>CM069903.1:46864873-47177732 GCA_036172215.1 Camellia granthamiana | reverse complement strand
ATGTACTAGTATGTGATAGCAACTTTGTCATAAAGCATGATGATCTGCTTCTTGTCTTTTAATGTTTGACCTTAATTTTTGTCCAATAATGTGTGATGTTCATTTATCTTGCTATTTATATGGGAGACCTTTTAACTCCCCCACCTTTAATATGATGATTGAAGATGCAGAAACTGGATGTCTTTTAATTTTCACTTATTTAATCTCTTGTAAAATCATTTTCCAAATGTTTCGTTTGGTTTGCAAAACCTTACTAAAGAGCTAGGATTTATGTTTTGATAAACAACACTAGACTGAAACTGGGTGGCAATTGAATTAGGTTTGATATATATTTTTTGTCCTGGATTTAAATCATTTATTCATAGTTCAAGGCATATACAACTAAATAAACATAATTGTAGGCCCATAATCAGACCTATAAACTAGCAATGCAGTTTCATAGCATAAACAAGATGGCCCTCTACACCACAAATTCTCTTCTCCTTATTCTTCTTTCTTTTGGGTCCCCCTTGCAACATAATCCTATGTTGTGTTAAGCTGAATAGGTTCCACAGTCTCACAGTTAGAACACATGCAAGAGAGGGATATAGGGAATGTAGTTTCGTGATGCAGAGATTTTAATATGTGGTATTATTATTAGCCTTGATTTGTGAATTTCACAGGCTTTTGTTTTAGGTGATTAAGTTATGACTAGCCAGCTTAACCTTGTAATTGCAATGCAGACTTTTAAGTAGTATTAAGAAAATGCCACTTCATACAAACAAATGCTCAATCAGCATCATAAGCCAGTCAGTATTTTGTGTTTTGTGTTTTGGTGTTTAAGTTGGGATTGGTCCCTTGACCTCACAATTACATTGGTATAATACACGTATTAAACTGAAGGATCCTGCGTGACTGTACAAAGTTTTAATTTATCCATTTTACATCTGGCTTTGATGTAGGCTTCTTAGTGGGCATAAGAATTAATTTCCTTTTTGGTCATTTGTTGAGTACCTTTTCTGTTTTTATTTGTTTATTATAAATTTCTTTGTTTCTTCTGTTAATGTTCATTTTCCAGTTACCTTATAATTGACAGTCTTGTTGAATTTATCCACTTCCGTAATGACATTATAATTTTCACCGCGTGGCTTCTCTTTCCTTTTTCCTTAATTAGAGTTGGAATATCTAAGTTCTTGGAACATGACCACTAGTGATGGATCTCCCTGGCATTTCATGGTGTTCCTTTTCTAGGGGATTTCAGTATGGATCCGGTTGTTGAATTGGATTGGTCCTTAGTTTATGGGCCTTGCAGAGTGTCATTAAAATGAATTGGTATTACATAATTAGAGAATGACTAAATTAGTGGAGATGTCATTGGCTGTTGTTTTATTATTTTCATATGAAGAATTTGGTTTTTAGATTTTACGTGTAATATGCCATTGATATTTTTGGCATCATTTTCAGCCTTCTTTGTAGATTGATTGGTGCTATAATACTCTGTAAAAAATGGAGTTCTTATGCTAGGTTCTATTTTCTTGCAGGCTGAGAGTGCAATTGCTGCTTTGAACTGTAGTGGTGTCGTTTTGGGATCACTGCCTATAAGGTTGGTTTTGTGAATTGTGCACTTTACATACTTTGACTATATTTTTTTGGTAGATAATGAAAAAAAATTACGGAGATATATAGTAGGATACGTAATCAAGATGAGATGAAACCCCTCTAATACAAACCACAAATACATCTGAAAGAAACCAGCTATCACTTCAAAAACCTATCAACAACGAGGTCGACTGACTAGCTTACCAAGCCATAGAAACAAAACCAACTTTCAACTATCTTTTTAAAATTCTTGTTGAGATGTTCCAAGCAAGGCATAGCTGCCAATCAGCTTGGCTGTTCTTCACCATTCTCCAAGAACTAATTCTGAACCTAACATCATCTGATAGCTTCCTCCTTTTCTGATAAAAAAAAACTCTGCTGTACCCTTTCTTTCCTAATGTAATATACTGCAACCGCAAGTGAGAGTTTATAGACGGCACAATTGTGATTCTTCTTACTAGGCACCATAGGATCTCATATTCTTTAGCATTTCTTTCCAAATGGCAGTTGAGTAAGGACCAATAAAAAAGAGATGCTGCTGAGTTGCTAGGATATGTAGTTTAATAGAAACCTTTTCAATTAAAAGAGATGCTGCTGAGTTTCCAAATGGCACTTTGAAACCTTTTCAATTATGGCTCGGTTTGTTTCAATGTAGTTTTTTTAAGAACAATAAGATCATTTTTTTTATCATAAGAAAATCAATATTTAGCGCACTCAAGTAAAATCTAGCTTGAAAAATTAAAAGCTTACAGCTAAATGATCGATTAAGTCAAAATGCTTTTGTAGTTGATACATTTTATTGGAAATTAAAGCTTTAACTCAAATTCTTTGCAGCAGTAGCCACAAAACTATATTTGGACAAAGTAGCCTAGCATGGCATAGCAGACCAAAAACAGCTACAGCATTTCAGTTTGCCCTCTACAGCCCAGCAATTCAGCAATTCAAACCAAACTAGCATTCATTTAAGCAAAACAGCCCGAATGGCATAGCAGACCAACAACAGATACAGCATTTCAGATTGCCCTCCGCAGCCCACTAAAACAGATTCAGCATCAGGCAAATCAAAGCTCTCCTGTGACACACCATTCCACAAATAGCAGCAGGCAACAAAACATCAAACGTCAACAATAGCAGTAGAAAATACTCATCAACAGCAGCAAATAGATCAGCTTAAACAACTACCAAGGCTAGCAGGCAGCTGCAATCCATACACCAAACAGTACAAAATATCTATGGACAGAGCTGCCTAGCAGCAGCATAACCGCCAGTATGGCATAGCAGACCAACAACATATCCACAACAGAGCACAGCAGCAGCCAGATCACAGGCCAACCCCTCAGCTCAAGGTCGGTTAAATTATTCCTTCTGTCCCGTATTCACATAAGAATTAGATGCCCTGATGTGATCCATTCCTTATTCTTCTAACTTGAAAGTGCAATAATCAAGCATTATTTGGGTGTACTTTTTTTCTGTGACGAATTTTTATTTATTTTTATTGTTTTTTGTGTAATTTAGTTCATGTATATCATGCTTTATAATGTAATTAAGCATGTATTAGTTGAGTTAGTTCATGCTTTCTAATTTATTTTTGTCTAATTTATTTCATGTAGTTCATTGCGTTATAATGTATTTTACAGCAGGCATATCATGCTTTATAGTGTTACTTGTGTTATTGCAGATTGGAAAATGGTTCTTGGCTTAAAGACTGGTCGGCTTCGGAAAAAGACACTCACGAGCACAATAACAGACTCGCCGGCTGCTATTCCTTTAGGATCAACCGTTGCTCCATCTCGTGTTATCCCCGTCTTATCAAATATGGGACCATCTCATCATGCGACTAGCCAACCAATAGTTGATTCTGATGAGACACAAGCCCCATCCGAAACGCAGCCGAGTGGCGTAGGTAAGATTGAAGTGTATCAAATTTGTCAATTATCACTTGCCATTGTAGCCAATTTTCGTATTGTTATTTTGTTAACAGGGACTTCGAAGCCCCCACGTGTACGCGGACCGACACTTGGCAAAGGCATACAAAAAATAATTAGAGCCAAGAAAGGGGAAACATGTTATGTTTACATCGATCGTACATTGAATGCAATGACTAGCAAGTATGCCACTCCAGCAACTAACGAGTTAGGAATTCAAATTAGGACCTTGTGCCCTGTGAAAGATGTCAAGTCATGGCTGGATCTTGATGAGACTACAAAATCTGCCGTCATCCAAGCTATTCTTGTAACTGATATTACTTGTCCATAAGATGTAATTGTATTATGTATGCTTATAAGAAAGACTTTTATTTAATTATTACAATTTCCATTTGTTATGCTTGTAAGACAAGTTTCAAATTGGAGACGATTTCCACAATGACTTACAAGCACAAGAGATTGTGAATAAGAAGGCCTATGGGTTGTACAAAGATTGGAGGTACACCTTGAAGCAAGAATTCGAATTGTTAGAGGGACTTCCACGTGATGAGATCTATGCTCATCCGCCCCTAGGGGTGAGTTTAGATGATTGGAAGCATTTGATCAATGTGGCATAGCAAGATGCATCTCACCAGGTAAAATAATAGACTAAATAGAGTACATACATCTATTCGAAAATGTGATATGCCTTAACATTTCCCTTCAAATTGTTTATCTACTTGTCTTATTTTTAGAAACGGTCAAAAGCTGGCAAGAGTAATAGGAGTCAATTGCCATACAATCATACCAATGGGTCTCGTTCATTTCCTATCGCATGGCTGCTATGGTGAGATTGATTTTATTTAAACTTGAATCCATTATATGTTGTTTGGATATGAAAATGTTATGTTGTGATTTTTTGGGGCAATTATGGCTCTATTAGTACTATTATTAAACTATAAAGCAAAAGAAGAAAAGCTATGTGTCCATTTCTTGCATTTTTTTCTACTCTCTAGGTAACCACATGTATTGAAATTGTAAATGAAACACATAATAGAGCTCATATACCAAAAAATAAAAAATAAAAAAAAAAGGCCAAAATAAGTATGTTTTCAACACCACAGGTTGTTACTGTCTGCAAAAACTCTGTCTACAAATCTGTCTGAAAAAAATAAGTATACATAATAACTATACAAATCTGTCTTCAAAAAAAAAGTATACAAACTCTGTCTACAAATCTGTCTACAAACTCTGTTTGTAAACTCTGTTTTGAACATCTAATGTCTGGAAAAAAACTGTCTGAAACAAATCTGTTAAGGATACCAAAATAAAATAATCACATTACTTTGTGTGTGTGTGTGTGTGTGTGTGTGTGTGTGTGTGTGGAACTCTTGGAGTTTTGTTTATGTGTGTATGTAGGACAACTGTGTTTGCATGTCATTGTAGTTGGTAGTTTACAAATTTGTTGCTTGTTGCATGTTTTCAATCAATTGTTTTTTTAACTGTAAAATATCGACAAAATTTCAAGTTAGTGAATTTTGTAATGGTGGGTGGACCACCCCCATGATATATGCAATAGTAAGAACTATATATATGTGTGTCTTTGTGGACAGAACCAGAAGTGAATATTTTTCTCCAAAAAACCAGATTATTGGGGAATCACATGCCAAACAACTTGCATGAACTTCGATTCTCAAAGACACACACAATTATGGCCAGAAAAATGATTGCAATCCTTGTATAAATAGAGTTCCATTCATGCCAGTGCTTTGAGAGCCTTCCTAAAAATGATGAATTAAAAGTCCTATCCACATCAGAATGAGATTTGAGGTTTGAAAAAAAACTGTCTGAAAAAAACCTTTTCCAGCTACTTTGCTGGATTTCTTAATACTTGTAGCTTCATTAATATACCTTCTCAAATACAGCATGAACCCGCTTTAGGATGTCAGGTATTCCACACTCAGCTTCAGTTATTGCCAGAGGGCAAAGTGGAAAAGTAGGGCATGCCATTGCAGTTACATTAAGGGGATCTACGTCTATTGCCACTTGTGAAATTTGTGTAAACTAGAATACTGCTGCCTCTATTTCCAAATCTGTCTGAAAATCTGGTTGCAAATCTGTCTAAAAATCTGTCTCCAAATCTGTCCACAAATTTGTATAAAAATTTGTCTATACAAATTTATCTGCAAAGAATCTGTCTAAACTACAAATCTGTCTGCAAAAACTCTGTTATCATACAAATCTGTCTGCAACAAATCTGTTTGCAAAAATCTGCTTAAAGTGTCATTGATTTATACGTTAATGTGTTAACAGGTAGCAAAATTTGGACAAGAGTTGGATTTTCCTAAGTTCTATAAGGATAGCCACACTTCGAAGAAAACGAATGACTGGATCCATCCGAAATGCCGTGAGCTGCATGTAAATATGTGACAAGGAAATATATGTATTCAATATGACTGTACTTAGTACCCAATAATACATATATGTTAGTTAGCTTTTTTTGTTTTATTCATTTGCAATGATAGCAAGAGATGGTCAATGTACAAGCGGCTGCCATCGAGTCGGGGACGCCATTGACACAGGAAGAGCTTTCAAGGCAAGTGCTTGGACAGAAGAAAAGGTACTTGCTTGGATTTGGGAGTGGCCCATAACCCTCTACCATAGCTGCATCATGAGCACACGATAAGGACATGGAGGCAATGGGAGCTGAGGTGGAGGCACTTCGTGAGGAGCGACAAAATGATCATGACGAGTTAATGAAAGAGCGAGAGGAGCGTGAGAGATGTTACAATGAGATGTTGAAAGAGAGTGAGGAGCGCATTCAATTAGCCAATGAGATGTTGAAAGAGCGGGAGGAGGGACAAAAGGCAAGGGAGGAGACAAATACAAAGGTCGAGCATCTTAATAACGTAGTTGCCAAACTGTCACAACTCTTGGGAATCTAAGTTGGGCATCCGACGTTTGCTTTTTGGTAAGAACAATTTCATTAATGTCACACTTACTTTGTTTAAATATGTTCGCTTTAAGAGTTGAAAATGTCATCAATTTGGGAGTTAATCTGCCTCACAAATTCAATGGGAGTTGTTTAAATATGTTCGCTTTAACTTTTGTTTATAAGTTTCGGAGCTAATTCTTTATACTCATTCCTAGATTACAAACCAAGACCATCATTCACTGAAACCTTTGTTTATACCCACCAACCATCAACAAAAACCTTTGCATTTTCAACTCTAATTTACATTGTATCATTACCACCGAAGACCCTCATTCACTGAACTCTTACCTAGCAAAAAGAATACTTCAAATGAGAAGTTGTAAAGGAAGAGCACTGCTAAGTGACAATTAGGAGACATTTAAGATGCCTTGACAATTTATTGAACACTCTACTAACCAAGTTTAAAGTTTCATTAAACTGTCTACTACCTAGAAGTTTAAAAATTGTTTATGAGTTTTTATAAATTAATAAAAACTCAAATCTCCTAAACTACCACATGATATTTGTGGAATTGATTTCTTGTGTAGTTACTAGAGTTTGGTATTGAGTTTTCTTAACAATGAACTTGTATTTAACATATTTACTTGAATAAGATTAACTATAGTAGCAACATGTTAAAAAAACATAGTGAATTTCAATCTTCGTTTAAAGTAGCATGTTGTTTTCAACAGTGGTATTTTGAATAGTAACTCGAACCACTGTTTTAAAGTAATGGTAAGCTTCCCGGTGACAAATGTGACATGCAAGGACAGATGGTACGTAAATAGGATACATACGGTGGGAGTTCGAGTTGAAAATGTCATAAATTTAGTCAAAAAAAGGGGTTCGGGGGCAAAAATGCAAAACAGTCCCCGAACCACTAGTTTTACGTAACGGGAAGCTTCTCGGTGAAAAATGTGACATGTACGGACAGACAGTACATAAATAGGACACCTACGTTGGGAGTTAGAGTTGAACATGTCATAAACGTAGTCGAAAAAAGGGGTTCGGGGGGCGAAAATGCGAAACAGCCCCCGAACCACTGTTCTTACGTAAAGGGAAGCTTCCCGGTGAAAAATGTGACATGTACGGACAGACGGTACGTGAATAGGACACCTACGTTGGGAGTTAGAGTTGAAAATGTCATAAACTTAGTCGAAAAAAGGGGTTCTGGGGGCGAAAATACAAAACCGCCCCTAAACCACTATTTTTACATAACGGGAAGCTTCCCAGTGACAAATGCGACATGTAGGGATGGACGGTACGTAAGTAGGACACGTACGTTGGGAGTTAGGGTTGAAAATGTCATAAACTTAGTCGAAAAAAAGGGTTTGGGGGGCGAAAATGGAAAACAGCCCCCGAACCACTGTTTTTTCATAACGGGAAGCTTCCCAGTGACAAATGTGTCATGTAGGGATAGACGGTACGTAAATAGGACACATACGTTGGGAGTTAGAGTTGAAAATGTCATAAACATAGTTGAAAAAAGGGGTTCGGGCGGCGAAAATGCAAAACAGCCCCCAAACCACTATTTTTACGAAACGGGAAGCTTCCCAGTGACAAATGCGACATGTAGGGACAGACGGTACGTTAGTAGGACATGTACGTTGGGAGTTAGGGTTGGAAATGTCATAAACTTAGTCGGAAAAAGGGGTTCGGGGGGCGAAAATGGAAAACAGCCCCTGAGCCACTATTTTTTCATAACAGAAAGCTTCCCGGTGATAAATGTGACATGTAAGGACATATGGTACGTAAATAGGACACCTACGTTGGGAGTTAGAGTTGAAAATGTCATAAACTTAGTCGAAAAAAGGGGTTCGGGGGGCGAAAATGCAAAACTGCCCCCGAACCACTATTTTTTCATAACAGAAAGCTTCCCGGTGATAAATGTGACATGTAGGGACATATGGTACGTAAATAGGACACCTACGTTGGGAGTTAGAGTTGAAAATTTCATAAACTTAGTCGAAAAAAGGGGTTTGGGGGGCGAAAATGTAAAGCAGTCCCCAAATCACTGTTTTTACGTAATGGGAAGCTTCCCAGTGACAAATGCGACATGTAGAGACAGACAGTACATAAGTAAGACACGTATGTTGGGAGTTAGGGTTGAAAATGTCATAAACTTAGTCGAAAAAAGGGGTTCGGGGGACGAAAATGGAAAACAGCCCCCGAGCCACTATTTGTTCATAACGGGAAGCTTCCCGGTGATAAATGTGACATGTAGGGACAAACGGTACGTAAATAGGACACCTACGTTGGGCGTTAGAGTTGAAAATGTCATAAACTTAGTCGAAAAAAGGGGTTCGGGGGGCGAAAATGCAAAATTGCCCCCAAACCACTATTTTTACGTAACGGGAAGCTTCCCAGTGACAAATGCGACATGCAGGGATAGACAGTACGTAAGTAGGACAAGTACGTTGGGAGTTAGAGTTGAAAACGTCAGAGTTGTAGTCGAAAAAAGGGGTTCGGGGGGCACCATTTTGCAAGAACTAAATGTGACGAAGGTTATATCTTGTTGACCTAATCGGTTGGAAATTCGAATAATGGATTTGTAAAGTTCAGCTAAGGTTTAGGTGCAATTGTGTATTTGATCAGTTTAACTATCACCACTACAAAATGTGAAGGGCATCCTAGTTCATGGATGCTAAAATTTGTTGAAAGAAAGAATGTACAATAACAGTTGAATACTAGACAGTTCATATAACATGACCTCAAGATTTGGCTGATGGGAGGATAATTCCTCAGCAACAGATCAGGGAACTTAGGACTAAAGAAGCTAAGTATTAAAGATACCTATCAAAATTAGAAGGTGTTATGGAAGAATAGTTAAGCATAATCTTTTTCAGCTCTTGTCCCCATAAGCTTGTAAAGAACCCAAGGCATTACTCATTCACAAATAGAAGTATATCTACATCTATAAACCCACTAATTAGTTAAATAGAAATGAACAGTATTATGATTTCATTACATTGTTGACTTAGTTTCTTCTTTAAGGAAAGCGTTTCCAAACTTTCTATGATTATATAGAATAAATTAGAATCTTTTATGAAGAAAAAGTACACACCAATTTCCATCCATGGAGGTCACAAAAGCACTGTTTTAATGTAACGGGAAGCTTCATGGAGGTCACAAAAGCATAAGCATAGTGAAAACACCATCTTCATACTAACCAACACAATCTCCTTGCCTTTACAAATTGCTTAATTGAGGTTTCTTTATTGTAGGGCCAGTATTGAGTTTTATGTATACCAGACAAACTCTAATGATGGGCCCTCTTACATTTTTATAACAAATAATTTTTGGATGAAATGGTAAGTACACCCATAATTTATGTAATTTGGTAATACCTACACAGTTTACTTTCAGATTTAACTACTAAAATTTACTTAGATAGATTTAGAGATTAAAAAGCTAAAACAGGAACTCGTGATGGGTCCATGTTTGGATGTCTTTCATTAGTTAATAGCTATTACTCTCCTTGTCTTTTAATGTTTGAAATTATTACAATATATATATGTCGTCCAGAAGTGCCTCTATACGCACCAAACTAATGATTTTTTTGTTTTTTTGCAAATGTTTTTGGACATACAAATGTGGATATGTTTTTTTTGACAAGTACGGGAGGGCATTGTTTTTATATCTCTATCTGTATATATAGTGGTTTGTACAATTACTTTTTTGGTGTGGTAAATATCAGCTAAGTTGGCATGGTAGAAATTAACATAGCACGTGGTACAAAATAGTTTTGGGGCAGTACAGAATATAATTTTTGTTGTGGTACAGAAGTTCTAGGTGTACAATTAATTTGGTTATTCATGTATTATGTATGGAATTAAATTATTGACGTTGGATTATACTTGGTTCTTATGGAATTTGTAATATATATAATTGGACGTTCAATATTAATTTTTTGGATGGTTGGAACTGAAATGTGTGCACGTTGTTGAATGCTTGATAACATATTTAGCGTTGATGGATTATATTGTTTATACAGGGTACAGGTTGTATTAATAATGGATGCAGGTTGTTTAGAAAAAAAAAAAATTAAAAAAAATACGTTAAAGTATTTAGGCGCCAAATATTTTGGTAGCTAAATACGTAATCAAATGTTTTGGTGACTAATCATTTAGTAGCAAAAACATAACCCAAAAATTTTCTGCGACCAAATAATTAGTAGCTAAAACAATTGAGAATGAGAGAAAGAAACTATTGGCCACTAAATTTTTTAGTCACGGAAAAAAAATGGTATCATTTGGCGACTAAAACGTTTGGTGGCAAAAAGTGAAGAAGTGAATGTTAAGAGGCTTTTGGCTACGAAACTTTTAGTGGGCAAAAGTAACAACGACAAAAATTACTTAGTCGCTAAAAATATGTATTCTATTGGTGACCAAAATGTTTGGTCTATAATAGTCATTCTCATTTTATGGTAGCACTTTTAGTGACTAACACTTTAGTCGCCGAAATCACCTTTTGCTGACTAAATAATGTTTGGTAGCCAAATGTGTACTTTCGGTGACCAATTCTTTAGTAGCAAAAAAGTGACACCTTCCCCGACCACACGAACTTTAGTAGCCAAAAGTCACATTTGGCAACTAAAAGTTTTAGTGGCGGAAACATAACATTTGCGGACTAAACAAATTTAGTAGCAAAATGTAGTCACTTTCGACGACCAAACAAAGTTTAGTCGCCAATACTATCGCCGATAGGGTATAGGCGACGAGTTTGGCGACAAAATATTTTAGTCGCTAAATCGTTTCAGCAACCAAATATTGGACTTTTGGCGACCAATATTTTGGTAGCCAAAAGTGACATTTCTTGTAGTGACTCTGTGAAATTACAAAATTGGGACATCATTTCCCAGTAGTGTTGCATTATTATTTCTTCTTGGGCAGTGGTGAAGTTGCAGAGATGGAAACATTTGGGGTGTCGATGTGAGAACGACGAACATTGAGGTATTTGGGAAAGGAAACCTACATTCCAAAGCGAAGAGGGCAGAAATAATTGGGGCAAGGCAACCCTAATTTGTGGGAACCCTAATGTGAATGTTCACAATTGTTGCCGTGGGTTCGAACATTGTAAACACATTTGGTGAAAGCGCAGAGGGATTGTTGACATTGACATCATAGTGTGTATGCATGAAGATGTATTGTGGATTAAACGTCGTTATCAGAAGCCGATAGTTGAAGGTGTTATTTCTATAGACGTCTAAGCATGACAATGCGAAATGGAGGTATGTACTGTGTTATATTCATGTTTTGATTTGCATACTTGTTTGATTGATAGTAACAAAAATGGTTAGGGGTGATGTGTTGTTGTTTTGAACTGTATGTCGAAACGGAGGCAAGGTTTACGGTAATGAGTATGATGTTACCGTGCATGCTTGGGAAAGGGATACATGTGGAATTTTGATGTTGGTGTTGAAAATTATTGATGTGCTTGTGTGTGTAGACTGTTAAGAGTTTTGAGCAAATGTTATTGGGTACAATATGGGGAACGATTAACATATGTAAAGTGGTGTTTTGAAATGTGTTGAAGGCTGTGTTGTGAAATTTTAACTGAATAACATTGAAATTGTTCATGTGAAATCCCCATCCAACACACCGAATCCCCCATTTAGGAATAACGAAGCACACAAGGGGTGTTAATGTAAACTCTAAAGCCTCAAAATCAACTCAACAAACATTACTAAACAAAAGAGATTAAATGGTGCATAAGAAAACTCTTAGGACTAAATGGTTCAACTTTCCACAAAATAGGATTTATTGGTAAATTTTCCTTCTTTGTTTACAAAAAAACACACACAAAAAATTAAGAAGACCAAACAGATAAATTTTTTAAAAACTACAAAAGACTTTTTAGAACACTCTTATCAAAGGGATTTGATATAAATATACATAAAGAAAAATAAATAGTGAAGCATATTCGATACACACGAAGAAAGAAAAATAATAGTCAACTTATATTGTACTCCCCTCCCCCCCCCCCCCGGCCCCGGCCTCTGGGGAACCTGATAACATAATGAAACTTTTATTTTATATAAAAAGTATAATTAATATTATTACACAAAAAATATAAAAATACAAACGCAAAACACTTAGAACACTTAAAGTAAAAGAGATTTGATATATATAAACAAAAAAATAATAGTAAAAATATTAATATAAAAATTAAAATAATAAAAACCCAAAAAACAAATTTATAGAAGACAAATTTTAAGAATATTGGATTTTTTTTAAAAAAAACACACGGTCACACACACAAATTTAAATAAACAAACAAACCAAATTTAAAAAAACTGAATTTATACACGAAAAAAAGTGAAAAAAATGAAAGTAAATTTAAAAAAAAAAAAAAAGAAAAAAAAGTGAATATAAAAATACATAAGCATACAATATAGAAATAGTGATGATAGAGAGCTCTAGAGCTCACTACTAAAAAAAAAAACACTTTTTGCGATCGTTACAAGCTGTCGCAAATAATAAAAATACAATCGCAAAAATATTTTGCGACGGCCCATGCAACAATAAATGGGGGTCATGAATGTGGGGGTGGCAAATATTTTTTGCAACGGCACAGCCATGGTTGCAAATTATTTGTGACCGCCTAAACTACTTATGGCGAACACTATTTTGCAATCGCAAAAAACAAAGAAAAATGCTAACATTTTTTTTGGCAACCATCTTGTTACCGTTACAAAAAAAAAAAAAAAAAGAAAAAGAAAAAAGAAAAAGAAAAAAAAAAGTGTGTAACGCAAGCATTCTAGGAATAGCAATGACAAGAATTCATACTGTATAATTGTAGTTTAATCAAGCATTCCATTTGAGTCTCAAAATTGGAGCCATATGTAAAAGTTATATTACAACTAAAAACCGGTAAAAAGTTCTTTTATGACAAAAACGCAATCTATATAGAATGCTAGTAAAGTCAAAATCTACAATGCTGATATTCACCACTGTACAAGGTATCGATCGAGTTTCAATTTGTTACCAACTTCATTGTTGGACCTATGAGTTTCTTACCACACTGATAGAAAACATGAGAACTGATGCATAACCCCAAACTCTAAAAAGAATAACACAAAAGGTAAAAAATTAGAAATTATTCAAAATACCAAGAAAAACCTATATCATGTTTTAAGAAAGATATTGCATGTTCAGAATCGTCTTCATATTAAAAGCCAGAACAAAAACTATTTGTTTTCCACCATTTTAGACTTTAAAACACATTTGGGACTGCACAATTTCATATTGATATTATGAGCAACTAGATAGATGGAATTAGGCTTGTATTTTATCCAAATAATACTGTAATCAAACCGGTAGCCCACACCCCATCTATTAGTCGACTAGATTAAGTCAATGGCCTATCTAAGTTATGTCACCTTTACAAGAATGTTCACTGACTCATCAGCACTTATGGCAAGAATGGCCATAAAACACTAGAAAAAGGCTCACCCTATATCAATTTTTAAATGACTTTATCTGGTGTCATTAAGTTTTTTTCTACTTCTAAATATGATTGCTTATTAAGATCCACTGTGATAGGCCATTCAGGTGTATGAGGATGTTAAGATAGTTGACGGGAGTGAAAACACAGAAAAAGAGATGGAAAATGAAGAACATGGTGTTATGGATCACTCATTAGAATCCAATGGCAATTCAAATCTTTCAAATCAAATCATTATTGTTATTTTTCATTCCTATATGAAATGGGAGATGTGCAAAAAAACTCACCATGGAGATATATGTTCCTCAAATCTAAGCTTGCACCTGATCAATACAGATTATGATGGGGAATAGATCAGAACACAAAATATCCAATTTCTAAATCTTTCTTTAGATATAAAGCCGCAAGCAGAGCAGAGAAAATGCAGAGATTGCAAAGAAATAATGAAAACTTAATAAACATTCCAACAAATTAATTATGAAAACTTAATAAACATTCCAACAAATTAATTGTGAAAACTTAAAAATTAAACATTATGAAAATCAAAATAGACAGCCAGAAAGTTAATACATAATCCATCCTAAAGAAAACAAACACTAACATTTGGGTGTGCCATATTTGTATATGCAGATATTTTTTCTATCCTAGAAGAGTGAGAAGATAGATAGAGAAACAAAAATTGAGAAAATGAAGCATGCAAAACCCAAAAGAAAAGTGAGTGGCTTGTTTCTGTATTTTAATGCAGAAACACACTAATGTTTTCTCGAGAAGATAGAAAGCCACCGCTCTACTTAAATAAATGTCCAAAAACACTTTGGAAGTTCCAAGAAACACTTTCGTTTTCCCATGAACTTCAACCCTAAAAACACATAATCAAAAAAAAAAAAAAAAATCAAAAACGAGAAAGATATCAGTAGCAAATAATTCATCATTTAATTCAAGATCTAAATTACTTCTGAGCTTCATCAAACCAAATTGATATTGAAAACTTTACAGAGAGCTTGAAATCAAAATTAAACAGCGCAATATAGAAATCAACTATGACTAATGGAGCAGATAACAAACAACAATACAAAAACAAACATTACGCACCAAAAATTCAAATCAGACTATCAATCACGAAGTGTCTAACAGAAAATAGAGCAAATTAGAATGTTTGAATCAATTCAAAATTCAAAGTTACATGAGAGAACGGTTTTGGTTACCAAAGTTCGATTTGTTCAATATGTTTATCATGCATTACACCAGATCTGGTACATATATATGTCGCAATTAGTTCGATTTTAGGAGAATTTGATCAAATGATCGAAAATCTAAAATAAATAACAAATAAATATAGTTTCTTTTTGCTAGCATGACCAATTCGAAAGTCCAAATCTTATATTTAATTTAACATAGCAAAAAATTCGATCAAATTTTCAACAGGTATTAAAACAAACCAAAATTTTTAGTAGGTATTAAAACAGAGCACATGCCGATCCAATTTCTATACATGCAGAACCACAAAAATCCATCACCGATCATGACTATTGAACTTACAGTAAAGATATATAGACGGAAATTAAAAGCATATTAGAAAGATATGTGAATCTCGGTATAAATCAAAGTTACTCAGCAATGAATGAACACAGATATATATATATATAACAAATTTTCATGTACTGTTAGCTGTAAAGAGAAAAAAGTGTATATACTTAAGATGAATCACGAACAATCTACCAATTCTTCCAACACAGATATCTTATTCACTAAACAAAATAAGGAAATCATAGCATCAAGGCCTAGTTAAAGAGATAACAGTATAAGTAAAATAAAGATTCAAAGGCTTCTCAAAGTTATCATATAAAAGGAGCACAACTTACCAAAAAAGCAATTTAAATGTATGTTCCGAAGGTTTGGCATTCTTGGTAAGAATCATCCTGAAAACATTAAATTGAGGTGGCATTGTTAGAACACTAAATTGAAGCAAGTAAATAAAATTTTATGGATGACGTGCAGGTTCCAAAAACAATCAGATGCAGGTAAACTAACAAAAGTGCAAAATTTTTCTAACCATGGACAGGCAAATAATATATGGTAGTAGAAAATAGAACCAAAACCAAAAAAAGTGAGAAAACGAACATATTAAATAGAGAAAAATTAGGGAAACCATTCTCTCAAGGACTGAACTTCCAAAGGTGCTATCACAAACAATGATATATTTGATATAAAAACAAGTTTCAAGTCACAATAGTACAATCAAGGTCTAGCTTGAAGTCATTCTCCTAGAAAACTGATTAGAGCACATGCCATAATTTTTAATTACTATGACATTTTAGCATCATTATCTTGATAAGTATATCACAAGAGAACCAACAGAGGAATGCAAACCCGGAGGCTATGGCATCCCTCTAAGCACAACAGCTCATAATGAATGTCCAAGCAATCAAAAGGGGTCCATACAACTGAAAAATCCACTAGTAGATCGTATAACTTGCAATGCTAATTCAGAACCTTGTCAATTACTAGTGAATCAAACCACCATTTATTGATTTATCATATAAATTAACCAAATTTATGTAGGTTCATAATTTATTTCACACATAACCGTAGTAACATAGGAAAAGAACATACCTCTATCTTCAAACCATAATGGAAATGAGTGGGAAAGAGACAAAGATGAGAGCATAGTTGCCAATAGACTTGCAGAAATAGCAAATATCCATTGAATGAAGATCAAACATTTGAAAAGTCACCATTCCATATTACGAAAGAAGTTCATAAACATTTATCAACCATTAAAACACTATAGATTGACATCACTCCTCTAAACCCTAACCAATAGAACCCACTATTTAATAATTTTCTAAGAAAACATTTAATGTTTCCCTGGGAAGTATTTCACTCAGATTAAAATGTCTTCACAATCAAGTATTAGCACAACAATTAAATAGGAATGAAAGGGAACTTAGTAGAAACTAATAACATGACATAACGAAAATGCCTGATGCCAAATGGAACTTGAGCCACCCATATTAAATTAACATTTTCAAATCTAATGAAAGCATATTGTATTAATTTGATTGCCTCATTCAAAAATGCCCAAAGGCTCAGTATATATTTATTTTTAATTAAGTACATTGAAGGCTCAATTTATTGCCAAGGGAATAATAATTTTCCCAAAAATTCCAACTAAACTGGTAGATACTAAGAAAAAAACAACACGCAAAAATGTTTCCTGCAAAATTCATGACATATTGACATGTTATTCATGAACACAATTGGAATCTCAATTACATCTATGGGGACATATTTTGTGAATGACAACATGTGGCCAAGGTGACATCGGAGTGTCAGCCGAGGTGCCACGTGGCCTGATCCTGGTGCCGTGGTGATCCCGACTAGGCAGAGGTTACTCGCGGAGATATCGAAATCCGAGATAAGCAGATAAGGGGCAAAGAGTCCTAGAATAGGAGAGGGTCTCAATCTGGATAAAGATAAAGCTCTTAGGGAGTGTATCCCTATCTACCTGAGAGTCCAAGATGAGCATTGAACCTGAGTCCATTGAAGTTAGGCCTCTACAGGGATCAGATCGGTGCTAGTTATAAAAGTAAGGCACCTTCGTGGTTCTGGGGTAAGTTCTTTCTGGTGAGTTTAAGCACAATTTGCTATCTTTAAGAGATATTTGTTTACTGACTTGAGCGTCAGAGTGCCCCTAGGTGGACAAATCACCGCCGAATTCTTATCTTTCTCTAACAGGTTGTTCAGGCTTAATCTGTTCTGCCGATGCTCTCTAGCTGAGTTCCTCATTTGGTTGTGTGGTCAAAAATCAACACCCACAATTTGGCGCTGTCTGTGGGAATGTAAGGAGAATAGATAGCCAACGACGAACAGAAAGAGAAGATTGAGGACGACATCCCTAGTGGAAGTGGTAAACATACAGATTCTAACATAGAGGAGGAAAACCCTAGTGAAGGACCACGGGATCAGAATCCCGAAGAGAAGGACGTCTACCAAGAGGTAGACCCACCAAAGAAAGCAAGCCGAGACGAGTACTACAACGAAAGTGACCTCCAGGTATGGAAAGATAGATGCCTGAGGAGGGACGGTGAGATAAAGGGAATGGAAAATAAGTTGGTAGACCTACAATCGGTTGTCAACTTCATGATGCAGAACAACGTCATGCAACCGCCATTTCCATTGAAAGACACGCCGATTCCAGCGGCCAAGAATGATGCCTAGAGAGATAGGCAGAAAGCAATCCCACCAGTCCCTCAGCATGACAAAGTGAAGGAACGCTCACATCGGCCTTCATGGGACGTCGGGCAAACAGAGTCAATGAGAGGGGAGTCTTAGAGGACGCCTCATACCAAAGGAACTTATGTCAAAGAGCATCGACATGTTTAGGGGAAGGAACTTTGTTTTGACATGGTGAATAAAGAGAAGTCCAAGAGGACTCATAACGACACCGGGAGTAGCGCACCAAAAAGGCTGAAATCCGTTGACAGCCGAACTCCTGGTAGGACTAAGGAGGATTTGAGGGACTACCTCTAGAGGAAGTGGTAGAATGTCGAGGCCACATCTCTGATAAAACCGAGAACACCGTTCTCAGTGGAGTTGGATAAGTTTGAGGCCCCAAAAAGGTTCCATATGCTGAGATTCCAAATATATGACAGTAAGTCCAATCCGAACTTTCACATCGGCTTATATTTGAATTCAATAGGACTGTATGTCGGGAACGAACTGTTGCTCTACACGGTGTTCCCCTCATCCTTTAGGGAAATCGTATCAGACTGGTTTTACAAGTTGCCGAAAGGAACAGTGAAGAGTTGGGAAAGCTTGGCTGAGATGTTTGTGGCCAGGTTTGTTATAAACAAATTTCAACCATTAAGGGTAAACTTCCTGATGGCTCTGAAAATTGGCGAGGGTGAAAGCCTTAGGGCTTATGCCAAAAGATATTATGAAGTGTTCAACCGAATATCAGGATGTAACCAGGAGTTGGCGGTCGTGTCTTTTAAGAACGGCCTGGAGGATGATTGCACACTTCAGAAGTCATTGGAAAATACTTTGCCAAAGAGTATGGAGGAGCTCATGGCAAGGATCGAGAAATATGCCAGAGCAAAAAAGGATACGCCAGGAACGAAGGTGCCGAAGCAGCAAAAGAGGAATGGCTCGCCGAAGCGAGGCCGAGGTAATACAAGTTTTAATAGACAGGAAACGGGATTGAGAGCTGCATAGGCAATCACCATGGTGTTCAGGATCCCAGTTTATAAAGTTCTAGAAAGGATCAAGAACCAACCGTATTATAGAGTTCCGGAGAAGATTCCTAGCGAATTGAGAAGAAGTCTTAGGAAGCACTGTGCTTACCACAATGAGGATGAGCACTTGACTTAGGGGTGCAGAGCCCTGAAAACGCATTTGGAGGACCTGGTCAGACAGGGTCACTTGAGGAACCTAGTAGATAAGACCAAAACTAGAGAAGAACAGGCGAGACTACCCCAGGCACCGGCAGCACCACCGCCACCATAACCACAACAAGCAAATGAACTTCGGGTGATCATGTGATTCACTCAAGGGTCAATGAGAACGAGGTACGTGGAGAGACTCAGAGGGTGAAGTACTTACAACATATGTATCAGGTCCAGCAAAAGAGGCCTAGGACAGATGAGTGTTAGGGACCAATGGTGTCCTTTACTAAAGCAAACCTAGACATGGTACAACATGCACACAACGATGCTCTGGTAGTAACCCTTAAGATTGGAGAATGCCAGGTAAGGCGCATTCTGATTGACCAAGACAGCTCTTGTGACATCATGTATATCAGATGTTATAAGGAGCTCGGCCTTCACCAAGATGATTTGGAGCAGTCCAACAACCCAATGGTCGAGTTCAATGGAACGCCAACATGGCCCCTGGGAGCAATAAATTTGGAGGTGAAGGCAGACACCAAGAAGGTAAGCATAGAGTTCACAGTAATTGACACCCCCCTCCCCTTACAATGTTATCTTGGAGAGGCCATAGTTGCACGCAATGAGGGTTGTTCCCTCAACATTGCACTAGCTATTGCGGTTCCCAACGGAGCATGGAATTGAGGAGGTCAAAGGAGATCAGGTGCAAGCAAAAAATTACTCCATGGCAGTAATGAGATCCACCTACAACATGTGAGAGGCAGAAACAGTAGAAATTGAAGATAAGGACATGGAGGTCCTGGATGATGTCGGCAAAGAGCCGGCCGACAAAAGCGAGGAAACCTTAAAGAAAATTCTAGTCCAACGAGGGGATGAAGAGCGTTTCTTCTTTCTCGGCTCAGGCTTGGCCGAGTGGGAGGAAAGGGAGTTAGAAGCATTCTTACGAGCAAACATAGAGGTGTTTGCCTGGACGCCCTACAAGATACTTGGCATTGACCCCGAGGTCACATGCCATAGACTAAATGTGGACAGGTCGGCTAAACCTATCATTCAGTGGGCAAGAAGGTCGATGTTGGTTCATATGGAGGCAATAAAGAATGAAGTGGACAAGCTGCTGGAAGCTAAGGCAATTCGACAGGTGAACTACCCAACCTAGCTGTCCAATACAGTAGTTGTGAAAAAGAAGAATAGAAAGTGGAGGGTCTACGTAGACTTCACCAGCCTGAATAAGGCTTGTCCCAAATATAGTTTTCCACTGCCCAAGATTGATCAGTTAGTAGATGCCACTTCAGGGCATGGAAGGGTGAGCTTTCTGGATGCTTATAGATGGTACCACCAAATAGCGATGTACCCCATTGACGACGAGAAGACTGCATTTATCACCTCAAAAGGGTTGTACTACTACAGAGTTATGCCTTTCGGGCTGAAAAATGTAGGAGCAACTTACCAGAGATTAGTAACAAAGATGTTTAGACATCTGATTGGCAAAACAGTAGAAGTATACATTGATGACATAGTCGTGAAGACCAAAGAACCTGAGAATCACCTCGCCGACTTGAAGGCAGTTTTTGACATCTTGAGAACATATCGGCTCTGACTCAATTCTTCAAAGTGCGCATTTAGAGTCGGGTCTGGTAAATTCCTAGGATACTTAGTTACCAGAAGGGGCATCGAAGCAAGCCTGGATCAAATCAAGGCCATCCTTGACTTGAAAAGCCCAACATCGGCAAAACAAGTACAGATGTTGACTGGAAGGGCCGCAGCCCTGAACAGGTTTATAAGCAGAAGTTCTGATAAGTGTAAACCATTTTTAGTTTGTTAAAGAAGGCCACAGATTTTTTGTGGATAGAGGAATGCGAAGTCACCTTGGCCGACTTGAAAAAGTACCTGACAACAGCTCCAATTCTATCAAATCCAGTACCTGGAAAGAAACTATTCTTATACTTGGTTGTTTCAGAGCACACAGTGAGTGCAGTAATAATCAGAGAAGAAAAGGGAGAACAAAGGGCAGTATACTATGTAAGTAAAACCTTAGCAAGTGCAGAGACCAGGTATTTACTCCTGGAAAAGTTAACACTAGCCCTGGTGATGGCTTCGAAAAAACTAAATCACTACTTCTAAGCCCACAAGATTGTGGTGTTGACTGAGCATCCCTTGAAGTCCCTGCTGCAGCGAGGAGATTTGACAGGTAAGGTAGCCAGATGGACAGTAGTGTTAGGCCAATATGACTTAAAGTTTAGGCCCATAACGGCAATTAAAGGTTAGGTTCTGGCCAACTTTGTGGCCAAGTTCACACTTGGTGTCATTCCACTTCGGGCTCCAGTGAGCCGCGACTTAAGGTGTCCAGGGAAACAAGAAGAAACCCAGCTGGGAATGAAAAACCCCACAACAGCAGAGCATAAAAAGGTAGAGAAAGCAAAGCCTTGCGACATCTATATTGGCGACTCCTTCTGCCTGTTTGTTGATGGAAGTTCAAATCGTCAAGAAACGAGGGCAGGAGTAGTGTTAGTATTGCCAGATGGGCAAATGTTATTAGTCTATTCGTTTGGGGTTCAAGGCCTCAAATAATGAAGCAGAATATAAGGCACTGATCGCAGGGTTAAAGTTAGCAGCAACAATGGAAGCCGACGAGGTGGTGGTCTTCTGTGACTCCCAACTTATTGTGAACCAGGCAACAGGCAAGTATACAGCCGAGATGAAAGAATGATAGCCTATGTCAAAGAAGTTGTTAGACTGCTAGCCTTGTTTCAGGATTACCGACTACAGCAGGTTAGCCGAGATGATAATAGTCATGCCGATGCCTTGGCTAACCTGGCTAGTGTAATGAAATCGGGGAAGGCAAGGACAATAATAGTTGATTATTTATCAGGCCCAAGTGTGGAACCATTAATCATAGAGTATGAAGCAATGTGTGTGGAGATGGGTCCATGTTGGATGGATGCAATAGTGATGTTTCTTAGGGACGATAAGCTGCTGGATGATTGCAAAGAGGTGCATAAGACTAGACTGAAGTCGGTAAGGTTTAGCCTAACAGCATAAGGACATCTCTACAGAAGGTCTTTTACTAGTCCCCTTTTGAGGTGTGTACATCCCTGCCAGGTTGAAGACTTCTTATATGAAATACACGAAGAGGTATGTGGAAGCCACGCTGAGGGCAAATCACTTGCTCATAGGGCCATTACTTAGGGGTACTAGTGGCCCTATATGCAGAAGGATGCTGAAGTCTACGTCAGAAAGTGCGAGAAGTGTCAAAGGTTTACATCTTTGATGTATCAACCAACATCAGATTTGAACCCAGTGTCCAGCCCTTGGCTATTTGCCTAGTGGGGCATGGATCTTGTTAGACAATTTCCCCCAAGCAACTAGGCAAATGAAGTTTCTGCTGGTGGTAACTAATTACTTCACAAAGTGGGTAGAAGCTGAACCCCTTGCGAAGATTTGAGATATTGATGTGAAGAACTTCATATTGAAGAGCATCATCACCAGGTTTGGGGTTCCAAGGGCAATAATAGTAGACAATGGCACACAGTTTGACAATAAGTTAATTGAAAGCTTTTATGCAAAGTACAAAATCAAGAACTACTACTCTACTTCGAGTTTTCCTAAGTACAATGGTCAAGCAGAAGCATCCAATAAAACTATCTTGAATGGGATCAAAAAGAAAATGGAAGTAGCAAA
The DNA here is from genome assembly GCA_036172215.1 of Camellia granthamiana. NCBI lineage: Eukaryota > Viridiplantae > Streptophyta > Magnoliopsida > Ericales > Theaceae > Camellia > Camellia granthamiana. The sequence continues at coordinate 47,154,765 of CM069903.1, read as the reverse complement.
GGGAAATGGGTGGAAGAGTTGTCCAATGTACTCTGGACATATCGAACTACGCTGAAAAGATCAACTGGGGAGTCTCTATTTTTCATGGCTTATGGCACTGAAGCAATTATCCCACTAGAAGTCGGCATCCCTGGGACCAAAACACAAGGAGTAGAGAATGGGACTAATGAGACATACTTGGCCCAAGATCTGGACCTATTAAAGAAAAAAAAAAAAAAAGAGAGTAGTAATTTGGCTGAGAGTATACCAGCAACAACTTGCTAGGGCTTTCAATAAGAAAGTCAACCCAAGAGAGTTTAAGGTTGGGGACCTCGTCCTAGGAAAGGTCGTCGGCAACAAGAAGGATCTCAGAGAGGGAAAACTTGGCTCAAACTGGGAGGGGCCTTATAGAATCATCTTGGTTACTGACAATAGGGTGTATCGACTTAAAGACACTGAGGGCAAAGAGTTGCCAAGACCCTGGAATACTTGCAACTTGAAGTTTTTTTATCATTAGTTTTTCGTTTTCGAAGTTTATGTCATAATTTTATTGGCCGAAGTAATAAAAGCACGCTAGTTTGATTTTTACGATTTTTGAATTTATGCGAGAGGATTGACCAGTCCTATGACGATGTTTCTGATTGAAGCATAACAAATAACTTAGACTTATTATATGACAGAGTTGAATTATATTTGCATATAATAGAGTTGAACTAAGTTGGTGATATTTTTGATTGAAACATGATGAATAACTTAGACTTATTACATAGCAGAGTTCAAATATACTTGCATATAATAGAGTTGAACTAAGGTGGAGATGTTTCTGAATGAAACATGACGAATAAATTAGACTTATTATATGGCAGAGATGAATTATACTTGCATATAATAGAGTTGAACTAAGTTGGCGATGTTTCTGAATGAAACATGACGAATAAATTAGATTTATTATATGGCAGAGTTGAATTATACTTGCATATAATAGAGTTGAACTAAGTTGAACTAGTCTAGGTTTGCCATGTCAGTAGGGTTACACTCAAAATGGAGCTAAGTGTGCTATCGTCAGGTTAACAGAGAAACCAAGGTTGAACACCTCGGCTAGTCTTTGTTTGAATCTGACTCTGGCGAAGGACTATAAACGCATAATGTGAACTTAAGTGGAACTTAGGTTCACATTAGGGGGCAGGGAGCTGGAATGATTTGGGACATGTTAGAATTGGCTTAACACTTGTTGAAATTTTAGAAAAATTTACAAGTTGAAGTTAGCCGAGGTAATGTTGAAAGAAGTATCCAAGGCATATACTAGCCAAGATGGTATCCGAGGTACATATTAGCCGAGATGACTAACCAGGTTGCCAAGCCTGGAAAGGATAGAAAGATGAAGCCTCGATAGAAAACAGCAAGTAGAAATAAAGAATTAGTACTTGACTAAATAAGTTTAAAGAAACAAGCACTTGTAAAAATATCTCGAAATATTTTTAAATGTTAGCCAAGGTATTCTAAGTATTAGCTGAAACAAATAGTTAAGGTTTGTATCCGAGGTACCCCACCCTGAGTTGATTCCACAGTTAAGCTGTGCTTTGAAGAAATGCAGAAAATATTCTAAGTATATAAACATGCATAGAAGAAAAATAGTAAACATACTTGCAGAAAAACATTCAGCACTTAAAAGGAAATATAAGACTGGCATTCAGAAGATGGAACTTGTTCCCAGGAAAAAAGGCACTTCGGCCTGGCAAAAAGACAACTTGTTCGGATACAAAAGAAGGCACATCGGCCAAATTGAATCTTAAAATTGTTCAAACAAAATGAAGGCACGACTGAAAGAAGAAAAGTTCAGAGTAAAAGAAAAAGAAAATTCTAAGTGTTGGAGACATGGGCACTGGTTTCAGATTGCTCAACCTCAGCTGTTGGTGTTGTGTCGGCCTTCGTTGGCAAGGTGTCTTCCTTCTCAACTGCTATCTCAGCATCAATTTCCAACAAGGTCTGGTCCAAGCTCTTCTCGGCTGCCTGGACCTTGGCCTCAGAAGTTGTTTGTTTGGGAGAGGGTACCTTGGAAACCAAGTCTTCCTCTTCATCATGAGTCAAGTCTAGGACTTGATCATTCAGTGTTGGAGACTTAGCCCCAACAGCAACCCCCTCATCCTCTTCAGCATCCTCTATATCGGTTTCCTTTTCGTCAGCTTCCCTGTCTGACTCTTTTTGGAAGTCGGGGGGAAAGGCACTTGAAGTTTGTTGATATCTCAGAGGTCGGAGTCCATGGGGACAAATAATTTGTTAAGGGCTGCAGTCCAGCCGAGATAGAAGCCTCGGTTACAGGCTTGGTTGACTTGATCTTTATACACGTTACGAACTGCAGCTTGCCCCTTTGAGAAGGCCTTCTCATCGGTCGCCTTGATCTCAGCTTCCTTCACGACCAGCCCTTCTTGGAGCTCTGCCTTGACCTTGGCAGTTTTCTCTTCGGCATCCTTGATCTCAGATCTTAACACTTTGCCTGTAGCCTCGGCCGCCTTAGCTTTTTCCTCAGCCTGGTCCTGGGCCCGTCTGGCTGCCTTGGCCTGATCAAGCAGAACCTTGATTTTGGCCTCAACGTTGTTTAGAGAAGAAAGAAAGCCAGCAGCTTCCTTGGTTTTGTGCACTAACTCTTCTTTGAAAGCCTCGGTTTTCGTGCCGAATGAATAGGCGTGTTGGATAGCCTACAAGGAAAGAAATAAATAAGTTAGCGTGAAGAAATTAAAAAAAAGCTAAAAAAGTACCAAGTGTTGGGTGCCTACCAAAACGGAATGCTGCATCATCAGAGCAAAATTTTCATATTCATTGATCTTGGCCATACGATTGAGATCGGTTGGAAGGAGCACGACTGTAGAGAGAGTGACACCGTCTTCAATACTATCAATGGCGCTGTCACTAGCCTTCATTGGTCGATCCCCAATCATGATGGTTGGGGCCCAGGGCTCATTGGCTTTAAACGCACCCAAGGTTGCCGTAGCTTTAGACCTCGACTTCTTTGACCGAGCGATATTAGTTGGATCGGCCTCAGCAGGCCTCTTCTCGGCAGCAGGGATTGTTTTCTCGATCTCACGAGCTTTAAGATTGGTACTGTATCTTCCGATTCAACTTGGGTGGCAGAGGATTTTGCCTTAGCCCTCTTTACTCTTTTTTGTTTTGGTTTTTGTTGAGACTGGGATGATGAAGAAGAGGCGACAGTAACCACTCCTGGCAAGTCGGCCAAGAGATTCTCAACAATTGCTTTTCGGGCCATGTCTTTGGTAGTAGCAACAAGGGTGACTTTGGTTCCGAAGTGAATTGTTGACAAGGCAGTTGGTGGGTTCACTGGATCGTAAGCCAACGCCTCCGAATCTTGACGTTTACGACTATGAGTTCTACCTGCTGGTACGTTTGTTGGGGCACGATGTCAGCGTCGGCGTCGGCACTGGGATGTCGGGATAAGTTGAGGGACAGAGATAGATTGCAGCTTAACTGGATCTGAGGAGGAGGCCTGGTCTGGCCTGGGTGATGAAGTGGTTGGAGGAGTTGTAGCAGAATGAGGAGTCTTGCTTCGGTATAGAACGTCGGGCAGGCCGACTTATAGGTCAGGATATAATCAAGCAGTAGTGGGGCCTTGCGTTTTTCAACTGGCAAATCTAATAGCTTTTTCAGATCTTTGCTAAGAAAGAAAGTTTGTCGAAAATCCTTTGCCGACTGGGGAAGAGCTGCAAAAAAGAACAAGAAGAAAAAACATTCAGAAAGGGATATATGAGTTAATAAGTCCTAAATAGAAAAAGGATTAAAAGGATGACTCAATTCTTACTATCACCCTCTTTAAACACCGATCGGCGCAGAGGGAAGAAATGAAGATCATCATTAGGAGCAAACTCCTAGTTGCCCGAGACGATGAGGTAATCATCTCCAGCACCCTTGTTGGAGTCTAGGAGGTCGGCTATGATTTTATACGCTATGGATCTGGGTTTTAGGTAGTAAATATAGCATTTTTCAGACTTTAGGCCACACATGGTATAACAATACTGAATGTCAGCTAAAGTGATCCTAGTCTTTTCTCGGCATGTCAGTTCGATTATGCCATTGATAACCCTATATGAGTTGATGGCAAGTTGCATGGGGTTAAGTTTGTAATAGTGAAGGACCTCACGGAAAAGAGTGCCTAAAGGAAACCGAAGTCCACACTCTATAAAGACAACCATGGGGAAGGGCATGGAGTATCTGTCGGGCATGATGGAGTCTTCCTCCTGAGCTAACCTAAGCTGGACGCCGGCGGGGATAAAAAATTCTCTACTAAAGTGCTCAGGTTTTTCTAGGGTATCCACTCTCCACCTGAACATACCCATTATCTCAGCTAAAGTGGTAAGATAACAGAGTGATGGACATAGATTTAAATACCTCGGCTAAAAACCTAAAACTAGAACTGGAGCGAGGGTTTTTGAAGATCAAAGGGGGATTTGTTTCAATTTTCCTAAAGAATGCGATTTCTATCAAATCCTAAACCTAAGTCAATATGGAAACAAGAATCTGGGGCAAGAATCTGGAAATAAGTCAAAGAAAAATAGAAAAGAACATGTGTAATAACCCCGACCCATGATTAACGTTAATCCATACTTAATTATGCTTAACAAGTAATTAAGAAGAAATCATGAGTTAATTACATGTGCATTGCATTATTTTGTGTTTATATCTGTTTAACATAGAAAGATCTGTTCATGCTTTTATTTTGGTCTGCGAATTGAAGGCCTTATCGGCATCCAATTCAGAAATTGACTTGGTATATGTGTTATTTGGAATTTTTAGAACATTATGGTAGGCTCAATTGAAATTCGATTTGAAACAATTAAATTGCATTAATTTAATACCCATTTGATTAGTTTTAATAAACCAACATTAAAGAAGCCTATATAAGGCTCCATATAAGCCCCACTCAACTCTTTTTCTTCATTGTCAAACATATTTAAGCTATCACACACACACAAATGTGTGAGAGATGAAGGGACCAAGAGAGGGAGTTGAATTCAAGAAGGTTTTGGCCTGGAAACTTAAGGAATTGGTGATATTGAACAAGACTTCTCAAGAATCAAAAGAACTAAGGCTTCTAGGTAAGAACTCAACCTTGCCACCTTGAAATTGAACTATTTAGTACAAGAAACCAAAGAATTAAGCTATATGATGCTAGAATTGAGCTTGAATGAAAGAAAATGGGTCATACTATGCATGCATGTCCATTTCTTTACAAATTGAGCATGATTTCCAAGAATTCCCTCATGCATGTCTTGAATTCACTTTGATTGTGGGAAATTATCAAGTTTCATGTTGTTTTGTAGCATTTGATCATGTTATGAAAAGATTAAGTTCAAAGGAATTCATGCATGTCATATTCATGGAACATTCATACATTTTAAGTTGAATTTTTGCACAATTGGCAAGCTATTGGGCCATGATTTCTTGAAATGGTCTTTAATTCATGTTATTTTAAGAGTTTCCATGTATTTTCCTAAGTTTTGGCCTAGAAAAATCAAGTTTTGGTGCTTAAAGATTAAGTTTTGAACTTGGAGATCAAATCTGGAAATTCCAAAATTTGCATCTACGCTCGAGCGTAGAAATCCACGCTCGAGCGACCACTCTGAGTGCGTGAACTTCCGCTTGAGCGACCTGAAGTGCGCTCGAGCGTGAAATGCAAGCCCTTAGAAGTCTTGTGTTTTGCATCGCGCTCGAGCAACAAAAGTCATGCTCGAGCAAGGGTCTAAGTCTCACGCTCGACCGGGGATCGAGTGTCCGTTGAGCGTGAAAAATAAGTAACCAGTACTTTTTCAAAGTTTGCAGACCACTCAAGCAAAGGAAGTTACGCTCGAGCGAACCCTCACATTCTGCATGCTCGCTCAAGCAAGGGAAGTCACGCTTAAGCATGGACCCTATTTTCAACAAGTTTTGGAAAATATTTTCTAATGCAATTTTGCATCCTCATTCCATCCTAGGCATTCCTAGGCCATGATTAAGACACCATAATGAGGGTAGCTTGTAGAAACACACTATGAATAGAACGTAATGAGTTAGATATATTCCAACGTGTGTTTCAAAAGTGTTTTCGTTATGTGTTACGTAGGTCACGTTCCGTAAACCGTTTGATTAGTTTGCTCTGTCTGTCTACACCCGAAGCCAACTATGAGTAATAACTTAGTAAAGCTATATTCAACTTTATTTATTTTTTGTATGATGAATTAAGATCTGTTTTCTGAAATGATATGTTCTGTACAATGAATGATTGTTCAATTTCTGACAATGTATTCGTGGCATCCTTAGCATCATATGATATCTGTTAACTGTTACCCGGTATCGGAGGTTCAATTGTGGAACTTATTATGTCTGTCATTTGTTACCCGTACCGGAGGCTCCATTATGGAGCTCAGCATGTATATTCTCCGTTATCTGGATCCGGAGGTTCCTTTGTGGAACTGGTTATTCATAACCACCATATGTTCTGTATCTGTTCTATATCTATTCTGTTAGCGCTAATGGATGTACCACGTATGATTAAGCATGAACTCTGATTTCTGTGTACGATATGAACAAGAATACGAATATGAATATGAATATGAATCTGTTTATGAATCTGAATTATGGTTTCTGAATCTGGTATGGACTTCATTCATTAAATCATTTACTCCGTTATTATTCACTAGACTTCCGCTCACTATTTATATTATGTATATAGGTGACCAGGCACGTGATCAGGGCCAGAGTTGACGGCCTGGGATTCTGTTTTGTCAGCCACCCTTTGCGCTTCCCAAGGAGGTTCCGGGCCAAGTCAAGTCATGTGGCCATGTCTTTTAAACGTTCAATACTTTGTTTTCCCCTGTTATTGAATAGTTTGCTTTTGGTTATTTGTACATGGGGTGATGTGTAATTACTGTACCTATGTGATGTCATGAGTATGCTTATAAAATTTAAAATTATTTTGTCTCATGTATGTCTGCACAGCTCAATGGACGTTGTATTTTGTATATTTGCTTCCGCAACCCCTTAATTATGTGTTATTCTGTTCAGAGACCTTTGGTAATCTAAGGATTACTGGCCAATTACGATGCTAAACCTATAGGGGCAGGTTTGGGTTGTGACAACATGATTCAAAATCAAGAAAGCAACATTTTTTAAGAAACACTGAGTAGGTGTGTACGGATGTGCAAAAGCCAAGAACAGTGGCAAAATTGTTAAAGCTTCAAAGTTATGAACACTACGTACGTATGTGTTAAAATCACGAACAGTGTGAATAGACACAAGGATATATTGAACAGCACGAATCACAGACAAACACAAGATTCAAAATACAGCGAAGATTCAAGCACAAAAACTAATTTGCAATGACAGCAAACAACATGAAAACAGGTCACAGATTTGAAACAAATCAAGGGAACAATGAAAGACTGAACTTAAAGCGGAAAGAAATTATGAACTTACCAAACGAAATTAGCGCCGATAAGGGGATTGTCGGAGTCAGACGATGCGAATAGCCAGAAACGGATGATGAAAAGTTGCTGGAGAGGATAATCAGAGCAAGTGCAGAGCTTCAAAGGTATGAAAATGGCAGAATCTAGAGAACGAAAATTTGATCAAAAGAGAGAGAAATCAGATTTTTGCGAAAGTGAAGAGGCAAGGAGAAAGAGAAAGAGTTTTTTTAAAACTCGAAAAGGCGGCAAACCATAATGAAGTGCCTTGGACAACGTGCTTGCCAAGCGGCGTGCGCAGAAGTGACGCAACCTGATAGTGCGTGTCAGGTACGAACCAATGAGAAAGGGACGCATGGAGGAAACAGTTGAGTAACCTGTGCATGACAGCTCATGCGTAGTCAAAACCCTTGGAGTTCTTGATTAATGAAGCAAAAACCTCGGCTAAATGAGTGATCCCAGTTGGGATGTTTAAAGAACTAGACTCTGGGTTCTGGATCTTTAATAAAGATGGGCAGTTGAGTCCTAGGAACTTAAAACTGACGAGTCACGACTTCGGTAGAAGAGAAAAATGAATTCTAGCCAACATGGTGTATAAGCAAGAGATGTAAGTTTCATCACCTCAGGTTGCCGAGGTAATAGAACCTAGGGGGCAGTTGTGGGGACATATTTTGTGAATGATAGCACGTGGTTAAGGTGACGCCGGAGTGTCAGCCAAGGTGCCATGTGGCCTGGCCTTGGCGCTGAGGTGATCCCGGCTAGGCCGAGGTTACCCGCGGAGATACTGGAATTCGAGATAAGCGGATAAGGAGCAAAGAGTCCTAGAATAGGGGAGGGTCTCAGTCTGGATAAAGATAAAGCTCTTGGGGAGTTTATCCTTATCTGGCTGAGAGTCCAAGATGAGCATTGAACCTGAGTCCATTGAAGTTAGTCCTCTACAGGGATCAAGTCAGTGTTGGTTATAAAAGTAGGACACCCTCGTGGGTCTGGGGTAAGTTCTTTCTGGTGAGTTTAAGCACAATTTGCTATCTTTGAGAGATATTTGTTTACTGACTTGAGCATCAGAGTGCCCCCGGGTGGACAAACCACCGCCAGATTCTTATCTTTCTCTGACAAGTTGTTCGGGCTTAATCTATTCTACCGGTGCTCTCTAGCTGAGTTCCCTGTTTGGTTGTGTGGTCAAAAATCAACAACCACAACATCCTCTATGCTATGGAATTTCAAAATTAATTGCAGTCCAAACAAATAGAGCTTCAACTTATCTTATCACCACCAAACAGAAACAAAATTGAACTTTACCAATGTAAACAAAAAGAACAAAAAAGTAAACGAAAAGAGAGACATAACAAAATTAGAAGTATAACATAAAAGCAACAAACAGGTAAACAAAATTAAATTAAAATAAACAAATCCAAATAATGTCACTCCAAATTCCCAACAAAAAAAAATAAAAAATAAAAATGTGAACTAAGCATCATCAATGTGAACTAAGCATCTACCAAAAGGATCTCAAGTAGGCTAAGAATTTTATTTCATTAAAATTGAACAAAATTAAATTAAAGTATATTAGTAGTATTTGTAACACATTAGTGTAGAAAACACAAAATCATACTTAAATCACCAATGGATCAAACTTCATTATGCACAGAAAATTAATAATTTCAATTTCAATAAATATATATGTATAAATTGCTGCAAAATACAAAGAATATATATATATATATAAAGAGAGAGAGAGAGAGAGAGAGAGAGAGAGAGAGAGAGGGAAAACAATGCCAGAGATTAATTGAAGGAAATACCTAAAAATGTTGATTTTGTGTTGCCCTAGAGAGATCATTTTGGGCAATCCAAGGGGCGATTTGAGTGACAATGAATGAGAAATAGAGATTTCAAAAGAACCATAAAGAGAGAGCAGGAGATTGAGAAACAGAGATAGAAAGCAAGATTGAGAGAGACAGAGAGAGATAGAGAACGAGATTGAGAAGTCGAGAGAGTTCATACTGCCATTTCCTTGTTTAATCTCAAAAGTGAGCTATGAAGAAGAGGTTGAAGTTGGATTCGACAATAAAGATGACAGAATCGGGGCTGGCATCTCGAAGTCTGAATGCGAATGATCTCTGCTGGTTCTGATTATTAAACCCTAATAGCTCCGACATTGTTTTTTGTTGCTTCTCATCACAATCTTACAGAGGAAGAAAGAGAGAGAGAGAGAGAGAGAGAGAGAGAGAGAGAGAGAGAGAGTGTGACCATGACGAGCGAGAGTGATAGAGATCTCTGTTTGTGAATTCTCGAGAAAGTTACAGTGAAAAGGGTTATGGCATAGGAATAAGAAAATTGCAAAATAAATAGTAAAAGAAAAAATTATGAAGTTTGCAGTTGCAAATATTATTTTTTGCGACGGTAAAATAATCAATCGCAAAAAATTAGTCGCAAAAAATCATTTTTCTAGTAGTGTCTAAACCCAGCTCTAGTGACGTGGAAATTCAAAAAAAAAAAAAGATCAAAACATCATATCACATGGGGTCCACCACAAATTAGAGGTTTTTAGAGCTCACAAATTAAAGCTCCCAATCATTTTTAATATAGAAAAATATAAACCCAAAACCTTTAGAACACTTAGAGCATGTTTGTTTTGAAGGATAACACCATAGGATTGGATTATTAGTCCGGATGGACTAATAGTCTGTTGTTTGGTATGAATTTTTTGGTCCGAACTAATAATTTCCCTGGATTATTCGTCCCATATTTGTGGGACTATTCTATCTCATGGGAGGGGGGGTGAGATAGAAACCATGGGATACTTCATCCCATGAGATTAGCTACAAAGGGTGTGTTTGATTGGACGGACTGGATAAAGGGGGATTAGAATCCATCGGACTTGAGTCCTGGGACTGTGAATCCCCCGGACTATTTGGTTGGATTGGATATGTATCCTGTGTTTGTTTTTTCATGGGATTATATGTCTGGAAAGGACTATTTTTAGGGAATCCAACGTTTGGTTGGACGGACTGGATAGGATAAATGAACAAAAAACTATTTTATCCTTTTTCAATTGTTTACTAAGTACTAAACAATATTAAACATATCTTTGATATTTTAATTATTTTTAGCTAGATTAAATAAAAATTTATTTTATTTTATTTTTTACACAATTAAAGAAATTTATTTTTTTAAAATTAAATAAATAAATAAATAAATAAATAAATAAAATATCAATAAAAATTTATATTATTTTTTTAATTAAAATTTTAAATAAATTTGTTTTTAAAAATAATAATAATTAAACAATGAAATTAAATAAAACATCTATTAACATTTAAATAATGAAATTAAATAAAATATAAACAAAATTTTAAAATAAAACATCAATAAAATATCTATAAAAAATTATTTAAAAAAAATAAATAAAACATCAATAAAAGTTAAATAAAATTATTTTATTTTTAAATTGAGACATTTAAATTTTATTGAATTTTACTAAATATAATACATAATTAAATAGTAGAGGGTCAAAATGGTCATTTCACTACCTAATCCCAACAGTAAATAATTCCCCAAAAATTGTCCCACACCCCCCCAGGATAGTATAATCCCCCATATGGGGGATAAGGAGTCCGGCCGGACTCCATGTCCGCCGGACTAAAAAAAAAACAAACATCGGATTAGATTTACTGTGCGGATTACAATCCGCACAATAAATAATCCCCCCCTTATCCCCCCAATCAAACACACCCTACTGTATAGGATAAGCAGTAGATATGTACTTTGGATAATCACTCCACACCACAAACTTGTAACAAAAACATAACATTGCAATGTTCTTGAAAAGTTCCCCTCCCCCTCTTCCCCCTAAAAAAAAGTAGTCGTTAAATAGAGAGAAAGTGAATACTGAGAAATGAAGATGGTGAAATGATTTTGGAGCTGCATAGTAGTTTGGAAAACAAACGTGGGAAAGTGAAAATATGAAAGTGATTGGTTATGGTTGGGTATGGCTCCCCTCCCTAGTCTTATCCTCCATACTCTTCCGTATTATATTTTTTAGACTCTATTTTAAACTCATATTGATAATCTAAACTGTTTATTTCGTAATCCCAACAATTTGGATGAGTAATGCAAAAAATTATTTTCATCATATATCACCAGATATATGAATAAATTGCATCTTATTTTCTAAAATTGACAGTAATTGTTAGTTTAAACTTAAATATTTCATTCTATAAAATAAAAAGTGATTTGTTTATATATTCATTGATCCAATGAAACTGATTTTTTGCAGATACGGTCTTCATTGTGAGATTTATAAGATGAACGGTTTAGATTATCATTATGGGCCTAAAATAGTGTTGAACAATCTTCACTGTATTCAAATAGATTAAATTTTATTGTGTACTAAACAACAACAAGAATATAAAGAAATAAAGGAAATGAGAGAATTTGTTTGATTACAAAAATCAAACTAAAAATAAATAAATAAATAAATAAAAACAGATTTTATTTTGTTACAAAAACAAAATTAAAATCTGATTTAAATAAACAAATAAAACAAAAAATTAATTAAACAACTTACTTGATTAATTTCTTCGAATAATAATCTGATCAAGTCCAGTGTTTGACACTATGTCCTTAAGACAGATTCGTCCTCTCCACGGTGCTTTCAGAATATGGACGTCTATCTCCCAGGATGAAATGATCAACTACAAACAATAGCAGCACTACAAATTGTTTGCCTAACGAACACACTAAGTGTTTATACTCTTTCTCACAAAAATTAAATGCAGCAAAATGAAGAATAAATTTGCAGAGTGAAGTACGAAATTTCTGAATGTATTAAACATCAAATGAGGGCTGTCCTATTTATAGATGTAGTGGTGGCTGAAGATTTTGAATTAAACAGGTGCAAACATGTTTGAACAGGTATGAAACCTGTTTGGTTTTGAATTTAAACAGATTTGAATCTGTTGGGTTCAAAATTCAAACAGATAAAAAACGGGAAGGGTCCTGTTTGGGTGTACAGTAAAACCAGACCAGTTACCAGTTTATTTCCGGAATTAATTTGAATTCTAGATTTTATTTTACCAAAAAATAAAATAAAATTCAAATGTTTTTGGCCTAAAAAGATAGGTATTGGGCTGAACAAGCCCAACACACCATGCACGTGCGTGTGTGGTGATTTTTGGGTTCAATGGGTCTAGCCCATTTTTCCCATAACCTCCCTCTCTAAAACACTTGGGTACCCCTTGAGGCACACCCCAAGTTCCAATCTCATGTCTTATAAACCCATTCAAAACTTCCCACCAAATCAATGTGGGACAAGCCTTATTCAAACCTTTAATGATTTTCCACCAAAACTCCATTTCCATAGAGCATATTTTGGTTCAATTTTCCATTCACTCGGTAATGGTTTTGAGCAACCAAATATACCACGTGAATCACAATGCGGCATAAAACGCATTACCATTTTGACCCGCGAATATCGATGCACGGGGCCTACCTAAAAAATAGACCAAATTTAGGAAAAAAATTCTGATTTTACCCAGAATTTTCCAACCATTTCCAACAAATAGAGCCCAAAAAATGATGTATAAAAAAATATGAAGGATAAGAGTATGGAAGGGAGTCATTCCCGTTATGGTTGATTTCTTAAGCCCTTATTTAACTGTCACATGGCAAAAAGTTTAAGGAATCAAGTTAGAAACTCACTTAATATAATAATATTGATAATGATAACAATCGAATTACTATTTTAGAGATTGTTTACATTTTCCTTGGAGATGTGCTCTTTACGTAAAACATGGGAACCCAGGTCCCCATGAAATCATGGAACAACAAAGTCAGCTCTTTACTCACTTGTTTTTGGTGGGATAATACTCTCATATCCGACTATTTTCACGCTTTGGTCAAGTGATCGAATAGAGTGCCAAGTAAGATGACCGAGCAGAATGCCTAACAGGATAGCCAAACAAAATTTGCCTCCCATAGCAAATCTTTGATTACGGTTTGACCTACGCATGATATCTCATAATTGTGTTATGTGTTCTTGTTAGGACTCCACATAATTTTGTGGAAAAACTATTCAATGTTTTGGAACATCATGTCGTGTGTTCATATTTTAAGATTAATTATCATATATTATATTTTTTAATCACTTAATACAAAATTGTAAGTCTTACCTTCTCTATCAATCACAACATCTTGAAGTATCACGTGATTGTATTCCAAAAATACCCAATAACCATTCAATTTTGTGCCAGTTTTAGCTTCCACAATACCCTTGTTTCCTTATTTCATTTTTTTTTAAAATTGTTTTTAATTTTTTATATTTTAATTTGGTAAGAAAATAATTTATCCAAATAAATTTATTTCCCTTGTGTAACCCTTGTGTCTGATTAAAGAACTGAACAGTTTCATTTTTGTCTATACTATACTATAATGAAATTGCACCTAACCGTAGGGGTAAAGGTAATTTTCACATTTTCTTTTCTTGAATTAATGTCAACCATTATTCTAAGCTCAGGGGAATAAAAGGTAGGTAAAATCCCACATCAATCTATAAGATCAGTCTAAACTACAACAAATCATACCTTAAAAAAATCAAAAAAAAATTAATTTTAGGTTTGACCCATGCCCTTAGTCACATTAGGATTGTCGTGCTGAAACTCACGTTAGGATTGTCATGATTTAAAATGTTTATATTTAAAATTTATTAAAAAATACTATTCATACAAAAAAAATAAAAATTAAGTCTATTATATATGAGTAGTTACATACTCATATTTTTTTTTTTAAATAAATAATTTATTCTAAAAAATATATGTATTGTCCATTTTATTTAAGACAAATATAATGTGAATACATAACTATAGTTAACTTAATTTTTTATGTGAAAAATCTTTAAAATTTAAATTTAATAGGAGAGATTTTTTTAAAAAAATATTTTGACATCATATTTTAGTCAAAACATCAAAAAAATACTACAAAAAAGTTGATTTTTTACTTAATTTTTTACACATTTGTTTTTATAATAAAATTTAAAATTCACTAAAATATATACCTTACCATAGAACTAACTAGAACCCTAATCTAATTGGTCGCTATGACTTTCCTAAGGACTTACGTTATGTTTTGATTGAGTGATTTGGAGGGAAAGAAAAGAAATAGAAAGATGTGTATTTCTCTTACTTGTTTGAATAGCTTAAGTGGAGAAAAATTGAGAAAAACGAAGAGAAACTCATTTCTCTTATAACCTTCATTTTCAATCTTCCCAAAAGTATAAAGATTGGAAGAAAAAGAAATCAATATTTTCATAATACTAATTTTGTCACTGTAAAAATAAAAGAAATAAAATGATTGAAAGTATAAAAAGATTATTTTGGTAATATAACATAAAATAATTTCTTTTATTTTCTCTTATGAGATCTAACCAAACAAGAATGAGAGAAATCATAATCATTTCTTTTCTTTTATTTCTTACTTATTCAAACAAAAAGAAGAGAAATCACAACCATTTCTTTTCTTTTATTTTCTCTTATAACTTAAGTAATCTTTTCTTTTTTTTTTCTCTCCTAGATTCCCAAACATAGTGTTAATCCTTGGGGGAGGTCATGGGCTCAACTCTCCCTAAGAATGTTGAGTTAAGGAGGCAAATAATTAGTGTTTTGCAATAGATGAAGAGATTAAATACTAATCTAACAATTAACTTTCGCCCAAAAAAAAAAAAAAAAAAAGCCGTAGGTGAGTAACCACATTAACCTCCTCCACACCACGTGGCAATAGATAAGTTCTGTCTCTCTGGTGGGCTTGAAATCACGGCGCCCAAACAAAACCGTCGGGCTAAAACTACAAACATCCTACCGACCTTGTATTTATCTTTTTAAAACTAAAAGCACCAATCTTATTAAAAGGCTTTTGTATGAAGAATTTGAGAAAATCAGCAAAACTTTTTAAAAGATATAAAGAGCAGATAGGAATTCAGAAAGTCATTTTATTGCTAAAATCCGGAATTCAGAAAAGATATAAAGAATATAGATATCCAAAAAAATTAAAGTTTAAGAAATTTTAAGTATTCTTTTAAGAAAGGAAAATACCAGAGACTCCAAATAAATTACTAAATATTCTACTAAATCTCTTACATAGGTGTGAGATCCACACACATGTGATTTGTGTGAGTCCCACACTCATTTGAGAGGTTTGGTAGAATATTTAATAATTTATTTAAAATCCCTAATATAACTCTTTAAGAAAATGAAGGTTACCTTTTATAGCGTTCACCCCTTACTCCTCGAGAATTCCTCAAGGATAACAAGGTAATTATTTAGTACTATCAAACTGCATAAACTCCAACATTTCAAACATGGAAGGAGTTGGAGAAAACATCCAACCAACACTCCTGTATATCACTACAAATAATGTGAATCCTATTACCCTAGTTTCTGAAACATACCGGAGTCTTTTGGCATCAAGATTATCATTCGATAAGCCTACCGATAGGAACACAAATAATTTCACTCCAAAAGAGGCTTCAAATTCACCGATAAATGCAGCTGAAAAATATTTGAATAGAGACTGACACAAAGGTAGGGTAGAAGCCACTAAAAAAATGAAAATTTATTCCATGCCACCATATGATGCTTGTACCTAAAAAATAGTGTAATGCTTGTACCTTAAAAATAACAAGGTAGACAGAACTTAGTCAGATGAGGAAATTCTTATTGGTGCGGAAAAAGACCCATCTGGTCTATTGGAGCAACCTTTCAAGCTTCACCAGAATATCTAAATTGAAAGGCTAAGTAGATTTATCTAGAAATCAGATTCCTAAATAAATTTATTTTAGCCTTTATCTAGAAATCTCTTTTTCCAGAAGAGTATAAGGCACATTTTAGCAATTCACATTTCAAATCATCCTTGTGAAGATAAGCTAGTCTGGGGTCCTCTTAAAGATCGGAAATATCCAGTTAAATCTGGCTATAAACAAGCCTTGATTCGAAATTACCTTTTGTTTTATAGGACTACATCGGAACAAGTGATATGGAAAAAACTGTGGCATTTAAAATTACCTCCTAAATGGACTTTATTCACCTGGAAATGTCTCCATAGAATACTTCCAATCCAATGGGAATTGAAGAAGCGAGAAGTGCCTATAAATACTCTGTGTGCTCGATGCAATAATAACGATGAAACATTAGAACATGTATTTTTTGATTGTCATTGGTTGCAAAGGGTGTGGAGAGGGCCTATGTTGGGGCTTGATTTTAGTATTGAAACACCTTCCGATGGTTTAAGGAGTGGGTTGCACAAGTAAAGGAAGATCAAGTTATCATTCATTCAATGGCCATTCTTTGGGCTATATGACTGCAAAGAAATAGTGTTGTATTCAATTAGAATTTTCCAACTATTGAAAGCACAATCGAGGAAGCAGAGACATTATCTGTGTTGGTCTTTAATAATGCACTTCAAGCATCATCTATACACACCGATAATATGTTTGCAGTTGAGGATAAAAAATCTGACGTGTGTTATGCCGAAAATTCAGGAGCCCAGGAATGCTGTGGAGTCATGGACACTCATCATTGATGGATCATGGAAATCATTTCACTAACGTGCAGGGCTAGCATGGCTTTGTTTGGATAACAAGAACCAAACGATCAATGAAACTGCACTAGTGGTACATCCCCTCCAAACTCCATTGGCGGTTGAGGCAAAGGCATGCTTGGAAGCTGTTCGATGGGCTGCGAACGAGGGGATAAACTGTGTCACAGTTCAAACGGATTGCGAAGTTATGATTAGAATGCTTCAAAAGCAAGGCAAGGAGACAACTTGGCTTATTGCTACTATCATTCATGATATCATATATTATTCCAAGTTTTTTGACTATTTATGTATTAGTAAGGTTGGGAGAGATGTAATTCAACCAATGCATGAGCTAGCAACTGATGTAATTAAGTTCAAGTAATATATTTTGGTTTACAAAAAGAAAAAGAAGAAAAGAAACCCAAGAGAAATTGCAACCATACTACTTCACAAAATATTTGAAATAGTTCACTGATGGATTTCTCCCAAATAAGCTAAAATCTAAACAATAAATAGATTAGAGTGCTCAGGCACACAGCATGGTGGAGAAATACATGAAATTAAACACCATTATTTAAATAAATAAACCATAAAAATAATTGATTTTCTTGAAATTTATCAACCAAAAATTTTGAATAAATTATTCAAATTTTGAATCAACACTATCAAAATCTTAATCGTAACAATTCAACAGATGATGTCTTTAGAAAATTTAAAATTCCAAAGAATCTAGAAGATCAATCCTTAAACCTTTGGGACAAAGATAAAAGCTAGATGAAAGCTAAGAGTTAGCAAACTCGCTAGCAATAATCAGGGTAATACTTGTGACCTCCTTGACAATTATCAAGAGTTCAAAAAACTAGTAGATGAACTCTTAGAAAAAGGCATATAACTCTTGGCCGAATCCCACATTTAAGTCCAGCAGCATTTACGGTTAGAAATACATAATCAATACAAAAATACTAGAGACCCCAAAATTTTTACTAAAAATTCTACCAAATATCTCATATGGGTATATGAGAGCCACATTGTGTGGGTCCCTAAGACATTTGGTACAAATTTTGATAGAATTTTTGAAATCTCTAACATTACTCCACTCAATAAGAGTGTTCATAGATCGAATTGGTCCAATTTTAAAATAAACCAACGAACTGAACTGGTCCCAATGATTTCAAAAAAATTAAAATTGTAATTGAACTATTAAACTTATGTAATCGGACCAGAATTGAAACATAAAAACTAGTTTAATTCAGTTTTAGAAATTTTATATAACTAGAAATATGATATATATATATATATATATGTGGATTTGGCTTATCTCCAGTTGAACTTTCAAGTAGACCAAACAATTGAGGTTTCTTACCGGCAAAAATTATTAAATGGAGGTCTCTTACCAGCAGAAGTCGCTGAAAACATAGCCAATTGAATTTTTTCAAAGACCTCTTACCAGTAAGAGTCTTCCATTTAATGACTCTTACCAGTCAGAATCTTCCGTTTAATGATTCTTACACGTCAGAGACCTCAACTGTCTGGTCCAATTAAAATTTCAACTCGAGACAAGTCATTCCATATATATATATATATATATTACAATAGTAAACGTATTAATAAGAGAAATGCTAGGAACACAGAAAGTTGTGCATAGAATGCACAACCCTCTCACATGAGGGCAGGCTCCACCCTCATGTGAGAGAATTATACATTTTGTGCACATAACCCTATGTATTCCTAATATTTCCCTACTAACAATCAAGACTAGTGTTCAAATCTCACTAGTAACTTCTATATTAATAATTTTACATACAAAAATATTTTTAAAAATAATATATAAATATATAATGGTTTGGTTTAGATAATATTTTTACATACAAAATTATTTAAAAAATAATATATAAATATATAACGGTTTGGTTTAGAATCGTAACTAAAGCTTTAATTCAAAGACATTTATAGCAAGAATGAGAAAAATAATTGGCAGAACTTAATCAGATAATGAACTGATTCAAGACCCAAGAACTTACCTCCACATCAATACAGCATCCACAGTTCCTCGCCACAGCATCTATAATTGCCTAGACCCCTGATTAGCAGGAAAATTTATTTAATGCTCTAATAAATGCAATGCTCCAATGCCACCCAGAGCCACATGATCACATGGACCTATGTGACCATGTGGATCCTAGAAGCGTTGAGGCATTGCCTTGGAACACCAAACAACTCAGATTAGCAGACTAGATGCACCACCAAGCAGGCGCAGAGGAAAACATTGAAATTACAACTCAACCTATGTTGGCAAAGCCACCACTTGATGCTAACCTTGCCACAAGAACAACCAAAACAACCATAGTTACTCTGCCTACCACCTTTTGGCACACCAATTCAATTACTACCAGCACTGCTAAGTGCTAATATTGCTGCCAACACCACCATTTCTTTGTCCCGGAACCCATTCTACCCTTGCCACTGGGTTTCCTCCACACTATTCTTACACCATTACAAGCACATAAAGTTCAAATCTAGGTAATAAAAATTCTCACGCACCTAAAAACTAGAATACACAGGGTCTAAACTGGTTTAGCTCTATGCAAGAGTGTGAAGGTCTTCTTAACTTGAAGAATAGTTATTGGACATGGATAGGGGAGGCAGGTGTTCTGGGAGTAGAGGGAGGAGGAGCATGAAACACATCATTACTACTATTACTGCCAAAGTACAAAATAGTCAGAAGTTGAGCTGCTAACACTCAAGGTAATTAAACATATTTAAAACCAAACAATTTCTAGCATAACATCTACCAACATTGCAACTGAAAACTTGTGTCATGCCTATCCATATTTCAAATGTATATATTTATAAGCTGAAAAGACAATGGTAAAATTGTTCATCCCCTTCTCTCTTCCCCTCCCTCTCCTTATATAAGGCATTTTCCACATTTCTTTTTCTTCCTCAGTCATACATCACCTCTTACCAAAAGGGAAGTTCTCAGAGGTGAAACCATCATGCCATGAAAGAGGACATGGATAATAACACATCTTAAATATGACAGAGAAAGCATGTGCCTGATGGTAAATATCATGAAATTAATTCATGAAGTATATTCTTATTGATTTGCATTAACATCAAGGTTATGAATTATTCTAGTAATCAATACCTAAATACTTCAATGATGATTACTTCTTATTATATATACAGGCAGAAACCCACCATGCCCCTATTGAGAGAGGTTTTGGGACCCTAAACGGAGCAATGGCAGTTCAACAAGAAAAGATGAAACCTAATTCAAGTTTGGGTCAGGAACAGGAGTCAGGTAGACCCGCCTCTGTACTATCATTTAGATATCCTCCACTTCTAATGCCAAATTCCCAAGGCACCCTATATATGTATATATAACCATATATGTAGGGTTAAATCCTATAAAATCTTATAACTAACTGAAGAAAGAAAAATCTTATAAAATCAAATGATGACCATTTTGATCTTGATGTCACAAGCCAAACTGAATAACTGAACAACTGTTACATATCACAAGGCAAAATATATTTTGCATTCATAGCCTACATTGAAACAAACACACTTAAAGGCTAATTAATAATAACGCCATAAATGAACATCTTAATTAAGAATTGAAGCAGTACTAGTAGCATTAAACAAAGAGATTGTATTTTGCATTCATGACCTACATTGAAACAAATACACTTAAAGGTTAATTAATAACAAAGCCATAAATGCACACCTGGATGAAAGATTAAACAATCAGGTCACATAAACTTGAATATATAAACACTTGGAAGAGAAGTTACTAACTGTATAATTATACCATGTTTATCAATACCGAAATGAAGCAAAACCCTCGATCAGTAACCGACCCACCATCTATATATGTGTATCAACTGGAAAAATTTATTCACAAACCGTGGATCGTCGTCAAACTGAATGACACCCAAAATCAGAGACTATCCTATGTATAACCCACTAAACAAAAACAAAAACAAAAAACTGAACAGAAACAGCAGATTATCAAAAGAAGGTAAGAAGAAAAAGAGAGATCTTTTTCATATCACCATGAGTTATCAAGGCCCTGCGGAGTTAGGGCATTCTTTAGCGAAGTGCCCTTGCTCCCCACAGTTGTAGCAGTTGCTTCCACCACCACCGCCGCCGCCGCCTCCACTTCCGAACCTCCCATAACCACCGCGACTTCTGCCTCCACTTCCTCCACTAGGGCACTCCCTGGCCAAGTGCCCTTGTCCCCCACAGTTATAGCAGGAACCCCCACCACCACCAGTGGCTCCGCCGCCGCCACGGCCGCGATTGCAATCTCTTGCCAAATGCCCAAACTCGCCGCAGTTATAACAAGCCCCGCCGCCACCAGCGCTACTCCCCTGCCGGGGACAATCCCTAGCCAAGTGGCCATCCTCCCCACAGTTGTAACACCCACCGCCGCGATAGGCATTGCCGCCACCATCCCTTCCACTGCCTCTCCATCCTCCATTGAACCCATACCCTCCGCCGCTGCGGACACCATAAGCGTCAGTGCGATCGCCTCTGAAATCATCTCTGCGGATCTTCTCAAGGGAAGATCCGTCGGGACCGGTGACTTGAATGGCTTTTGTGCGATCATTCTCCAAGGCGATCAGGAACTCAACGGCCTGACCTTCTTGAAGGGTTCGAAAGCCGTCCGATATGATGGCTGATTGATGAACGAAGAGATCTTCGCCTTCGTCATCGGGCCGGATGAAGCCGAAGCCCTTCTGGTCGTTAAACCACCTCACAGTACCTCTCGATCTAGGGTTCTCCTCCGCCATTGATCCTCTCAGAGACAAACCCCTAACCCTACAAACATAATATAATGGGCTCCATCCATGGTTTATATGGGTTTTGGAGGCCTACAGAAGGCCCAGTGCTGGTCTGTGGGTTTGTTCAACGTATGGGACGATCTCAACCGTTAATTTTTGGAACATAAAAAAAAAAGTCAATTTATTAGTTGATTGACTTATTTAAATCACATGATTTCTGTACGTTTGTCAAAACAAAACCCAAAAAAAAAAAAAAAAAATTAGATTCCTACTTTCAAAAACAAACTATAATTTCATAATCACTGATGATTATTAGACTAATGTCTTCCTAAATGCAAAGGCGGATAGTTTCTATAAAGGAGGTTTGTTGTGTAATTTAACTTTTTTTTTTTTAATTTTAATAATGTTGGTTAACGTTTATAAAATACAAAACAAATCCCTCATATTAAAAACTAATTACTATAAAAACACATTTTTTAATAACAAATGAATAGCTTTAAAATATAAAAAAAAATTGTACACATCTTTTTAGAGAAAAAATTTAATGTATGAATAGGATGAATGAAGTTGTTAGGAATTAACCATTCCTAACCAAGATCGGTGAAATACAAAATAACAAAAAAGAAAGAAATTAACGAATCAAACAAATTATACACACAAGAACATAAAGATATACATGGTTCACCCCAGAATAAGGTTACGTCCACAGCTACTGTGGTTTTCACTATGATTAGAAAAATACAACTCTCTCTTAACCTAAAAGAGGCGCCCCCTCATCTATTTATAAGTATAGAATTAGGGTTACATGGAAGCACATGGGAATTAAGAAAATATCCAAACCCCCCATTGGATCCAGTGTTTGAGTAAACAGTACGGTTGAGTGAACAGTACTTATCAGGGTCCACCGACCTAACAATTTTCCACTTGGAACCTGATAACACAAGCTCTCCATCATCTTCATCACATAGAGGAACGCCGCAACAACTCAATCTTCCTTCATCAATCTTGAAGGTCAACTAAAGTTGCACACAACGTCAGTTTGTCAATGGTGACTGTCTTGGTCAACATATCTATTGGATTCTTATTCCCTTGGATCTTCTCAAGAGACAATACTCCATCATCTACAAGTGAATGAATGAAATGGTATCGCAACTGAATGTATTTCGTCCTAGAATAAAAAGCCGAATTCTTTACAAGATGAATAGCACTTTGACTGTCACTATGCAAAATACTCATCTCTTGCGTCTTACCTAACTCTGCTAGGAAATTCTGTAATCAAGTCGTCATATTCCCAGCTTCAGTAATAGCAACATACTCAGCCTCTGTTATAAAAAGGGCCACAATTTTCTATAACTGTGAAATCCAACTCACTGCTGTACCACCCAATGTGTAAACATAACCAATAGTACTCTTTCTGTTATCCATATCACCAACCAAGTCTGTATCAATATAACCATGTAACCCGATGCCGGTTCGTCTGAAACAAAGTGCCATGTCTGTAGTACCACTCAAGTAGCTAAGGATCCACTTCACTGCCTCCTAATGCTGCTTGCCTAGATTACTCATGTACCTACTAACCACTCCCACTGCATGTGTAATGTCTGGTCTAGTACAAACCATAGCATACATTATGCTACCGATAACTGAAGCATATAGAACACGTTCCATGTAAGCCTGTTCTTCTTCGGTCTTCGGAGACAACTCTTTAGTAAGTCTGAAGTGGCTAGCCAATGGAGTGTTCACTGGTTTTGCACCATCCATGCTAAACCTCTTGAGAACTTTCTTGACATACTCAACCTGTGACAACTTCAAAGTACCATTTGCCTTGTCCCTGAATCCTCATACCAAGGATTTTGTTTGCAACTCCAAGATCCTTCATCTCAAATTGGTTGGACAAAAGTTTCTTCAATCTTTTAATCTCTTCAATGCTAGATCCTGTAATAAGCATATCATCAACATATAAGAGCAAAATAATATAACTTTTGTCAAACCTCTTAAAATAACAACAATGATCTGCTTAACATCTTGTAAAACCGCTGCTACACATAAACCCATCAAATTTCTTGTACCACTACCTTGGGGCCTGTTTCAAACCGTACAAGCTTTTTCGAAGTTTGCATACAAACTCCTCTTTGCCATGTGCCAAGAAACCTTGTGGTTGCTTCATATAAATTTCCTCTTCCAAATCACCATGGTGCAAAGCCGTCTTCACTTCTATTAGCTCAAGATGCAAATCTTCAGTAACCACAATTCCCAGCACCAATCTGATAAAGGTCAACTTCACAACTGGAGAGAAAATTTCAGTGTTGTCAACCCCTTCTTTTTGCTGAAATCTCTTTGTAACTAATCTGGCCTTGTAGCATTTACTCCCATCATGTTCCTGTTTGACTCTATAAACCCACTTGTTGTGCAAAGCTTTCTTACCCACTGGTAATTTAGTCAACTTCCATGTCTGGTTTGCCATGAGTGAATCCATTTCATCTTGCATAGCTGACTCCCACTTAATTGAATCATCAACCTACAAAGCCTCATCATAACTTTCAAGTTCACCCCATCAAACAATAACAAATAATGTAAAGACGGAGACCAACACTGTATAGGTTTAGACTCTCTTTCTGACGTTCTCAACTTAGGAGTAGAAGTATGTGGCTCAAGTTGTGGAATAAGATTTTCAAGATGATTCTGAATCTTATTAGTCAAATCATTCTCACTAATCTCCTCTAACTCAACATGCTCATGACAAGTAACAGATTTAGATTCAGATGCAGACTTATCTCTATCCTTATACATTACTTTCTTATTAAATATGATATCTTTACTTTTGATAATTTTTCGATTTTTATCATCTCAAAATCGATAACCAAATTAATCAATGCTATACCCTAAAAAAGTACATTTAACAAATTTCGAATCAAGTTTACTTCTATCAGCAGAATCTATATGCACATATGAAACACAGCCAAATATCTTCAAAAAAGAAAGATTTACCTTTTTCCTGATCCAAGCTTCTTCTGGTAGATCTCCATCCAATGGAACAGATGGACCACGGTTAATCAGATATGCTGCAGTGTTAACTGCATCTGCCCAAAACATCTTTGGTAATCCGGCATGTATCCTCATACTTCTAGCATGTTCATTCAAAGTTTTATTCATGCGTTCTGCAACGTCATTCTGTTGAGGTGTCTTTCAAACAATCTTCTCCATTCTAATTCCACTTTCTGCACAATATTTCTTAACTCATTGTCCTAATATTTCCTCTATTATCTGATCTCAAACACTTAATTTTCAGACCTATTTTAGTCTCCACCAAGGCTTTCCACTTTTTAAAAGTAGTATAAACTTCAAATTTATGTTTTAAAAAATAAATCCATACATTTCTCGTTAAGTCATCGATAAAGGTAACATAGTATGATAGATGAAATTGGTACAGGTCCCCACACATCTGTATGAACCAACTCCAAGTTTTCTGACTTTGGTTTCCTGTCATCCTTTGAAAAGCTGACCCTCTTTTGTTTGTCGAAGATACAATCCTCACAAAATTCAATGTCCACCGATTTCAAATCTGACAATTTCCCCTTAGATGCAAGTACCTTCATCCCTTTTTGACTCATATGCCCAAGCCTTTGGTGCCACAGATTTGAGTCTTCCTTTTCACCAGCAACTGCTACTGCATCCCTATTGTTCGTAGTCATATAAAGGGAGCCTTCTCTTTTACCACGAGCAACAACCATGGCTGCTTTGGTGACTTTTCACAAACCACCCATAAAGGTTACAACATGACCTTCATCATCAAGTTGTCCAACAAAAATCAAGTTTCTTTTCAAACCAAGCACATGTTTGACATTCTGTATCTTCCAAATAGATCCGTTTGGCAACTTGATTGTCACATCCCCTTTACCCACAATCTTCAAGGGTTCATCATCGGCCAAATAAAGCTTCTTGAAATCACCACCAATGTAATTGTCCATGATTTCCCTCTGTGAAGTACAATGGAATAATACCCCAGAATCTAAAATCCAATATTCAAGAGGGCTGTCAATACTCAAGATCAAAACATCATATATCTCCTCCGTTGCAGCATTAGTAGACTTCTGATTTTGATCACCTCTGTTCTTATTTAATGTCGGGCAATCTCCTTTTAGATGTCCCTTCTTTCCACAATTCCAGCAACTCTGTTCCTCTCCAGTTCTTGATTGTTTCTGTGTTTGGATTTTGATCTGTTACGGTTCAGGTTTTTTCCTACCAATCTTCCTCTGGCTTCTGTATTCAGGGCAGAACCTAATGTTTCCGCTAATTTCCTTTTGCGAATTTCTTCACTCAGAATTAAATCTCGAATATCATTGTAATTCAACTTTTCTTTTCCCGAAGAATTACTTACTGCCGTTACAGTACCATTCCAACTTTCTGGCAAACTAGATAAAAGAATCAAAGCCCTAATCTCATCATCAAATTCAATAGATACAGAACTTAATTGTGTTACCACAATATTGAATTTGTTCAGATGCTCAACCACCGAAGCACCTTATGTCATCCTCAGATTAAACAATCAACGCATCAAATAAACTTTATTTGAGGTAGACGGTTTTTTTGTACATATTTGAGAGTGCCACCATAAGACCCGCTATAGTTTTTCTCCTTCGCAATGTTAAACGCAACGTTACGAGACAACGTTAGCCGAATAACACCTAGCGCTTGGCGATCAAGAAAAGTCCACTCATCATCCTTCATCTTTTCTGGTTTCGTTCCTGAAAGGGGCTCATACAATTTTTTCTGATACAGATAGTCTTCAATCTGCATCTTCCAAAATCTAAAATATGCACCATTGAATTTATCGATTCTAACCTTTTCGTCTGTAGCCATCGCTCCCACTCGAACCAATGCTTTGATACCAGTTGTTAGGAATTGACCCTTCTTAACCAAGATCGATGAGACATGAAATAACAAACAAGAAAGAAATTAACGAACCAAACAAATCACAACACAAGAACCCAAGGATTTACGTGATTCACCCCAAAATAGGATTACGTCCATGGCTGCTGCGGTTCTCACTATGATTAGAAAAATATAACTCTCTCTTAACCTAAAAGAGACACCCCTCATCTATTTATAAATATAGAATTAGGATTACACAAAAGCATATAGGAATTACGAAAGTACCCAAACCCCCAATTGGACCGAGTGTTTGAGTGAATCGTAGGGTTGAGTAAACAGTACTTATCAGGGTCCACCGACCCAACATGAAGGTCCTATCAACTTCTAAACAACTAATTTTTTTAGTAATTTTTTGGTTTTTTTTTTGCTAAAATATAATATAAAAAAAACTAATATATTGGGAATGACTTTTTGATTTTTTACGAAATGATGTGCAAAAAGTAGAGAGAAAAGAGAATCTTTGACTTTTTGGTATAGATTGTTGGCTTTTTGATTTTTTAGTGGTTTTTTAGCTTTTTGGCTAAAATCACCACTTGCCAAACGAAGCCTAAGGCCTCGTTTGGGGACTGACTATTTTAGCTAAAAAGTCAAAAAGCCAACTAAAACTAGTCACATCACCTCTCTACTTTTCTGCACATCTTTTCGTAAAAAGTCAAAAAGTTACTAAAATAGCCTGTTCCCAAACGAGGCATAAGTTTAAATGAGAAAAAAAATAAGTATATTATCAAAAATTCATACATATTAAAATTAATAAAAATTTAGAATTTAGGCCTCGTTTGGGAACAAACTTTTTTAGTAACTTTTTGACTTTTTTGTTAAAATGTAATGTAAAAAAAAATAGTATGTTTGGGACGACTTTTTGACTTTTTACGAAAAGATGTGCAAAAAGTAGAGAGAAATGGGAATCTTTGACTTTTTGGTATAGGTTGTTAGCTTTTTGATTTTTTTAGTGACTTTTTAGCTTTTTGGCTAAAAAACGAGGCCTTAGACCCCATAAAACAATTTTGACATCTCAAACACTGTTTGAAATTTTTTAAATAAGTCATTTTTTTTTTCTTTTTACCAACCTTGTTTTATAATTATGTTTTAAAAAAAAATTACTTCTCCAATTTGTCTTGGGTAAATAAATTTAAGAAATAAAAAAAATTCAAAAAATTTCAAAAATTCCAAAAAAATAAAATAAGAAACAAAAAAGTCTTTTCTAGACTTTTTTTAGATTTTTTTTTTAAATATTAATTTTCCGGTTCGTTTCGTCGATTAGAATCTAGATCCTACAATTTTTCAAATTATAAAAAAAAAAAAAAAAAAAAAAAAAAGAAGAAGAAGAAGAAAAGAAGATGAAAATAAGCCTCCAAAAAAGTAGTAAACACCAATAAACAAAGTTATCATAGAAATGTCACTTACTATATAAAACTATCACCCAAACAAAAAATAAACATTCAAAAATTGAATATATGATGTATATTTAAATTTAGTACGATTTGAGTCACTTCCTGAATGAATTTGATACTTACAAGGTTAAATCCTAAACATGTTTTGAGAGGGTTATTTGAATAGTCAAATTGGGACGAGCTAGAAAGCGTTATTTCCTAATATTGGGTCGTGTTGTGGGCCAAGTTACGAGCTCAGGATAGCTCGATGTGGGAACAATGGTTGATAAGAGCCAGTCGGTGAGTTCCAGATGCGATTAGTGGATGAGCCGAAATGCTATGTCGGCCACATAAAGGGAGCCAAGCTAGAGGTAGCCCGACGAAAGAATTCAAAGCAATTGGTGATCCTGCGGCCCGGTCAAAGTATTTGCACCAGATAGCTTAGCTAGGCGTAGTGAGTCGAGCAAGGTGATAACCATCTTACTTGGTTAGTAGTGAGTAAGATATTATCAGGATAGGCATTATCCTGTGGGAAAGTGATTCCGAGGAGGACTCTGCTAAGGAGAGTTAGAGTCCTACTAGGATTGTACCATGTGGAATCTATAAAAGCTCACGACTACACCTATTTCCAGATATTGCAATTCTTATTCAAAAATACATAGAGCTTATTGTCTATTGTCTACTTGCTGACTTAGGCATCAGAGGGGTTTCTGGCACACACCCGCCAGCTAGCTCACGTGTGGTTTCAGGTAGCAAAGCGACGACGTTTGGAAAAGTGCAAACTTGGTCAACAGGATTATACGAGAAAATTATTTCGTGCTCGTATAATTGGCGCCGTCTATGGGAAATATCATAGATAACAAATCTTTTGATTGAGCTTTCTTCAACTGATTTCAATGACGCACAACGAAGACTTGCCTTAGTCTGCTGTCGATGGACAAACTCCAGAAGGGGATAGGAGACGTGAGGATTTTATTTTTGTTCCGTCCATAGCAGATTTACGAAACGCTCATAGGGACGCGTGAGAAAAATGGGGCTTAAACCTTCGTCACTCTCAAAGCCCAAATAGACAGAGGCGGAGAATGGATGCCCAGGTTCTGGAGGATCAAGTAAGAGAGCAAGACGAATTGATAAGGAGAATGGCAGCAGACCTGAAGGCCATGAAACGCCAAATGAATAGTAAAGGCATGACAGGAGTGGAAATTCGCGAAAGCAAAACGCGTACTCGCCACTCAGGAGATCGTGACAGGTGAGCCAGACATTCGCATTTTGAAAGTAGAAGCCTCAGAACAGGCGACACACAATCAAGAACTTCCAGAACTCGTTACTCTGGGTCTAAGAGAATGAGGACTGAATGATCTTACACGGAGGGAAGTAGTTATCGACCCTTACATACACACCAAACAACCTCTCGGCACACCGAATTACCTAGCTCGGCAGACTTGCGGACCGTGCTAGAAGAAATTACTCGAAGGAAAGAAGACGCTTACGTACATGACCCCCAAAGGGTCTCTGCTTTGTAGCAGCTAGCCCTTAGAACACATGGAAGTGTCGAGGTTAGAATTCCAATGTCGCACCTTGCTTACAAACCAGTAGACAAAGCGTTAGCAAGGTTGTAGAGCTCGTTGTTTATTCCAGCAATAGAGAACGCACCACTGCCCTTGGGTTTCAACCAGCCTAAGTTCACAATTTACGAGGGAAAATTGAACCATTACATGCACTTTCGCCACTTTCGCCAGGATATGGCCATACATCGGCGGAACGAAGCTCTAATGTGCATCTTGTTTCCATCAAGCTTAGGCGACCTAGGCTTGACTTGGTTTGAAAGGTTGCCAGAAGGTAGCATTGCTTCATGGGCACAACTTGCGGAGGCATTTGTCACCAAGTTTAAGACGAACACCAAGACCCCAGTCGAGATAGACCAATTGCTCGCCATGGACATGGGCGAGAAAGAAACATTGAAGGCTTACAACAATAGATATTAGGAGACCTTCAACCAGATAGGCGATTGCCCCACAAACCTAGCTATTGCACAGTACAAGCGGAGTTTGCCAGTGGGTCATAAGTTGAGGGATTCAATGACAATGACGTCGCCCCTTACTATAGAAGCCTTAATGGAAAGAGTGCACCAATACATCCGGGTAGAGAAAGATGTGGCACGTGCCAAGGCAGAGTCTAACACAATAGTAATACCGGATAACACGATTGACAAGAAGGACTAACTGCGCAAAAATCTTTGCCCAACTGGGGGAAAAATGGGTTAGCAGGTTTGACCAACTCTTTTTAACAAATCTTTGTTCGACTGGGGGCAAAGTGGATTGGCAGGTTTGACTAACAAATTTTTTCACTCTTTGACCAAAATGGTTACCCAAAGAAGGTTGGCAGGTTTGACCAACAACTTTTTGCACTCTTTGACCAAGATGGTTACCTCGGCCAAAGAAGGTTGGCATGTTTGACCAACAACTTTTTGTACTCTTTGACTGAGATGACAGTTATCTTAGCCAATGTAGGTTAGCAGGTTTGACCAACAATTTTTTTCACTCTTTGACCGAGATGATTACCTTGACCAAAGAAGGTTGGCAGGTTTGACCAACAACTTTTTTCACTCTTTGACTGAGATAGTTACCTCAACCAAAGAACGTTGGCGGGTTTGATCAAAATTTTTTTGTACTTTTTGACCGAGATGACAGTTATCTTGGCCAAAGCAAGTTACAGGTTTAACCAACAATTTTTTTGAATTCTTTGCCTGAGATAACAGTTATCTCGAGCAAGGAAGGTTGGCAAGTTTGACAAACTTTTTTGAACTCTTTAACCGAGATGGTTATCTCAGCCAACGTGGGCTAGCAAGTTTGACCAACAATTTTTTGAACTCTTGGACCAAGATGGTTATCTCAGCCAAAGAAGGTTGACAGGGTTAATATAAACCGAGTTAGTTTGCTCGGCGAGACACAAAAAGAACGACTCGTCGTACGATTACGAATTCAAAAGATATATATGTTGAAGGCAAAAAGGTGGGACTATTCAAATTTTTAGGGGATGCATGACGGCTGTAACAGGAGAACGGGGCTAATAGGGGCACGCCATGTGTCCTAGGAATGACGTCGTATTAGACATGCCAGAGTAGTAGAAGGACGTGCTGAGCAACTAACTAGGCTTGTTGGTGCCGAACGAGTTGTGAGATTGAACAACTTTTCCAGCTCGGCAGAGTTGAGCGTTCTTAGCTCTGCTGGAGGAAAATAATCTCAATCATGCTTCACAGATGGAATTAAGGAGTAATTGAGAGGGTAATTTGTGTAGCCAAATTGGGCCAACCTAGGAAGCGT
Source organism: Camellia granthamiana (assembly GCA_036172215.1). Taxonomy (NCBI): domain Eukaryota; kingdom Viridiplantae; phylum Streptophyta; class Magnoliopsida; order Ericales; family Theaceae; genus Camellia; species Camellia granthamiana. Next base: position 47,123,356 of record CM069903.1, on the reverse strand, counting down.
TGTTTTTGAATATTGGGCCTCATTGTGGGCCAAGTTACAAGCTCAGGATAGCTCGGTGTGGAAACGATGGTTGACAGGCTAGTCGGTGAGTTCCAGATGCGGTCAGTGGGTTAGCCGAGCTAAAGGTAGCCCAGTGAGAGGATTCAAAGCAATTGGTGATCGTGCGGCCCCATCAAAGTATTTGCACCAGATAGCTCGGCTAGACGTAGTGAGCCGAGCAAGGTGATAACCATCTCACTTGGATGGCAGTGAGTACGATGTTATCAAAATAGACTTTATCATATGGGAAAGTGATTCCAAGGAGGACTCTGCTAAGAAGAGTTAGAGTTCTGTTAAGATTGTGCCACGTGAAATCTATAAAAACTCATGACTGCACCTATTTCCAGTAAAAAAAATTCTTATTCAAAAATACATAGAGTTTATTGTCTATTGTCTACTTACTGATTTAAGCATCGGAGGAACTTTTGGCACACAAATGCAGGCTACCTCACATTTGGTTTCAGGTAGCAAAATGACAACATTTGGAGAAGTACAAACTTGATCAACAGAATTATACAAAAAGATTATTTCATATTCATACACGTTTATATATATATATACTAATTTATTATAAGACGTCTAATTAACAAGTCAACTCTTTAAAAGTCAATCTCTGATAAGTCCATAGATTTGGATTACAAGTTATTTTGTTTTTTTATTATAATAGATTGGTTGAATGGACTATGGTCCAATAGCTTTCTCATTTGGAATTCTCATATAAAAATTGGGAGTCTCTTATTATGTGCGATTACTTTAATTTTAAACTCATAATTTATAAATGTGTGATAATTAATGAATCCAAAATAATCGGAAAATCAACCTATCAATACCCACCTCATAAATCTATATACTTGAGCTAGTGGAAGGGCTAAAAAACTATCTATAACTAAAAAAATATATTAACAATCCACGGTAATTTTGAATTCTGAACAATGAATATACTAACATCACAATTTTTTCTACACATGCCAAGCATATTTATCATTATATACACTCAAACCTTGAGGAGTTAAACTTTGAGAAGGTATTCAACAATAATTTGATTTCATTCAATCAAACCAAACCCCGCATGCAATTTTCACAGACTTTAACATGAGGTGCGAATACAATCCAAATAGAAAGCATATAAATGAAAATCATTGCATAAAAAGATTGAATGCAGTATCTAGGAATCACTCTCCAAGTTTTCCCATTCGTTTTTAACATGAACGAAGAATTGAGAACCCTGGATCTTATTCTTATATTTGCTTCTCAACAAGACATGGGGATAACATTAGACAAGATCATAATCCATATTCTAATGTAAGAATTTTCCACCTTCCTCTTTTAGTTAATGTGTGGGTAATTACTAAATTGAGAAACAAATATCAAATTGGCAATCCATCCAGAAAGGTTGAAGTTGGTTTCCACTATATTTTTGATACATGCTCTCAAAAAAAATTTCGGAGAGGCCACAATGATACAATTCCTTTATAAGTCAAAAAAGAAAAAAGAAAAAAAAGAAGAGGAATGGATTACAAAAGAGGTTACCTATCTACAGAATGCGAGGAAATCATATACGATATTTGTACAAGAAAGAAAGCACTAGTAGACTTCAACGTTCCATTGCTCTGCCTTTTTCAATTGCTTTTTGTAGACCATCCAATCGATGCCTGAAAAACAGAGCAAACATGAAGTTGGAGGCATAACGTACCAATTTGTTATATAAATTTTTAACATATTGATGCGATTAATAATTATGACAACATTCCTTACCATCTTTGGCAGCCAATGAAACCATTATGTCATCAATACCCTTTTCCATGCCTTTAAGCCCACACATATAGACATAGGTGTTATCCTTCTTGAGTAATTCCCATAGCTCTTCTGCATATTGAGCCATTCTTGTTTGGATGTACATCTTTTCGCCTTTCTCATTAGTTTGCTCTCTGCTCACAGCAAAGTCAAGCCTGAAATTTTCTGGGGCCTTCTCCTTCATTTTCTCGAATTCCTAGTCCACCCAAACACAATCAGTGTTTCCGTTGCCAACTCAATTTGATCTATGAAATTAATAAATAATCTGATGATAAGTGAAAACTCTTAGCTTACTTCCTTATAGAGCAGCGAGCTACTTGTAGGGACACCCAAGAAGAGCCATGCCAAACCATTGAACTACAAATATGTCAAGCCAAAATCACCCCGTGAGATGAGACTAGAGTTAATCACATGATTGCACTAGTATCACTCAAATGCACAGAGCAACCATGCAATGTATATCTTAATATAATGCCCATGAAATGGCCTCTAATGAAAATATGCCTGATTTTCCATTATATAACCTCTGATCCAACTCTTACATGACAACTGCCATGAGATGAGATATAAAAGAAGTTTATAATGGTTTTTATGATCCCAAATGCTTTTAATTCAACAATCAAAATCTTCATCACATTGTTTCAAGTTTAGATAATTATCTTCAATTGTGGTGTATGCGAGTATTCAAATGAGAGTTCACGAAAAATAATCCATTTGTGATTGATTCACCTTATAATCATCATACTTCTCGAAGAACATTTTCCATAAGAATGAGCGGAAAGGAGCAATTCCAGTTCCAGTTCCAAGCTGCAACAAACATCAAACTATAACAACCTATTGAAGTAATAAAAAAATCAAATAATAGTCCTTGATGTAGCAAACAGTCGAATTGAATCCATGATCAGGCAGACAACAGAAGACAAATGCTATTATTGAAGTATTACCATTATAATGGTGGCATTGGGATCCTTAGGCATAAGCATTTCTTTTCCAACAGGTCCAGTGATCTTAACTTCAGCTCCGGGCTTCAAGTCACCTGAAACACAGTACATGTCAAGCTGTATCGCTTACTAGCTAAAACATTTCTACTTGTTTTTCCAAAAAAAAAAAAGAAAAAAAGGAAAAAAGGAAAAGTCTAAGAATATAGAAACTAATCACAGAACTGGAAACAACTCTCACATGAGGTAGGTCCTACACTCATGTGAGATGGTTGTATTCAGTTTTGTCAAATATTTCTATGCAAGTAGAAAAACTAAGAAAATAAATAAATAAATTTTTATTAGAAATGCTTGAAACAAGGAGGGGCGGCTAATTTCCATTTGGATTGAGAATGTTGTAAAGATTAAATCTCAGCAAAGGCCAAACTTGATAGAGTTATGCATTCTTACACAAGAAGTTTGAGCAAACTCCTTTAACTATTTCTCCTTGGTCATTGGTGTACAGAAGCCTTTTCACACACAATGACACCTACATGAAGCAAAGAGACAATGCTGCTTAATAATTTTAAAAAATAAATAATGGATTCTACAAAAACGGACCTTTGGGGATTCATATTTGACAGATGTCTAGACAAACCCATAACATAGCAGGTGTAAAATCACTCCGAGCTAAAAAAGCTTACTGTTTTGGAGTCTCCAAAGTCACCAAGAGCACTGCTAGCAATTGAGTATAACCTTAGCTTGTGAGGCTTCCCATTCTTGTCAACACCATCTGCAATTACACCAATGGATTGCCCTTCTCTGTAGGGGACCTCTCCTAATCAGCCAGCAAACCAATTAGCTTAAAAACTCGTAAAACCTTATATTATATAATCTGGTCAAACAAATCACAATTTTACATAATTAAGGTTGTGTTTGGACATATGGGTTTGAAATAAAAGGATCTGGACACTAATCATTCAAGAATAGCTCAAATTTATATACGGATTTAAAGTTAGAATTCGAGAACATGAATCTGAAATAATAATAGAGTTGTCATTTGCAATCGTTCATAGTACTGTATATGCATAAAGATCATAATAAAATACAAATCTTTTTATTGGAATCTAATACTCTACCTTCCCCAGGTCTATATTATATTAAGCAAATTACACCATAGTCCCTGTTGTTTACCTGTGGTGTCAATTGGTCCAATTACATTAATTTACCATTGAATTTTTTTTATATTATGTCAATTTAGTTCAGTTCATAACTCCTCCTTAGCAATTGATCAGGGGCAAAATAGTCCATTTACTATCCTCAAAGTGATTTACGGGCTGAAGTCCAATTCAAAATGGTCAATTCCCTTTAGAATTGACTTGATTTTTGTCTAATTTCTCAACGAAAGTTGTCAATTGCACTAAATTGACACAATATGAAAAATTAAAAGTCAAAATTGATACAATTCGATGCAAGTTATTTGGACCACATAGTATGATTTGCCTTATATTTTTATAAAATTTAGCCACAAAATCCCTTCATTTAAAATGCATCTATTCAAACGGAACCTAAAGACCTAATACTGTTTGATTCATGGATTTGGTGAGAGATTTGGAAAATGAAAGAAAAAGATAGATGAAATGTGAATGAAATATAACTCTCTTCCACACATCTTTCACACACATTTTTTTCTTTCACTTTCCAAATCCCTACCGAAATCCAAGAACCAAACACAGCCGAAGTGTAAAGATTTGCACAAATCAATTTTAAGTTTTAAAACATAAAGAAAAGGGGCAAAAGAATGGAAGGACATAGATACCCTCAGTGGTGAAGACCATATGCCAAGTTTCACCAGGAGCATCATCACCAGTGATCTTAGTGTTAAGAAGGCATCTACCAACGTATGGGTCCTTTGGCCTGAACTTGTTCACCACCACACCTTCCTCCATTTTCTTGGAAATCTTCTCAACCTTTGCAGGAGCCTCAGTTGTGACCTGGGCTCTGATAGAAACAACCACTTTCCCACCTGCAGAGACATTTCTGTATAAAGGCAAAGGGACCTGCATACACAAAACCCATTAATGTCATCAATTAACTCCAAGCAAACAGTAAGACATGTCATGGTTGTGTGTCGAATTCAACCTGGATAATGTTTATTACCCATTAACAACTTCATAGAATATTTTGGGTTATTTCAGGATTGTAATAGGATTGATGATAATCTTGTGAATTTCAGAAAGAGTTGTTAAAGAGAGTCAACTCACTATAATCTATACATTCATAGTGAAATTCATTCGTTCTCATTCATAGACATAGAGTTATTGTCAAATCACTTGTGTGTCAAGAACAATAATTAAAACAAAACAAAGAAGATCACACCTATGTATGTGTATATATATAATATATAGTGCATTTGAGGTGGAATTGTACCTTGTTGAAGTTGATTCTGTCTAGTGAGATGAGAGAGGTTCGGGTTGGAAGGGAAGAAGACTTGGAGGATGGGAGGGAGACTGCGGCACTTACTGCAGCAGCCATGGTTGTGGAATTGTGATGCTGAATAAAAAAAGAGATGAAGAGAGAGAAGATAATGGGGATATAAATGAGAGAAAGAATATGCTGTTTGTGAAGAGGGAAATTAAGAATAGAGAAAGTGTGGGGACTGGATTTTGGGTGTAGAGTGAATTATGGATTTGGATTGGGTTGGGTGGAGGAGATTGGAAGGCCAATGCAGTGGAGGGTGTGAGGATAAGAAAAATGCGTAATCTGTATGTTTCTCTCAAGTCTACCTCAGTGCATGGTGCGTCGGGAAATTGTGATTGGTTGATAAAGCTCATTTTAAAAAGTGGGTTAAAAGTATTTTTTTAATTTTTAACGCACTTTTTTTCTTAAAAAAAAAGTTAAAAGTTAAAAAAAAAAAAAAAAAAAGTCAAAAATTAATTTTTAAACTATCTTTTCAAAACGAAATTCACAATTTTGACTTATTTTGACATTTGGGTTAAAATTATTATTTTTTATTTTTTTAGATTATATCATCTTTTTATTTTTTATATATTTTTTTTAAAAAAATTTAAAAAGTCAAAAAAAATTAACTGTTAAACTTACTTTTTAAAACACCTTAGGCTCTCATTTGATAATAAATTATTTTAATAATTTTTTTAATTTTGTACAAAAAAAATTTAAAAAAAAAATAAAAAAAATAATGTAATAATTTATAATGACTTTTTAATTTTTTAATCAAAATATTTAATCCACAATAAAAGCGCAAATGATAGAAGACAATGATATGATATTTCATAATTTTTTTTTTTTGATTCATATGATATTTCATAATTGGTGAGTGCATTATCAGGTAAATTTTTTTTCCTGTCCATGGCAATGGTCTAGTAGTAGTCGTCTATACTCTCAAGCAATTCACATCATTTGGTTTTGGATACTATTATAATGGTCTAGTCGTGTCTATACTCTCTAACAATTCATATCATTTGGTTTTGGATACGGTTATAAACCCAGATTTTGTACACAAATCTGAATATAAATTAATGTGATTTTATTTATTTTAGTTATTATTTTTTTATTTTAAATGAAATGATTAAAATTATTAAAATTTTACTATTACATTATTCTATATAAATTTCATGGGTAAATATTATATTTATGACTCAACTCTTAAACTCGAGTATCCTAGGGAGACGAGGTCTCTGCTGTGAGTGATTTCCTATTGTCCCTTGTTGTACCATTACACGGCACCGTTTTTCAATTTGTATTTTTTTATTTTATTTTAATTTTTATGTAGAAAATCAAGTCAAATTATACATAGGTCAGGACATTCCCTCTTCTTGCAAATGCAATCCATCTTTCCACTGTTAGCATCACACCTACAGTGAATCAAAGAGAGAATACAAACTGTGCGTACCGGATTTCGCACTAGATGAAAATAGATCGGGGCTTCACACTCAGTTGGACTATCCAGGGACCAGGACTCCTGCCACAAGAAGCACCGTTAGAGCTGCCCGGCCGGGGTTGGCCGGATAACCTCTCCGGTGTGGGAATTAGTGATCGGTGAAGGAGTGTAGAGCTGAATTTGTATGTAAGTGTGGTTTTGATTGGAATCGTTCAGTTACCTTCAATGTGAAGTTTATGTTATCTATATATAGTGTTCCTTACTTGCTTCTCAAGGTGAGTTCATGGAGTATAGGTGCTGCCAGGTGTCCTTTCAGCATTGCTCCAGGTGGGGGACCACTTGATAGTTGTCATTGATTGTATATTCTCATTGTAAGCATGCTGATAACAAACCACATTCCTTTGGCTCAACAACTTCCGTGATTTTAGGTGTGGGGGACCAGCTGAGGTAGCAACCTGCACATGCTTGCACTCACAGATTCCACGTTTCCTTGCGAGATTTCTCCAACTCGGTACTTATGTTCTTCAGTTCGGTACTGGTGTGCCTCGGCTTGGCCTTTTCCAGGCTCATTTACGAAGATGAGCTGGGTCATTATCTGTTCGGCCCACAAATTCTGTCCCGCAGCTCGGCCCAGACCAGCACTACGGCTGGGCTGGCCTTTCCGCTACGGGTTGGGCCCAAGTGCTGGAGGACTTGGGCAGGCTGTTGATCATGAAATTGGGCTCGACTGATCTATCCATATACTCATCTGACCCACTTGGATTTGGGCTTTGCCAGATTGGGCCAGCCCAAGTGTCACGACCCAAACCCGGCCCTATGGGTTTAGCACCGTAACTGGCCAGTAATCCGAGATTACCGAAGGCCTGCAGAACAGTAATACAGTAAAACAGAGTACAGGGCCTGGCGGAAGCCAATACAGTAAATGACTAGTGTCCATTGAGCTGTGAAAATCTGTATGCCCAAAAACATTTTTCATGCATTCATTCAGTTTAAACAGTACAGTATATATACAATCATATACAACATTCAGTACGGGGATCTATTCCCTCGATAACAGTGCAGTAAAACAGTAAACAGTTTATACAATTATACAAAACAGTCAAGAGACAGGTGGGGGACACAAAAACACCCCAAGCCATAGCATGGCGTCTCGGAACCTCGCAGTGAGGCACATAGGCTGGCTTGACAAAACTGGGGGACTAACCCACGCTCCTAGCTCCGGTCTGGCTGCTGAGAACCTACATATATATATAAACAGTGAGCTAAAGCCCAGTGAATAACAATAAGTGTAAAGAGGTTATGAATGAATGCCCTTACAGTAATGAAAACAATTCATTAAACAGTATTTCAGTCTTTCAGTATTTCAGTCAATCAATCATATGTGGTACATCCATTAGCCTATAAACAGTAGGTCCAAAAGGACCGGGCCTCAACGGACCCAACAGTAGTGATGGCCATCAGTCAGTAAACAGTATGGTTCCACAAGGGAACCGACAGAGCTCTGTAACAGTAACAGTCAATGCTAAGGATGCCACAATACAGTTCACAATACAGGACATACATTCATTCTATAAACAATATCAGTTCAATGAACAATTCAGTTCAGTATTCAAAAGATAACCATTTTGAACATATCTTTACACAATCTGTTACTCACAGAGATTGGGCTACAGTATGCTAGAGCGCGTCCCCGAGTGCCAACCCTAAACAGTAAACACATTGAACACACTCTAAGTTTAACAGTTGGGGAAGTACAATAATTAACTTCCTATTATGCCTCGGTGTGTTCTACATCTATATCCTCATTAAGATGTCTTAAACTAGGCCTAAGGATGCCTAGGATGGGGTGAGGATGCAAAGATGTATACAGAAAATATTTTCAGAATTTTCAGTCAAACAGAGCCCCGCTCGAGCGCAGTTTTCCCCGCTCGAGCGTACAGGCAAACAAAGGTCCCCGCTCGAGCGCAACATCCCCCGCTCGAGCGGACCAAAAAGTACTGGATAGGGGAAATCTCCGCTCGACGCCCGCTCGAGCGTGTCACCCAGTCCTCCGCTCGAGCGCCCAATTCTCCGCTCGAGCGGACTGATGCACAAAGCAAGATGCTGGGAGCTCGACTTCTCCGCTCGAGCGCCACTTCCTCCGCTCGAGCGGACAACAGAAATCTGGAAATCCCAGATTTGAGTCCCAAGCTCAAAACCAAGTTCAAAAGCAATGTTTTCGATCCTCTTGGGCTATTTTCTGGAAAAACTCTTTTAAACACATAGAATAACATGTTTCAAAACTCAATTTAAGAAATCAAAGCCCAAGGGTGTTTAATCAAACTCATTTCCAAACCAATTTTCAAGAACAATATGTAAACATGCAATGCATGAGTTTTAAACCAAATTCAAGCTCCAAATCTTGCTCTAATGAGCTCCAATCTTTGAAAACAACTTGAAAACATGGACTATGATAAAAACATGGACATGCATGTACAATTCTCCAAGAATTCAACTTCAAATTACACTAAAATGGCCATGCATGCATGAATCAAGCTTCAATTCAACAATTATGAACAATATCATAACTTAGCTCTACCATGATGCATGAAACATGCAAGATTTAGCTCAATGATACAATTAGGGAGATGAATGATCTACCTTAGTCTTGTAGTTTAAGCCTAGAAGCTCAATTAGACAATCAACACTTCAATTCTTCAAGATTCAAGCTAAAATCCACAAGATGAACCACTCTCTCAAGTCCTCTCTCTCTTTGGTCGGTTGGAAGGAGAAGAAATGGCTGAGCAATTGTTATGTTCAAGTGTATACAAGGCTCAAAGATGATTAGGTAGTGGCCCACTAGGAGTGGCAATTCCGTAATTAAGTCCAAGTCTTCAATTAATCAATATTTAATCTAATTTAATCATTCCTAGTCAATTTTCAGATAAATATATCATAAAATCACAAATATTCTACCGAGTCTAAAACGTCAAACGGTTTCTAAATCGGCCGCCGATAAGGCCTTCAATTAACAGTTCAAACATATGAATTCAAACAGATATTCAATCAATCAAACAGATGCAATACGCAATTCCATATATAAACTCATTCAATTCCAGTTTCAGTTTCATTCAGTCTGTTCAGTAGTTCCTCCAATCCACTTATCAGTCATTATCAGTTCAGTTTAGCAGTAATCAGTACGTAATTCAGTAATCAGTACGAGGGTTGTTACACCAAGGCTTGGACCTAACCCATTTCACATTTAGCCCCTTTATTTGCCCCCTAACTCGCGCTAAGGTTCCCCTTGGGGAGAGCTATTGTCCTGCCTTCCAAGCGTCGCGTCGTTTTGGCTCCTCCCCAGTTCGGCCTTGGTGACGGTTCAATCCCGACACACGATTCCTGCATGCATCCTTTCATGTGAGACGTGGCGACGTGCGATAGGCGTGCAGAGATAATGCGTCGACTCCATACCGAAGGTCGTGATTTGTATGCCTGCGCGCCGACTGGTGTAATAAATGCTCAGGCTATCAATTCAGATCCCTCGATTTGATTTTCTCATTCCTCTAGTGAGTTCCAAAGAAAGAGAAAGAGAGAGAGAGCCTCTTCTCATTCCTCTGGACCGATCTCGCTGGTGCTCCGCTTGGGCTTTTTCGCCGCTGATCCTGCTTTGCTATCGCCGTTGTGATTTCTGTAAGTCCTCTTATGACTCTTCTTCTCTTTCCCCTTTCTGTTTTAATCATCTGGTCTGGTGCACTTGCTATCTGTGTCTCATATCCTGTTATCTGAATCCCACAAATTCTATCTCACTAGTTTAGTCAGATGGGGAAGTTCCGTTCCTTGGTTGATACCCCAGAGGCCATGGCCATGTTCCGTCTAGATTACAATATTCCTCATGACGTTACCCCTTCACTGGCGAAAGTAGACGCCAAACGTATGGGTACGAGGAACACCGTTGCCTTTCCCATCGCTGCGATTGTCGAGGGAGGGGTTCGATTTCCTCTTGACCCATTAGTGCGCCGTTTTCTGCATCAAGTCCAGTTAACCCCAATGCAGGTGTCTGTGAATCTTTTCCGTGTTGTTTACGGTGTATCTGCCCTCAATAGACGACTAGGCCTGAACCTTGACATATGGGACATTTTGGGATGTTACACCCTTTCTCATAACAAAGACCATAGTACATACTACCTGCGTGTTCGCTCCGCTGATTGTCACTTAGTTACTGGATTACCTGATTCGGATAAACACAATGACGATTTTCTGCAAGTTGGTGGAAATTGGGAGTTTCCCGCTAGAACCGAGTTTCAGTCTGAACGGATGCCACAGAAAGACGGCTACCTAGGTCCGGGCCTCTCATTTTAATGTCTTTGGTGTTTCTTACTTTATTTTGAATATTGCTCTGATGGGTTGCTTTCTTTTTGCAGAACCTTCCCGTTTCCAGCGAAGGCCGAATCGGGCATCAAGGCTGCCTTGAGATATAAGAAAAGATCTGCACCTGAGTTGTTGGGACTACCAGTCAAGTTACCGTTCTGTTATTCCGAAGAAGGCAAGACTCGCTGCTGCTGCCCTTCTGGACTCTGATACCGAGACGGACACGTCTCTCACCCCGCTGGTCCCGAGACGTCGCAGTAGTCAAGATGCATTTCCTGAGAGAGTGCCCTCCCCTGCCCCCAGTTTCGCAAGGAGCGGGTCTGTGGCAAAGAGAGGGGTGTTGGTGGATTTAGAGGCCGAGGCCTTCGGAGCCTCTGGCGCTTTGCAAACCCCTCTGGAGAAGACCGAGGCGAAGAGCCTCATGGAGGTGAAGATGAAGGTTGGAGCTTCTGGGACCCCCTGTAACTGTTGCCGAGCCCTCAGCTTCAATCGCTACACGAGCAAAAAAGAGGAGAAGGGAAATTGGCAAAGCAGTGGTGGGGGAAGCTTCTCAGGATCCTGCTGAGGATGATACTTTGGAGAAATGGGAGCCGCCGATATCGTATGAGGGCAAGCCCATTTCTACCTCTGATTCAGTTGTCGCTTCACAGGATTTTGCCTTTAGTTTGACCAAGTTTTTGTTGATGCTAGTTGATATGGCTGGCCATAATGGGCCTCGTGACATTCCTATCTTGAAGGGGACCCTTCAAATGCTGGCTGCTGTAAGTTTTTTCTTCGTTTTACTTAACTTCACTGTTGCATTGCTGTCTTCCTTTTCTCTAAGTTCCTTGTCGTCCTTTGCAGTGTATCCAGAGAATGCACCTGTCCATTACCCGTGCTGAAGAGCTAGAAAGGGCCGTGCTGGAGGCTGCAATGAACGTAGAAAGACTGACAGTAAACTTGGAGTCGGAGAAGGAAGGACGCCGAACCGCTGAGAGGGAAGCCTTCCGTTTGAACAAGATTGTCGCTTCCGCTGAACAATCGAAGGAGGTTGCCATTGAGACCCAGGCTCAACTTGAGGGGAAGGTGGCCGAACTGGAGGCCGTTATTGCTGTGATGGCTGCTGAGCGTACTGCGCTGAAGGCCAAGCACTGGCAACAGGGCTGGGATGAAGCTGGGGCGGCATACAATGAGGAGGTTCTAGTGCTGCGAGACAAGCTCTTTGTGAAGGGTTGGACGAGTGCCTTAGCCGCTGCGATGGTTCCTGAAGGCTCTTCTCTGTATCATGATGTCCCTGTTCCTTCGAAATTCTCAGGTTTGAAGACTACTCCTACCCCTGCTGTTCTGCCAGACAATGTTTCCCCCAGAAGATGATTCTGTAAGCAAGACCCAGAGCATGAACGTTGCCACTGAAACGGTGGACGTTGAAGGGGTTGAAACCCTAGAGACCGAAGCCACGGGAGATGTGGTTAAGGTGGCTCCTACTTCTCAGGAAGTTGGAGCTTCCTCTATTGTTCCTCCCGCAGATGGCCTTGACAAAATTGCTGATGCTGCTCCTGAATTGCCCATTGTTGATGGAAGTTGATGTTGAAATAATTTGAACTTTTTGCTTTTCTGTTCTGGTGAAGACAATTTTTTCCTTTTCTTTTCTTTTTTTTTTTTTTTTTTTTTTTGCTGGTTGTGGGGCCTTCTGTGCCCTTTGCTTGGATGATGTGATTTTCTCTTTGAACTTTGCAATTTGATGTTGTTTAGCTTCTATGTTTGAACATTTCCTATACTGCTTGCCCCCGGTCGATTATTAGGACCTCGGGGCCAAATAGATGCTCGGTCTGGTTCTGTATTGCCTTTTAATGGATGTTCTGTCTGATTCTGTACTGCTTGCCACCGGCAGAGCGCTGTTGGGACCTCGGGGCCGAACTAGTGATCAGCGTGGTTAACGGATATGTGGTATGGCTGTGCTTTGAGTTCATAAGTGGGTCTTACTTAGGTCCAGGTTGGTTTCGAAAGAAAACAATCGTTTGCCCCCACCTGGAGCTAAGTAAGATCGATACTGAAGAGTTGTCCCTTGTCTAGAACTGCTTGAGTCTGTTTCAACTTTGATAGTACAAGTGTGTTTGAATGAGAGAAATGCAAAGAGAGATGTCTTACTCAGGTCCAGGTAGGTTTTTTAAAAAAAATTGTTTGCTCCCAGCTGGAGCTGAGTAAGGCTGATGCTAGAAGTTTGCTCTTGGCGTAGCTCGGTTGAGTTTGTTCCAACTGTCAGTGTAGTTTCCACCAAGCAATGCCACTTAGCTAAATAGAGGTGTTTACTTAAGATACATTAGTGCGGTTTCCACCAAGCAATTCCACTTGGTTAAATAGAGATGTTTACTTAAGATACATTAGTGCGGTTTCCACCAAGCAATTCCACTTGGCTAAATAGAGATGTTTACTTAAGATACATTAGTGCGGTTTCTACCAAGCAATTTCACTTGGCTAAATTCCAATTCAGTTGCCAAACATTTTCCACCAAGCTATACCACTTAGCATGTTTGAGTGCTAACCGAATTTAAATTCCATTCAGTCGTTCTGAAACTGAGCCATTTGGGTTAAAACCAAAGTTAATTCCGTTTGATAAACATCAAAGCTAATTCCGTTTGGTAAAGACCAAAGCTAATTCCGTTTGGTAAAGACCAAAGCTGATTCCGTTTGGTAAGCACCAAAGCTAATTCCGTTTGATAAACATCAAAACTAATTACAAGAATTGGATAAATCTGAGAGGAGTGGGAAAACATTTGTATTGGTCAACAAATAAGTGCCTTTACATCCTGATAAAGAGGTTGGGGAATGACTCTATTGGTAGTATTTCTTGAGGTTTGCTACGTTCCAGGGCCGAGGTATTGCTTTGCCATTCAGATCCTCTAAGTAGTAAGCTCCATTTCCAACTACGGCTGTGATTTTGTAGGGACCCTCCCAGTTCGGCCCAAGTTTGCCCTCACCAGGCACCCGTTTATGGTCCATGACTTTCCTCAAAACCAATTCTCCTGGTATAAATTGCCTTGGGAAAACTTTTTGGTTGAAACTTCTGATGAGCTGTTGCTGATATGCTTCGAGTCTAATTAGCGCTGCCTCTCTTCGGCCCTCTGCCATATCCAGTGCTTGCGCGATAGCTTCCTCATTACTGGAGCTTTCAAATAATTCAGACCGAAGGGTTGGGAGACCTACTTCGAGTGGGATGATGGCCTCCATCCCATAGGTTAAAGAGTAAGGTGTTTCTCCTGTGGGGCGTCGTGCTGTAGTTCGGTAGGCCCATAATACGTGTGGTAACTCCCCAACCCATTTGCTTTTGGCATGCTCAAGCCGCTTTTTCACATCGTTGATGATGGTTTTGTTCGACACTTCTGTCTGACCGTTGCTCTGTGGGTACCCTAGAGAAGAGTTCCTGTACTTGATTCTGAGGTCGGCACAAAATTTCCTGAAGATCTTACCATCGAACTGTGTTCCGTTGTCCGCGATCAGTACCCGCGGAATGCCGAAACGCACTACCACATTCCTCAAAACAAACCGAGCCGAGACTGCTAGAGGCAATAAGCAGCACGTAAGCTAACTTTCTTGAGGCAATAAGCAGCGCGTAAGCTAACTTTTCCAGTGGTAGATACCGTGTCTCGGCATCTAGTAAAGTCTTGCTAACGTAATATACTGGTCTCTGCTCCTTATCAACTTCTCGAATTAACACTGCGCTCACGGCATGATCTGAGACTACTAGATAGAGATACAGCTCCTCTCCCAATTCTGGAGTGGATAATAGAGGGGGTGTACTGAGGTATCTTTTGAGATTCTGCAGTGCTTCGGTACATTCGCTATTCCATTCAAATGCTGCATTTTTCCTCAAGAGCTGGAAGAAGGACTTCATCCGATCTGAGGATTTGCTAATAAACCGATTCAGTGCGGCTGCCATTCCGGCTAGTTTCTGCAGTTATTTAGACTTTGTTGGCACTTCGAGGTCCCGTATCGCCCTGATCTGATCCGAATTTGCTTCAATTCCTCTATGAGTGACCATGTATCCCAAGAACTTCCCTGTTCCTACCCCGAAGGCGCATTTCGAGGCATTGAGGCGAAGCTGGTGGTTTTTCAGGATGCTAAAAACTTCTCTCAAGTCTGTGAGGTGGTTTGTAGCGAACTTGCTTTTTACTACCATATCGTCTATATAGGCTTCCATGGTTTTCCCCAGTTGGTCTTTGAACATCCGAGTGATCATTCGCTGGTAGGTCGCTCCGGCGTTCTTGAGGCCGAACGACATTACTCTATAGCAGTAAGTCCCTCTTGGAGTGATGAACGCTGTCTTTTCTTGATCCGGACCAAACAATGGTATTTGATGATAACCGCTATAAGTGTCCAGAAAACTCATGCGCTCATGCCCTGCTGTTGAGTCTACTAGTTGATCAATGCGAGGCAGTGGAAAACTATCTTTAGGGCAGGCTTTGTTCAAGCAAGTGAAATCGACACAAACTCTCCATTTTCCGTTCTTCTTCTTGACTACAACTGTGTTGGACAGCCATTGTGGGTACTGTACTTCTCTGATTGCTCCCGAGGCCAGGAGTTTTTCGACTTCGGCAATCACTGCTTCGGTGTGCTCAACTGAGGATCTCCGACTTTTCTGTACGATGGGCCGAGCTGAAGGATTGATGTTGAGCTTGTGGCAAGCAAATTCTGGGTCCAACCCTGGAGTATCATATGCTGACCACGCGAATACCTCCATATTTTCCCTCAGCAGTTCCAGCAGCTGAAGTTTCTCATCAACGCCTAGCGAGGTACCGATAAGGAAGTACTTTTCCAGGTCGTCTTCTTTTATCAAGACTTTCTCCAAATCCTCCACCATCTTTTCCTCTAGAGTTCCTCCCACATCTTCCAAGACTGGCTGTCCAGCCACTTCTACTGTCTGTACCCGGTTGCAGAGTGGCTTTGCCTTTAATGCTGCCATGAAGCAATGTTTGGACGCAACTTGGTCCCCCGAAATCTGCTCTACTCCGTGTTCCATTGGGAAACGGATGAGCTGGTGATAGGTTGAAGGGACTACTTCCATTCGATGAATCCATGGGCGGCCAAGTATGGCGTTATAAGGGGATGGTGTATTAATAACCAAGAACTCTATCTGGAGGGTTTTTGTCCCCGCTACGACTGGCAATACTATTCGGCCGAACGGCCATTCCGACTGTGAATTGAAACCGACCAACGAGGCTGCCGCTGGGGTGAGATGCTGCTCGGAGAGGCCGAGCTTTCTGAACAAATCATAATACAGTATGTCTGCTGCACTGCCCTGATCTACTAGGACTCGTTTCACATCAAATCGTTTCCCAATCCCAACAGTTATGATCAATGCATCAGTATGTGGGTGCTGTATGCCTTCTAAATCTTTGCTAGTAAATGAAACAGTGCACAGGGGAGATTTTGGTACGGTACGTACCTTTTTCGATGCCGGCTCCACTGACATGATTCGCTGAATTTGGGCAGCCTTAGCGATCTCTTCTTTCAGTGCCTCCTCAGATTCCTGAGCCGCTGTCCCATGGATCACATTTATTATCAGCCGGGGCGGATGCTCAATGTTTGCTTCTGGAAGTGGGTTCCCCAGCTCGACCACCTCCTTACCCTGATCAATGTATTCCCTTAGGTGCCCAGCTGCCACCAGGTCCTCCAAGTGTTGCTTTAGTGCCCTGCAGTTCTGAGTCATGTGTCCCTGTCTTGGTGGTAAGTGCACTTGAGCTTCTGATTGCGTCGAGCTGGATCTCCCAACATTTTCGGCGGCCAAACAAAGAGGGGTTCTCTCTTGATCTTCTCCAGGATTCGATAGATTGGCTCCTTGAACACGGTCACAACGGCTTCATGGGATTTGGACTTATCCACCTCATTCACTGCAATCCCTCGGTGTTCTCCTCGATCCATTTTCTTCTTCTGCCGGGCTGCTTGTTCTGCTGATACTACCTCAATGGGGATCTGATCGTCTTCGAGACGAGCATACTGCTCGATCTTGGCGTGCAAGTCTTTCAAAGCTGTGGCCGGACGCTTGGTAAGTGATTGTCTCAACTTACTTTCCGGGCGCAGACCATGCTTGAAAGACATGACGGCCATTTGCTCGCTGCACACATTTTCTTCCAGATCGTTATACTCTTCCCAGTATCTCCTAGCATAACTGCGCAGCGTTTCCTCTTGCTCCTTCCTGAGGCCGAAAAGTGTATCCGGCTCTTTCGGGATCTTAGTATTGGAGACGAACCTGGCCAGGAACTCTTCGGAGAGCTGCTTCCAGCCATGAATTGATCCAGCAGGGAGTCGATCGAACCATCGGAGTCCGGTTTCTCCCAGGCTGGATGGGAAGACTTTGCACATCAGTGCCTCATCTCGGCTCCAGAGGGACATCATCTGTCTGAAATGGCTGATATGCGTTAGAGGGTCTGATTTCCCCGTAGGAAGTGAACTTTGGTGGAGTAAACTTCTTTGGAGGTCTCATGGTTTCAATCTCCGGAGAGAATGGCGAAGAGACGAGTCTGTCCAGCGCTCGATGTTCTCTCTGGTGAATAGTACGGTCTAGATGATCTCGATGTTGCTCGTTCTGCCTATTGCCAATCAGCCAAGTGCGAAGGTCCTGAGGAGGGTATTCAGTTTGTTGACTACCCGTCTTCTGCCTCTTGGCTCTCCTCCGGCATGACCCACGGGTGTGGCTACTCGCCGCTTCACTCTGTGTTGGGATTGGTTGGCTTCGTTGCCCGGAGTCATTCCTGGGGAATTTCTTCACTGGTAATTCTCTAGATGAGCTCCTTCGTTGCAAACGAGAGGGCTCTGCTTCCGTCCTCTTTTCCGTCGGATCACCCAACACCTTCTTAAGTTGAGCTTTCAATTCCTGTATCTCCATTTCCATGGAATCTATAATTCGATCTCTATAATCCTTTTCCAGAAGGAAATGATGAGAAGAACCTCCGGCACAGGGCAATCGATGCTCGACAGATTCGGGGGTTCGATTATTGTTTCCAGTTTGCTCCTCCAGAACTGTCGGGAGTGCCAAACCTTTGTCCTTCGTTTTTTCCATCTGCGGAGTATGTGATGAAGGCGGAACGTCCTCAATCCCCATTGCCGGAACTGAATGCAGAGCTCAGAGATGAAAAATTTCCACGTTCACCGCACCAATTGTGCGTACCGAATTCCGCATTAGATGAAAATGGATCAAGGCTTCGCACTCAGTTGGACTATCCAGGGACCAGGACTCCTGCCACAAGAAGCACCGTTAGAGCTGCCCGGCCGGGGTTGGCCGGATAACCCCTCCGGTGTGGGAATTAGCGATCGGTGAAGGAGTGTAGAGCTGAATTTGTATGTAAGTGTGGTTTTGATTGGAATCGTTCAGTTACCTTCAATGTGAAGTTCATGTTATTTATATATAGTGTTCCTTACTTGCTTCTCAAGGTGAGTTCATGGAGTATAGGTGCTGCCAGGTGTCCTTTCAGTATTGCTCCAGGTGGGGGACCACTTGATAGTTGTCATTGATTGTATATTCTCATTGTAAGCATGCTGATAACAAACCACATTCCTTTGGCTCAACAACTTCCGTGATTTTAGGTGTGGGGGACCAGCTGAGGTGGCAACCTGCACATGCTTCCACTCACAGATTCCACGTTTCCTTGCGAGATTTCTCCAGCTCGGTACTTATGTTCTTCAGTTCGGTACTAGTGTGCCTCGGCTCGGCCTTTTCCAGGCTCATTTACGAAGATGGGCTGGGTCATTATCTGTTCGGCCCACAAATTCTGTCCCGCAGCTCGGCCCAGACCAGCACTACGGCTGGGCTGGCCTTTCCGCTACGGGTTGGGCCTAAGTGCTTGAGGACTTGGGCGGGCTGTTGATCATGAAGTTGGGCTCGACTGATCTGTCCATATACTCATCTGACCCACTTGGATTTGGGCTTTGCCAGATTGGGCCGGCCCAAGGCTTGGACCTGACCCATTTCACATTTAGCCCCTTCACAAACCTTCTCAACCAACCCAAAATCAGGTAAATAATTAAAAAATAATAATTTTACAATCTCAAATATTTTGATGATGAATCCTAAAGTGTAAATTAAATTTTAATTTAAAGGCAAGATTTATTATTTAAAAAAAAAAATAGAGAAGAGGGTGTGACTTGAATTCTAGATCATAAAATTATTAAAAAATGCTCTTACCATTTGAGTTGCATATAACCTATATATATATTATGTATATTTATCTATTTATTTGACCTATGTGTGTCCACCACTAGTATTAAATAAAATAAATACAAACCCTACAATCTTATTTGTTCACAACACTAGCAGCCCTAGCAGCCAGCCGTGGGTTTATGAAGGAAGGTGAGGGGTGATTCAATCATCAAGATTATTGTTGTAGCCAAGAAGGAGAGCTTTGTGTGTGTTGTGCCTTGTGGCCTCTTAGGTTTTATTCTCTTTCTTTCTTTGTTCTTTATCCTTATTGTATTGTTATTTAATTCATTGATGGAAAGGTTGTAGGTTTATGTATTTTGTATATAGATATCCTGTTAAGAAACCTAAGGAATTAAATTTATGTGTAAAGAATGGGAGAAATTCTTAGTTTAAAAATTCTGTAGAAAAGCACAAACTTTAAAAATCAAGAAACCATATCAAACGGATAAATTTTGAACTGAAATTTTTACAATAGATTAATTACATATTGAATTGCATAACTAAAATTTTTCATAATTTTGGGAGTCAAAATCCATATAAACTGATGCATTCAAATTTGTCCAGAAAACTAATTTAAAACAGTAAGTTTGGGAGTGTCATTCTCTTTGGGTATAAATCCGAAAATTATCAAATTAGTGTCATTAGAACCGGTTACGAGTCTAGTTTCTTACATTTTTGGCCTTGCGTTGATTGCTCATGTATACTAAGAGAACCATTATTTTCTTTAAAGTGCTACAGAAAACAATCTGGTTGGATATAATTAATTGTGAATAATTATTTTGACAAGAAAATCAAGTAAAACCAATTGAGTTTGAAACTTAGGATATATTAGTTGATATCTGGAGGGTTTTGGAATTTTTTGAACAACATGGGGTGGGTTTTTAATTTTTAAAATTAGCTAATAGATTGGGAAAACTTGTTTAAAATTCTGTTTTATCTTAAAGTTACTTTTAGTTACGTTTCAATCGGAACCCATGTTTTGAGCAATTTTAGACCTTGAAGAACATGAACTTAGGTATTATTTAAGAGTAACGGTGAGTGGCGTTGAGCTGTGTTAGTGCGCTTTAGTATGGGGTACTTAGTTTATTATTCTCTTTAGTATTTTTTAAATTAGTAGTGACGTGTAGTTTCCATACTTGGTTCAGGGCACTAGTTGGACTTTCATACTCTATTCGAGGATTATATTATTTCGTTTTCAGGTGAGTAGTTTCGTGCTACATATTTTTATAAATGTTCCCCTACCCTGAACTGTTAGAAAATTAAATTGTTGTTTCAGGATTAAACTGTTTTGATAAATTATTATATTATCAATGGAATCAAATTATTTCTAAAACATGTGTGAACTTGACATACTGTAAACTATTTGTTTTTGGTCTCATGTTTATAATGGTGAACTACCATGTTTTGCAAAACTGATATGTATTGATTATTGGGACCATCTGTATATTTTAGTCCAGGGAAATTATTCCACTATGTGTGGTGACTCTGGCCACTAGGGAACATATTCGGGTTGGGCCGTGATGACTCTAGTGCTCAACGATTGTAAGAAAAAGATCTAGGTTAGGCTAGGTGACCTTCAATTGGATCGTCTTAGAGAAAAGGCACAGGTTGCCACCCTGAGGATGACTCTTAATTCAGTATTGGATCCAACGGGACTTATAGCCTTGAGAACTGTGTGGCATGTTACTTGTTATTTCTTGGTACCTAGAAAATTATTGGTATTCATGTTATAATCTGTTTTAAGTGGAAAATGTCATTTATCATGTTCTTGAGAGACATGAGTATTTTAACTGTTGAACTGTGGAACCTTCTTTTTAAAACAAATTGTATTTACCAAACTGTATGCCAATCTAGTTTCTGTGATACATATTTTATTTTGGAATTGAATCATGTTTTCAAAACTATATTTACTATCCATGTTGCTACTCACTGAGCTATCAGCTAACTTAGTTGTTTATTATTTCCAGGTGTTAGAAGGACTTAGAGTGAACTTGTGGCGTAGTGGGAACTCAATTACATGGACCTTTAGGACATTCATTTATTTTGTTTTAGATTGTTATGTCAAGTTTGTGCATATTTCTTTTTATTCTTGTTGAGATTCATTTCGGATTATTTTAATATATAGGCTGTTTATATCCCATAAGTTTAAATAGTATTGATTACAGTTGGTTTTGCCATTTATACTTGTGACATGTCTCTGGATTGAGTTTTGCTTATTTATTATTGGACTATTGTATAGTTGTTCAATGTAATTACGGATTCATGTTTAAGGCTTACGTGTGACTTGGGCTTAGTCCCTGTGAGCCATGGCCGGTCATACCTGGATTTGGGGTGTGACACAACCGACCCAACCAACCCAACTAAAACTATTTACCCAACCAAGCAATTTGTTTATCTCATCATTCCTTCAAAAATTTATACACTTGACTTATACATATATGTTCATAGCACCATATATATAGATGTCAAAAAGAAGTCTATCACAAAGAATTTTGGTGTCGAGCTGGAGAGCAACGGTCATCAGAGTTAAGGAATTAATCAACTTGGTGATTGATAATTATGTTATAATGTGTGTTCAATACAACTATGCACCTAACAAGA
Organism: Camellia granthamiana; assembly: GCA_036172215.1. NCBI lineage: Eukaryota > Viridiplantae > Streptophyta > Magnoliopsida > Ericales > Theaceae > Camellia > Camellia granthamiana. The sequence goes on along the minus strand of CM069903.1, from coordinate 47,101,584 downwards.
CTGAAAATGAATGGTTCATGTGGTGCAAACTACAAAAATTGGTCTTCCATGGTGTTGTACAATTGCGAACATTCAAAGAATCAGGAGTTAATGCTAGAAGTTATGAATTTGGAGTTGGGTGCGTTTCTTCATAGGTTCCAATGGTTGGATGATCATGAAATTGGGTATCTTATGTTTATTTGAAACTTTCTTGTGGGTTACAACAGGGTCTTTGAGGGTGATTTGAATATGTTCTGGATGGTGATGCACTATATTCTCAAAGAACCATGGTTTGATTCTTGGAAGAACTGCAAATTTGCTGACATCTAGATTGAGGAAATGGAGTAGTAGAAGAAGGCAATGAAAAAGAACAAAAAATAAAATAAAATAGGCAGCTGTAATTTTTTTAATTTTTTTTATTATATGGAGGCAATTGTAATTCATACACCGTGTTATGTTGACTTGGTTTTCTTGGAAGAAAAAAATAAAAGAGTAGAAAACTGTGCCGTATAATGGCATAGCATATTAGCAGTGACAACAGAAAATTGTTTACAGCAGTGACCCCGCTTCTAGTAGGGCTATAGTATTTGACATTATTTGATTTTGGATAATACTATTTAAATTAATTTTGTACAAATCAATAGAAAATTATGTGATGTTCTATAATAAATATATACAAAGTGTACTAATATTATAAATATTTTTTTATTTATGTGTAATATGACCTTTTTTTTATTTCAACTCAGTATATTTATCATTATACTTACAATTGTTAAAATATCATTATTATATCATTTTGGCAATTTTTAAGTATGTAAGTGCATACCATATGCACTTGAATAAGTTCTCACAAATATATATAAGTTATCTTATAAAGGCCCTGTTTGGTAGAGTTGTGAGAAAGTGTTTATAGCTTATGCCTAAACAGCTTATAGCTTATAACTATGAACATAAGCTGATTTCTGACTTATAAATTAAGTATCTCCTGCCCCATTCAAAGAATAAGCTGATTTCTGACCTCCAAAAAGCTATAAGCTATAAGCTATAAGCTAAACCAAACATATCAAAATAGCTTAAATTAAGCTGAAAGCTGAAATAAGCAGCTTTTAAACTGCACCAAATAGGCACAAAATCACATTATTTTTTACAAACATACATAAGTTAATTCATAAAAATTTAAAAAATCATAACTTACATATATTTAGAGAACTTATGCAATTTTATAAGATAATTTATACATATTTATAAGAATTTACGTAAATATATATAATATGCCCCTTCCACAACCAAACACTTTCCCTTTTAAGGGCAATGGCTTTTCTGAGAGTTAAGCCTCGTTTGGGAACAGGCTAATTTAGTAACTTTTTGGCTTTTTGGCTAAAATATGAGCTAAAAAAAACTAGTATGTTTGGGATGACTTTTTGACTTTTTACGAAAAGATGTGCAAAAAGTAGAAAGAAAAGAGAATCTTTGACTTTTTGGTATGGGTTGTTAGCTTTTTGACTAATTTAATAACTTTTTGACTTTTTGACTAAAAATAAAGGTTCCCAAACGAGGCCTTAGTTGCTATCAGTCTCCCAGTTTCACTCTACTCTATCTTCATTCCCCCGGTTAAAGGAATCAGACAACCCTTCTTTTATCTATAGTCCCCGTTCTTGGGTGATTACTGGATTGGCTAGTCTCACACAAGTCAATCAATAAATCTGTTGAAGATGTCACCATCAGTCGATTCGATCAATTAGCAATCCTAATAGAAGCAAATGAACTGAGATCTAACTTCTTTATATGAATTATATATATATTTCATTTATAATTTATAATACTAAAAACTATTATTTTCTTTGTTGAAAAAGGCATAATTTTGAATAGCCCCGCGGGTGTTAAAAATTATTTAATTTGCATGTTTGGCGTTTGTTAAAATTTATATAAACAAGTATTACTTAAATAAAATTTTCAAATATGTTCAAATTTCAATTACCTCTTCTATCCATATATATATATATATATATATTAGCGGTTGGCACTCGTAATGTGTATACAATTGAAATAAATAAAAATAAAATGAAATATTTTCCTATATATTGGGTTTGATTCAAGTAATAAGAGTCTTCTTCATTATACTATTTATCCCATAGGTTCGAGTCTCATGCCCATTATTTATCTAATAGTTTTTTTTTTTTTTAATGACAAAATGGACACTTGCAAATATTATGATTGGTGGAGAATGTGAGATATTATGATTTTGTATTGGGTGATTGAAAAATATGAAAGTCATGAGAAGGTGAGATATTATGATTTTGTATTGGATAATTGAAAAATATGAAAGTCATAATGAATAATGAACGATAATTAGTGAATGCGTATAGACATGTGGTACTTCAGTACCTAACAATTTTTCTCCCTCACAACCTATTTTGTTATGCATTTCATGTGTTAGATAAATTTGCATTTGACTGAAAATGGAAGTTTTGTTTGCAAAGGCAGTTGGATTTAGAATGGTTTGATGTCTGACCCATTTGCTAATTTGGTTGTGTAATGGATTTGAACCACCCAAATGGGTGGTTTGCTAATACTTTTGGCTGTGTTTGGATTTGAAATTTGTGTAAAAATTTGAGGGGAGAAAGGAATAAAGAAAGGATTTGTGAGTGAAATTGTGAATGAAATAGAAGTTAATCTTTTATTTTTTCTTCACTAATATAAAATCCAAACACAGCATTATAGAAATCACAACAACATATGTAACAAGTGAATTTCACTTGGTAGGTAGCCCAAAGAAAGCAGTTGTGTTGTTGGTGCATTGCCCCATTGAGCTGTGAAATAGTAATTCCTGATTTCCTTTATTAGATGGTCAATATTGTACTGTAAACCATGGTTTTGAAAACTAGACTATCCAATTCGATCGGTTGAACCGTCGACTGGTCAGGATTTTGATCCGAATATACTCCTAAATCGTTTCAATCTAAAAATCAGACTATTTAGAGAGAACCAGAAAAATCGACGGTCGAACTGCTGAATCGAGTGACTCAAGGATGGGTCAAGCGAACCGGCCGGGTTGAAGAAATTAAAATTTTTTTAATTTTTTTAATATTTTCTAACTATTTTTTTATTCTTTCTTCCTTTCTTTTCTTTCTTATTTTATATATACATATATATATGAGAAAATTTTAGGGTAAATTACACTTGCAACCCCTAAAATTTGGGTTTAATATATATCACCCCCTGACATTTGAGAAATTACACTAACTCCCCTGCCACTATAATTATTTAGACGGAATGAAAACATTGAACTTATGTACTCTCTCTTTTCTTACTTTATTTTACTTCCTCTGTTTTTCTTTTTCGTTTCCGTTGCTTTACTTTTTTTTTCAATATAATTTTCTTTGTTTTTCTACTAGGAATTGTTGCTTTTTTATATAAGTAGGGGGTTTGTGAAATGAAACTATTAACTACAGAGGTGAGAATGTAATTGAACCCAACGTCAGGGGATGGAATGTAATTGAACCAAACGTCAGGGGATGGAATGTAATTGGACCAAATCTCAGTGTAATTTATCCAAAATTTTAATTATAAACTCTCTTTCAAGGGTCTCATCTTGGGAGGAATCCCATTGAGAGCTTAAAATTATTATAAAAATCTCTATCTATTTAAAGAAAAAAATTCTTCCAAAAAAACTTAAAAAATCTATGTGATTCAATCAAATTTATTAGAGGGAAACTTGAAATTTTAATCCCTCCAAAATTTATATTCTTCTTTCAATTAAATTATTTGAATTAAAATCATATGGAGAGAATATTAAATATTTGGGACACTTTTTCATAAATTCCTTTTTACCTACTTATATTTCATTTAGTTCCCATTATTTTCTTATATTCCAATAAGTCCTATGAGTAACATAGTTACCAAAATACCCCTAATAATATTTACATTTACAGTGTGAATGTTCCGTGATGTGAATGTTCACACCGTCAATGTGAATGTTAACATGTCAATGTGAATATTCATATTGTAAAATATGAATGTTCACATCACCAAATTGCTAACCGTTCAAAAAATATTTGTAAGGGTAGAAATGTTCATAAAATACCTTAAATATGAGAATTAGCGTTTGGTAGATCAAATGTTCAAATAATAGGACTTATTAGAATATAAGAATATCTTATGGACTAATTGGCATACTAATACTTAAAAAATGATTTTTTTTAATAAATTTCCCTAAATATTTAGTTTCCTCTTCCAAAATTAAAATTAATAATATTTTAGAATATATTATTATATTTTTTTGTAAAAAAAATATTAGGATAAATATTTAAGATAATTTAATATTTTCAAATTTTTTAATTTATAATTTTATTACTTATATTTTTATTTAAATATAATTTTAATATATTTATGACGTCACGATTCGATTCTGGTTCAACCGCCACCCGTCCACCCGATCAGTTTTTCAGTTCGCTCATCGGTCTGGTTTTTAAAACATTGCTGTAAACTTTTTCATTGATTTCTGATGAATTTCAATTAATAATATATGTTTTAAAATATCAATTGCGATTGGGAGCTCGAATGAGCTGCCCCGAATCTGCCCCGAATCAGAAACGACGTCGTTTTCGATGTTTTTTTTTTTTTTTTTTTTTTTCTCAGAAGACGAAGAAAATCAGAGGAGGAAGAGGAAGAAAGGAGGAGGAGGGAGGAGGGGGGAGGGAGGAGGAGGAGGAGGAGGGAGGAGAGGGACTGGAGGGGGCATATTCATTGGGGGAGGAGGAGGCGGAGGCGAGCCGGAGGCGGTGGTCGGAGGCTGCGACGATCGGGGCTGCGGCGGGGCTGCGACGGGACTGCGACGATCCGGAGCTGCGACGATCCGGAGCTGCGACGATCGGGGCTGCGGCGGGGCAGATCGGCGGCGCCTCTCCTCTCTCTTTCTCCCTCTCCTCTCTGCTTCCCCTCTCTCTCTCCCTCTCCCTCTCCCTCTCTCCCTCCCTCTCTCCCTCTCTCTCTCCCTCTCCCTCTTCCTCACCCGTTTCAGAGTTCAGACACGAGGAAGAAGAAGAAAAAAAAAAAAAAAATTAAAGTTGTGAAACGACGTCGTTTCACGGATTAGGGGCATTCGGGGCTCAAATTTTTCGAGTCACAAATCTTTTCTCTTAAAATATATATATATATATATATAGGGAATGGCTTCCCTCCAGTCAAATTAGAGGGTACTGTTGGGCCCGTGGGGTTCCACTACGGGTTTTGTTTTGATAATCCGAACCGTTCAATATGTAGAAATCGTCAAGAACTATATGCCCATAAAAAATCACATTGATCGGATATCGATAGCTATTTCATTGGATCAGATTTCTATCAACCGTTTATTGTTTCATCGTCTATTTTTTTTATGCAAAACTAATTTGATCACGTAGTTATCGATATCTGATCAATTTTATTTTTTACAAGAATATAGTACTCGACGAGTTCTATATATTGAACTGTTCATATTATCGAAACGAGACTCATGATAAGCCCCCACAGGCCCAACAATACCCTCCAGTCCGATCACGGACCGAAAGTAAGCCATTCCCATATATATATACTAGCGGTAACCCGTGCGATGCACAAAAAAATAGACTATATATATTTTGTGTGATAAATAAATCATCTTAATCTTAAATTATATCTTAATAGCGACAAGCCATAATATTAAGCCATCTAGGTAGGTGTTAACAATAATTAACCCACAAAATTTTACAATAAAATTTGATATGCATAAGAAATTATTAATTATAAAAATTGTTGAGAATAATAGTATCACAATCACTTGATAACATAAATAACTTGTATCAAACTAAACTAAACAAAACATTAAAAGAGAGAAATTCTATAAGCTCAGAAAAGTTATCATAAATTTACTTGGATTTTTAAATCAGTGGTGTATATTATTATTGTGGGATCAAATTATGAATAAATATCAACTTTTAATTATAATTTATAAGTAGTGTTTAAAAAATTTTAATCTAAGTTTGTTGCCTTGCTTATAAAAAGAACTTCTCAAACAAATCATTAATTGATTATATTAACAACTCTCTATCTTTGATTTCCTCTATCAATGACACACTCATATCATATCAAAGTATAAATCATTCTCCATAATTTGAATAATACTTGCATAGTTCCTACGTCATTTTAAAAAAATTAATCAAGATAAGAATGTCATAGTATTATAAAAATTATATAAGAGAATAGTTTTAATCCATTTTATTTATAAAAAAAATGATAAAAAATTATTTGAATTGTACTTGAAAAAATATAACAAATGATAGCTTTAATCATTATATACCCAAAAAAAAAAAATTATATCGGTTACTCAACGAAAAAACGGTCGAATACAAATAGAGTCATCAACATTGAATTAAATCATATGGGCTCTAAATTGATAGTATAATCTAGCAAATCAACTAATAATAACATAGAGATATTGACAAATATGTAGTACTTCTCTATCATCTTTGTATTATATTCATTAATTTCATATATTCTATGAAAGTTTTATTCGTCTCGATCCTTCAATAAAATAAGGATCAAGAAAACAAATTTTATAAGAAATTGATTCTAAACTTAATTATTGAAAAAACAAAAATTTCAAAGAGAGAATTTAGAGATGGGATTGAAGAAATACTATAACGAATGATAGCCTTATAAAAAAATTAAAAAAAAAAATAACAATGATCTAATGCAAATTATTTTTAATAACTAATAAAAAGAATCTCAAATTATTACCTTTTATAAATATAGTGAAGAAAATTAATTTCGTGAGATTTTTGTGCTACCTTCTCCCATGTAACCTTTATTATTTCATTATTAATACTATTCTCATTCAGAGCGATAATTTTTATTTTATTTTATAATCTTTATCATTTGGTAGATAATACCGAATAATAAAAATTATCAAGAGAAGGTTAAGAATTTAATAGGAGATAATAAGTTATAGATAAGGGCATTTCATAAGATAAAAAATTTAAAATAAAAAAAGATAATATGGGATAGGAGAAAAAAAAAGAGTAAATCAAAATAAAGATTTAGATATATATGTTTTTGATAGATATATAGATTAACAAATCATATTAAAAGAAATCAATTATTTAATCTTTATCTTTATTTGTAGGCCATGAAATTAATTTTTATAAGTTATTTATCAACTTTTATTTGTTTATTTATGGGAAGAAATTTTAAATTATCTATAAGTTATGAAATTAAATTTTTTTTTAAAATTAATTGTTTATTTTTTATCTTTATCTGTAGATTATAAAATTAATTTTCAGTTTTTATATGTTTATCTATATGGAGGAATTTTGAAATTCAAATCTTTATCCATAAGTAATAAAATTAATTTTAATTAATCAAACAAACAAAAAATGAAGAAAAATAGAAAACATGAAAGGCAATCAAAGAAGTTTGCCACGTAGGAAAGAGAGTGTTTTAAAATTATGAGAATTTAAGAATAAATATTTGGAGGCTTTTGACAAAACAACTACATTTGGTTATATATATAGTATAGATAGATATATATATATATATTATGTAACGGTAATACCATCCCACGTGATGTCACTAGCCAATAAAAAGTTATACATACATTAAGTGGACAACTTTTGCCTCCCATTAACGCAACAATGTTGTGGTCTCTACCGCAAATAAAAAATGAATAATACTAGGAGTCATGAAAAAAATATCATGAAATGTATCATGAAAATTTTTCATCCCTTGATTAGTGTATGGTGTTTTATTCTAGGTGTAATCCAAAGGTGGAAAATCTTTCATGATCATCTTCATGATATTTTTTTCATGATTTGTAGCATTACTAATAAAAAATACTCATTAAATGGTGATGCCGCCACATGATATCACTGTTACATACAATATTTACTCATATTTTTTTGCCAAAGTTATGAGTTATGACCATATTTTCCTATTTGACTAAAACATATAGTCATCAATCTCTTCTCCTATGCTTTCATCGCTTGTATGTTGTATTTCATGTAGCAGATTTTATGAAGAATCAGTTATGATGTGGTAGTTTTGCATTTTATGTGAACTTAATTTTTGGAAGGGGTAAAGCAATATGATAGTGTGTCATGTAAATAATGCAAGGAAGAAAGTTTTTGACAATTTCAGTAAGATTTTGCTATTCAATGTGACCATCTCTTGGGATGTCCAACAAATTTTCATTTACACAAAAGATATTCAAAAGTGATTTGGTAGAACTTGGGTTTAAGTTGTAACACTAGAGAAGAGCAAACCTCAATTAATATCAAGTATTATTTTGGAAAAATGATTAAAAGTTGACTTTTTAACTTTTTTTTTATTTTCTTTAAAAAAATGTGTAAAAAAGTAAAGAGATAATATGACTCAAAATAAGTTAAAACTAGAAAATGATTTTTAACTATCTTCCTAAAATATTAGGATATAGAGGGAATCCATATGTAATGCAAGGATTTTGTGTACACAAGAAGACTTGCAATTAGTGAATGGCCATTACTTGTTAACTGGGATGTATATTGGGCTTGTTCCCCTTTTTTTTCTTTTTCTGTTTGTACTTTATATAACTGTAGAGATGCCAACTGGTTTTGTGTTTGGATCAAGGATTTGGGAAGGAATTTATGGAGGGAAAAGAAAAAGGAACGAAAAAATGAATGAAATAGAAGCTATTTCCACAACCCCCAACCCTACTTTTCCCTTCCCTTTTCCTTTCCCTCCACAAATCCCTAATCCAAACACAATCTAAGTTGTCAACCATGGCAGTCACCTGTAAACAGAATGTCCAATAGTCTTCTTTGTGTTGCATTTATTGGGTAAACTAGGAAATCTTCCCTGTGCAATTTACTGAGGAACACTTGATCAAATTTCATGAGAATGTCCAAAGTATATTCAAAATTTATTTAGGATAGACAACGTACTTAGCAACTGTTGTATATTAGCATGCATAATAATCCTGAGGGCTTTCTTTGTTTGGCATACACCTAAAAAAGCCACATTTTTTTCCAAACTCTTTGGTTTTTGTGATTTTTTTTTAAATTATTTCAAAAATTTTACTTTTCGAGTCTCTCTTGTGTAGATGAATCTAAAATGTGTATATATATATTTTGAAAAATACAAAAAAAAAAAACCCAAAATAAGCCCCCCAAAAAAGCTGGTTTTTGGCTTTTTTTGGGGATTCTTTTTGAAATTTTCTGAAATTTTTAATTTTCCCTCCCTTTTTTGGCCCGTCTAGTCAAATAGAACCCAGAAACTCTAAAGCTTTTTGAATTTAAAAAAAAAAAGTTCACTAAATACGAAAAAATGCCAACAAAAAAGCTAACCTAAACACCCATTGCTGAAACTGTTTTATGGTGTTTATACATATGATTTGAATTACGGCACATCATGCTTTGTATGATTAGGTAATTCTCAGTCTTGAAATACATGTAAGATGATTCTTTGAGATTTTTAGGAAATAGAATGATTCGTTGTCATTCTTATTATCTTCTTCAGCAGCGTATTTTGTCAATATGTTTTATTTTGGCATCTGGGTTTGAAGCGATTGTTGCACTCAATCTGACTTGCAACCTTTTCCTTTGAACCAGAGTTCTTGTATAGGTTAGAAATTGACCCTTCTTAATGAAGATCGGCGAGACACAAAATAACAACCAAAAAGAAAAATTGAATCAAACAAATCACACACATAAGAACACAAGGATTTACGTGGTTCATCCTAGAATAAGGTTACGTCCACGGCTGCTGTGGTTTTCACTATGATCAGAAAAATACAACTCTTTCTTAACCTAAAAGAGGCGCCCCTCATATATTTTAAGTATAGAATTAGGGTTGGGAATTACGAAAGTATCTAAAAAATTTCGGCCCCCGCTTGAACCCAATGTTTGAGTGAACAATAAAATTGAGTAAATAGTACTTATCAAAGTCTACCGACTCAACAGTATAGTCATGGGCAGGGTATTGAAAATTGAAAATAATGGAACATGATTCGGAAGTAGACAATACCAACTCCAGGACATACTCCGGCCCCTGACTACTTTTGTGTCCATGAAACATAGGCGGTTCTGATGATTTGATTGCATCTCAGCCAAATTGATCAATAGATATAATAAAGACACCAGTGACGCAATTCAAGGTTGCGATGCTACTGCTTACTTCTGCTCTACCTACCAAAAAAAAAAAAAAAAGGTGACTTTTGTTTGAATTCCTTTAAACTTTTTTAACCAAATCAATTAGTTATCAACAAATTTCCAACCAGCTCCAGTGTGATAAAACTTCTGGACATGTACACGTTACTGTCTCACAAGTCTTCTATTTCTTTTAGCAATATAAATTTTTGGAAGCGGTACTTTTTGCTTCTATGGGAAAATATAATTCATGCAGCAATTTAAATTTGTTACATATTGACAATTATAGTTGGCCATGGACTGATGTAGCCATATTTTGCTACCCAATATTACTGTAAGCAATCCCTATGCCCATCTCAGTTCTTCTCTTCATGTGTTGTGCTGTTTATTGTTGGTATTGTCAGTTGTGCAAACATTTGTGTGCGTTTCCTACTGGTCTTTAATGGCTAATCAATGTGGACAAGGATTATGTCCAAGCCTCCTAGGTAAGTTGATTTTAGAATTTATCAATATTTTAAGTTCTATTTACAACTATTGAAGGGAAACATGTGGCCCAACCATTACGCTAATTAGGCAACGGCCTCAGGTCCCATATTTGGGAAGGCCCGCCATTCTTTGGTGGCCCTTAATAAGTTATGTTCTTCTAGTTGGCAAAGGCCCCTTAACAAAGGTTCTAGAATATTGGCAAAGCCCAATAAGGGTATTATTTCTAGGGATTTTTACCAGCCGGTCCCAATAATTGAATCTATTATCCATTAGGTTTTAAGTTTCTATCTCATGCACCAAGAAATCCTGTTATATTTTTTTATCCCAATTTTGCCGCTGGTAAAAATCCCTATTTAAATCATCCAAAACACTTTCTAAATCTTTAATTGTTTATAATATTATTACTCATTTCAATTTTTATTAACTTCTCGCTCGATCATTTCTCCAAAACTCTTCTTCTTTCTCATCTCTCTCTCTCTTTCTAGAAAATGCCACCATTGTAGCTATGGCCATGGCCATCCACCTGCAACCACCATCGTCATTCGTCACTAACCACCGCTACCTCCACCGGTCACCACCACCACCTTCGCCTGCTACTACCACCACCATTGTTCACCAACCATCTCCACTGTCGCCAATCTATACTTCACTATCTCTCAACCGTTTGACTCACTCGCCTAACATTGTCGTCTTTCTTTTTCTTTGCCATTACCGTCGCTCTTCCTCCATCCTCCATCCTTCATCTGCCATCACCGCCGTTCTTCTTCAATCATCGATCCACCGTCTTCAACGTTGAACTTCACCAATGGCTTCAAATCTAGTTGTTTTTAATGCCGATCTACCATCTTTGGCGCCAATTTGGTACTTTACATGCCCGCTGATGAGATCGAGGTTCTTTCTACAGTGTGCTAGTGAAGATCTATATTTGTAAAGCATGTTGAACTAATCTGATGAATTTATCACTTAATTCAATGATAAATTTATGACTGATTTGTTTAATATGTTGTTGACTGCTGCAGTTTGAATTTTGATATTAATACAATGATAAATTTATCACTAATTTTTATTCATGTTATATTTATCACCTCCCTCTTCCTCACTCTCTCTCTCTCTCTCTTTTTATTTCTCTTAAACCAAATATGTTGTATCAATGATAAATGTATCACTGATATATTTCTTTGAATCTTGTGTTGATTTGTGACAATGATGGCGAGATTTTTTTTTTTTTTTTTTTTTTTTTGTAATCTTTTAACAAACAACTAGTGAGAAATTTATCAGTGAATGTGTTTATCACTGGTCAATTTATTACTGAATGTCTTTGAATCTTGTGTTAATTTATGACGAAGATGATGAGATTTTCTTTTTGAAATTTTTTAACAAACAATTAGCAATAAATTTATCATTTTTGTCACTAAAGAGAGATGAATATGCAGTATGATTAATCTATTAGTGCTAAATTTATCATTGATTTGTTGAATATGTTGTATATTGTTGCTATTTTTTATATTTATACAGTGATGAATTCATCACTAATTTGTCATTGTAGATGTGAATATATTGGATGGGTCAATTTATCAGTGATAAATTTATCACTAGAAAGCGGACAAAGAGCAGATGGTAAAGGCATGGTTATGTTGATCTACGACACGAAGGCTAATAACTTTCTACTAAGGCCTGCTCTTCTCTCTCTCTCTCTCTCTCTCTCTCTCTCTCGCTCGCACACATTCTTCTTCTTTTTCTTCTCCTGTCGCTACCAGATCTTAGGAGATATTGACAGTAGTGAGCGCCACAGGTTGCCGGAGGTAATCACCGGTGGTTGGAAGTACTCATCGATGGCTAGAAGTAGGAGGTGGTAGGTCATGGCAGTGATTTGATGATTGAGTTGTTGAAGGAAGTGTAGGAATGATATTTCGGAGATATTGAAAGGTGAAAAAATGAGCAGGACTTACAAGTAAATAAATTTGCTCAATAAGACCGGCCCGTAAGTCCCCCTTATTTCTATAGCCCCCCAAAAAAGTAAGTCAAGACTCACATAAAAAAAAATACGCCTCGTCTTATTTTTTCAAGCTTGTACTCGTCAAACCAAAAAATAGAGATTGAACCCGTATTTTGTGAAAACATATAATTCATAGAAGCAATAATTAGATGCTAAATGCAGATGTACTGGTCGATTTATCATAGAGGAAAATCATTCATCAGTGTACCATTAAAGTCAAAATCAACACGTACGAACTCTTTCCTTGTAAGGGGGGGTTAGGATTACTCAATTTTCATTTTTAGTTTTACTTTGTTTTATTTCAGAAAGATTGCCACATGCAGAATTCATTATCCGCACATGAGGGTTCACAGTGAATCTTCCTTTAGGAATCAACATATTACCTACAGGAATTTTAATTGATATTGCACGATGAAGTTGTGTATTGACATGGCAGGTATGAAAACATGGGAGCATAACGCTGAATCTTTCTCCATCCCGTTCTGGCTGCAAATCATCAGTAGAACTTATCATAGACGGAAACAAACAAACAAACAAACAAACAAAAAATTCCAAGTTCTGTTTGTAATCTGTCCCCCATCCCATCATAAAGAGCCCTTGATTATTTTATGAGATAATATGTTCTCTTCTTATAATAATTTCTTCTAAGCTAGATGACATCCTTTCAGACCTTGTGTCTTCCATCTACAATAAATCAAGTGAAGCCTTATTTCTTCCACCATGGCAATGCTAGAGTGTTGTTCTTTTGGAGCTCAGGTGTAGATAGATTTGCCTAGTGTAAGTCAGTCAGTAGGGGTTGCTCAGCTGAGCTGAGGGAATACCCAAGTGAGTCGGCCATGAGCAGTGAAGGCAACCGCACAGGCAGAGATTCCTCGGCCAAGACAAGGGATGCCACGAGTGGTCTGAGATATGCCTTATTTGGGCAAAATGCAAGGTGTTGTAGCAGTTTTAAACACACGTACTGACACCAAACGAAAGAATTGAATATGGATTTGCTTGATAATTGAAAAGAGGGAAACCATTTGAATTTTAAATCTCATATCCAACACTTAGGATGACCTGCATGTTTAATTATTATTTCAACTTGAGCTAGTGGTGTAACTCAATACGGTATGTGAATTAGGAAAAATAACACACAAAAAATACATAAATAAAAAGAAGAGAACCACAATAAGAAGCAGGAACAAGTAATACTGTAAAAGGAAAGGAAGGGATTTGCCTTTAATCTCTGGACTGATATGTTCTGGTCTCTTCCATTATCGATTCCTGGTCCAATATTACTTGCACGTAATCTCAATACTTGGCTGAGTCCCTGTTTCACAGATGTGAAGTTTGGTTGATGTTTGTGTTTTATCAAAACCTTACGGGGTTGTGTATGCTCATTTTTGGTCATTGTGTTTCTTGTAGTCGTGCATCATATCTCTGGGTAGATGTTAAAATGAAGCAGTCAGGCATCATATCTACTCTAATTTTTTTATTTTTGTCCAAGGAAGGTAATCAATCAAAATTCTGTTTATTAACGTATTATTTGGAGGGAGAAAAGTACAGCTGCAACATGCCATGTGACCCTTGCTCCCCACTCGCACGTTTTATGACTTCATAGATATGGACATGCTTTCGGGTGTGGGTTCATTTCAACAATAATATTGTAGTCTTTTGCCCCTGCATGCAGATCTCTGTCAATGTTGTGGGTTCTACTGCTGGAATTGAAGAAGGAAATTTATGGCAACTCTGTCCAGAGAAAAGCTGTATGTATTCCAAATACTGCTTGTTTTTAGTGCATTTTGTATGTTTACCTTGTGAACTTGATCGAGAAATTTCTAGGAAAATGACATAATTGTTGTTACCCTTGATTTGATTTTCTGTGATAAATGTACTACGGTATTTTATTTAGCTTAATCTTCTCTTATTTGTTGTTAACTGATCACATAATAGTAGATGATAGGGACAAAAAAGTGGCTGGTTGCTTGATCAATATATAAGCCGATCTGCATATCCATTTTGTCCATATTCGCCATAATAGTCAATTGTTGCTGTTAAAGCTTCTTCTCTCAAAGTTCAAAGTCATGGTTATCCTCTTTTTTTTCTTTTTTTTCTTCTTTTCTTTTAAATCATATTACTCTTGGGAAATGAGATAGGAAAGGTAAATACTTTATTCCAAAAAAATTATATATAAAGTTGGCAATTTTGAAACAAAAATACATCTTAACAGCTTCATTGTTTTAAAATGATAAACCCACAACTTTGTAAGCTTATTATATTTAAATTTTTCATTTTTTTTTTTATTTGTTTGTTTAGTATTACTCATTATGAACTAATTGAGTTATTTCAGTTGGTCATTTGTGTATATTTCTATGAAGAAGGTCAAGGATCAATTCTTATTTACAAGAATTAATATTTTTTCCCTCATTATAGGGCTCTTCTATTGTGGTTGGATTATAATTGTCCAAATGTAATTCTTTTCATATTATAAATAACCTCTTATAGATTAATAAATAGAAAAAAAAAAAAAAAAAATAGTATTAACATTACGAAAGCAGCAAAACAAAAAAAATTTCCCCAGTGTGAAACACATTAGTCTCTTTTTGAGTCTTCCACTTTTGGCAGCCACACCTAGGGGTGTGTACGGTACGTTTTAGATGGTTTGACAATAAAATTATACATCGAATGACGGATTAGTAGATTGGCAGATTGACAAATTACAATTTGAGTGGCTTTGGACGGATTGGCAGATTGAAAAATATTCTAACCAATTATCAAGCCTTTACATAATATAGGACATTAATTTGCAAAATATTTTTCTTATATATAACACAAACTAATTTTACATAATATTTTTCATATATATAATTACTAATTTATAATAAATTTCACATTTTAAATCTCTCTCACACTTATTCTTACTTTGATATTTCACTATAAGTTAAAAAATATATATTTATTAACTATAGCGAAACGGAACAGTTTCAAAGGCGGATTATAAATTTTAAAGTGTAAACCGCAGTTAGCGACAGTTAACGGATAGAGTGTTGTGAATTGATGTGAATCAATACAATTTTAGCGACTTATACAGTATTTTGAACAGCCTTAACCACCCTTCAGTGTCTTTTGATTTTACCTTTTCTTTTGGCTAGGCAGAGACAGAGAGGCCTCTAAAAGGGATTGTTGACAAAAATAACATAATAGTCTTCTTTTAGCTGCATTATGGATTGGATTTCAATTTACATCCCAACCAAAATACCTTAAACTTTTGAGTTTGAAATCGTCCCATAACTATGAATTGAAACATTCCTCTCTATTAGTGCCTGTGTGTTTGGATCATAAATTTATAAAAAAATTTAATCTTTTTTCTGAACAAATTCAAGATTCAAACACAAATTAAAATTAACTATTTAGAATCACTTGCAAGCGGTTTGTGTTAAACAATTTTCACATGGGCAACAAGACATTTTTTGCAACTATTTAATCCAAAGTTGATTTAATCTACTGATAATGCAGAGTGCATTTTCCCAATCAAGAAAGACAAATGCAAACCTTGTTGAACCATCAGACTGGTAATAGCATTCATAAACTAACGAACTCCAAAGAGAAACCAGAATGATAAAAACAATTGGGGATTTCCCTTAATAATTGCATACAACCAATGGTATGTACACTCCATGACAATGAACAAAACAAAAAAGAAAGGTAAAACGATAACTCTATCAAACAACAAACAATTTGACAAGTTGATTGAATCAAATCAATGGAACCCCGTTGAACCTCCTCTGGATTGATAGAGCTCCAACCTGCTTTTGGCCTCTTGGAGCAATTCCTCGACCGCTTCGTCTTGTTGGATCAAGTGGGGTTGCTTTGATGCCCATTCAAGCACATTGAGCACCTTGGCTTCTGCAAGTTCTTCACTATCTGGTACGT
This sequence comes from Camellia granthamiana, assembly GCA_036172215.1. Classification (NCBI taxonomy): domain Eukaryota; kingdom Viridiplantae; phylum Streptophyta; class Magnoliopsida; order Ericales; family Theaceae; genus Camellia; species Camellia granthamiana. Next base: position 47,085,075 of record CM069903.1, on the reverse strand, counting down.
GCATTGCAATGTAACAGAGGAGAACCAGAGCCGGATTCTGAACAATTTGTTCTCCAAAGTATGCAAGTTGAATTAGGTGCTTTGCTCCTCCAGCATTGATTATAGCCTTGGAGTGATCAAGGTGGAGATAGTTATCGGAGCAAGCAAACTTTGCAAGGGCAACACAGGCTTCCCTAGAAACCTCGGTTTCTCTCTCATCCAGTAGTTTCACCAATGGGCTTATCATCCTTGTCTCAGTCGCCCTAAAAGTCCTAGCCAGGTTTCCAATAGCTTTAATACAGGGGATAAGAAGTTCCGAATGAGCCTTCTCAATGATCATCAGTAATTGATCAACGACAGCTTTGCAAGCAGGTGAATTGGGCTTGAATGCTGCTCTTCTCAAATCAGCATCTTTCTCGGCTACTGCTGTGATCTCCATTAAAGCCATGGCCGAATTGTACTGAACATCTTCCGGTCCTTTCTCCAAGAGCACCGCGAAGCACAAAAGCGCTCTCGATTCAGTGATGCTCCGGCAAATTGCCGAGTTCCCCTTGGCAAGTTGCCAAAGGGCTTTTGCAGCCATTGCTTTCATATAGGCCTTGGTCGCCGGGTCCTCCAATTCTCTCCCTTTCGCGATAGTCCCTGAAATCGAATGATTATTGTGGTGGTGGTGTTGGTAGACTTGATAATTTTGCTCTGCGGCGTTGTTGTTGTTGTTGTTGTTGGTCTTGAGACGATTGTTTTGCTGCGACTTGGACTGGGCATTCATGGCCATTGTACTGGTAACCACGTTATGCATCTTATTGGGTTGCTTATTGCCCAAAGGATGTGAAATTTTACTTTGACTCAACGGATCATCGTCGTCGTTCACATTCACCAAATTGGCCTTGTTGAGATTGTTGTTATTATTAGGATTTGAATTATTACTCGCCACTACGACCGCGACCAGTGATTTGCTGGTAATGGCATACTTACTGTGTTCTTGAACCGTTTCGAAAGCAAGATGACTGACGAGTAACCGAATTATGTTGTGCTGAGCGAAAAGATCTTGACATTTAGGGTGATGGGCAACGAGCTCCGAGACAGCCCAAGCCACCACAGCCTGAACCTTCATTGGACCTTCTTTGAGAATTTTCACAAACACATTGCATGCACCAGCAATAATCATGTGTTGGACGCTTTCTGGGTCTCGACCCAGAAGACCAATCGCTCTCGCAGCGTTCTCTTGACCCTCCAATTTCCCTTCCTTCACCAATCTCAGCAACGGCCCAACTCCACCTTCCTCGATGATAAGTTTCCCATACCGATCATTGTCGCGAGCCAGCGAAACGAGCGAAGCAGCAGCATCAGATCGATCTTCAAGCGACCCAGTAGAGAGAATAGCGATCTGTTCCCAAATGAGGCAGAGGATGGGCTCGTTGGCGGCGATGGGAGGGAGGCCGAGGTACTCGTCGGCGCGGTCGTCGGCGGAGGCGGAGACGCGGAGGAGCCAGGAGACGTCGCCGATGGAGTTCTCGAGCTGCGCAGCCATCTTGCGGAAGGCGGCGGTGGGGATGATGGTGAAGACTCGCTTGACGAGGCCGTGAGCGCGGCACTTGTGGACGAGGGCTAAGGCCTTTTCGAGGACTTGGTCGGTGTCGTCGATGATGCGGCGGGTGGGTCGCTCGTAGAGGTCGTTGCTAGCTCGAGCTGCTTGGCGGAGGAGAGTGACGAGTTTTTCGGTTTTGAACTTGAGTTCGGAGCATTCGGACTTGAAGGAACTGGCTTCGTCGGTGGTTTTGATGACTTGGTCTGCTAACTGAATCGGCTTTGCTAGGATCTGCTTCACTATGTCCGCCATTGATGCCACCGAATTCCCGACGGCTTGAATTTAATTGGATCAAAAAATTAGAGTAAAACCCGATTTAGAGAGTTTTGGAAGATTAGCTGGCTATGATCTGGAATCTTTTTCTCAAATGAATCAGGTGAGAGAGAGACGGAGTAATGGTTGGGGGGTGGTTGGGTGTGTTCACAGTTTACATTGAAGAAGAAGATGGTGGAATATGACGGGCTTTGCAAGGTCAGAAATGATTATAACCTTTTCGCCGTCTGAGTTCGGCTTTGTTCTATTCTATTGGGTGTTTTTGGAGAGTTAAAAAACGCAAGGATTAGAGCATATCCAATGGCACATCAAATTTTTTATTAAATTTAAGAAAAATGCCTCATGCACTCACTTGGGGGTCGACCCCCAGTGAGGTGACACTCTATAAAATTATTCTCTTTTGTTTTTATTTTTTTTGGGTTTTAGCCAGTGGGGGCGCGACACCTCACTGGGGGTGCGACCCCCACTGGGGGTATGCAGCAGTGTTGTAAATTTAATAAAGTTTTGAGTAAATTTTTTTTTTTAATATTAAGTTTATTAATGGAAGAATTTATAATTTTGTCAAATCATGAATAGATGACCGGTTGGTGGACCAGATAATATGATTTTTTCATATTTTTTATCTTTAGGTGATCATCTGTGGAGTTGACTGATTAGTGTAATTTTTTTTTATAAACTTTTACCTTGAAGTGGTTATCTGGGAGGATATTTGATGGGACATTTAGTGGTGAAAATTCAACGACAACAAACAGTGATTTGATGAAAGGTACATTCATCTTCAGTTTGATTAAAAAAAAAGTGAAACCTTAAATTTAATCATGAATTTGATGAACCGTTAAAAAAGTAAAACAATACTTTTTTTTTCAAATTTAAATTTGATGATGGATTTGATGACCATTGGAGATGGCCTTAGTACTGGGTGAATGGTATTTAGATTTAGGCGTGGGATCGAATTTTGACGGTTCTAATTTTTAATTTAAATAGTGTGTATATTGTAGAGTGGTTAAGTATACATACTCGAAATTTGTCTCTCGACCTATCTTGATTAAATTGACATTAAGGTCTCGTTTGGGAATAAGTTATTTTAGTATTTTTTAACTTTTGACTAAAATATGAGATAAAAAAAATTTATATATTTGAAATGACTTTTTAATTTTTTATGAAAAAATATACAAAAAATACAGAGAAAAATAAATATTTGACTTTTTAATATAAGTTATAGACCTTTTAATTTTTTTATTAATTTTTTAGTTTTTAAACTATTACTTTCCAAATGGAACTTAAGTAATTGATTCCGAAATTAACAGAGCAAAAAATTTACCCGTTAATAAAAAATAAAAATAAAAATAAAAAACTTTCTATCCTCCCCAGAAATTATGACTGTTTGAAATCTTCGGATGGTTTAGGCCTACTTTGGAAAGTAGTTAAAAATTGGTGTTTTAATTTTTGTTAGTTTTTTTCTTTAAACGTAAATAAATAAATAAATAAAGACATAATGTAATTAAAAAAATTAAAAAATTAACTTTTTAAAATAAGCCTTAAAAAGGAGAGAACTGCTGGGATCCTCTTTCCCAAATTTCACTCTTTCTTTTTTATGTGTTAGTTTAATTATTCAGTAATTCTGAAATATAGACACATGATATTTCATAATATTGTAATTCGTGGACAATGTGAGTAAGTAGAGTATTGTGTAAGATGATTGAGTAACATCAGGAGGCATATAAATGATATCTGGTTTGGAAGTTTGTTTTGCTGGTGGGTGTTTGGACCGGCAGTGGGTTCGGGTGTTGCAGCAGCAGCTGGACCTTGGGTGATGATCTGTAGTGGGTGTCTTCCGGTGATGGCTGTGGTGGGGAGGTTTTTCAGTGGTTTTTTTCCCGGTTGTGGCAGGTGTAGCAGCTCCGGTGTGGTTTGGCCGGACTAGCAGCAGTTCTGGTGGTGTAACTTCAGAGGAGGGCAGCAGCATAGGGTGGCTGTAGCTTCTGAGGAGTGGATGGGGAGAGCAGGGGAGGTGGGCATGGAGTTTTTGGCAGCAGATGGGGAGGTGCAGTAGCTTTGGGTTATTCCGGTGGAGGTCTGGAGTTTTTCTCGGGTGGGAGTTTGCTCGGCCGGTGTGGGCTTCGGGAGATGGGAGATGCAGCAGCTAGGGGGGCGTGGGCAGCAGCTTAGGAGGGCCTGTAGCTGCAGAGGCGTGCGTGTTGGGAGTAGTAGCTGCAGAGGGTGGGTCTTGGCAGAGGGGTGATGTCTGTTCGGTGGGTGATGTCTGCAGAGGAGTGGGTCTTGTCTTGTTTTTTTGGTGTAGTTAGTTTTGTTTAGTTTGGTTGTGGGTTTAGTTCTTTTAGTTTGGTTTGGGTGGTTTGGTGGGTTGATTATGTGGGGACTCTTGTATTTTGATTTTCTAGTTAAGTTCTTCTTAACTTTTTAATTTTAAAAAATCGAGAGGCTTAGGGGTTGGTTGTATGGGTGCGAGTAGCAGTAGTAGGGGTATTGTTATACTTCCGAATCTCTCTCGATGCATGCCGTCTTCCTGTACCTTTAATTTCATGCTGTTAATGAAATTTTTCTTTGCTGATCAAAAAAAAATTAGTTAAAAAATACGAACACATAGTACTCGGAGAACATTGAATAATTTCCTTATGTCTTATTCATCTCACGGCGGTATGATTTGGTGCGATCACATGATTGGAACAGTTGCCATGTTTAGTGTGGTGATAAAGTAAAAATGTAAGATAAAATATGGTTGTGTATTAATTTGTTAGTATTAGTTAAGATTATGTCAAAAAAATTGTTAAAAATTTGACTTTATTATTTTTACAAATTAAAGACAAAATAGTATTTTTACGTAAAATCTCATGGAATTAGATTACAAATCACACCATTTGGGAAAATTAATTTTCTATAGCACTACAAATGTATTTTTTGCCCCATTTTTATGGGGTGTTTTGGGAAGTTGGTAAAAAGCTGGCTTTTGACTTTTTACCAAACTTTTTGACTTTTTTGAAAGTGATTTGAGAAGTTGGTAAAAAGCTGACTTTTTTGATTTTTGGTTTAATATTTTTTAAAAGTGTCACATTGCTCCAAAATGACCAAGATATCCTTACTTTTTGATTTTTGAATTAATTAATTAAAATGTTCCAGAGGGTAATTTGGTAAATTTGGGTGCTGCGTTCTTGGGTCTTCCCAAATGGGATTTTCTGCGTTTTGTGTGTGTTTGGCGTTTTGGGAAAGCTCTCAAAAAGCTGCGTTTTGGGAAGGTTGCCAAAACGGCACTATATTTGAAATCCACAGTGACCCAGCCTCCGTCCACCAGTTTCAGTTCTCCTCGCCTTTCTCTCACCCCACCACCACCATTTTCCTTTTGAAATCACAATATTTCTCTTCTTCTTCTAAAATCACCGCCTCATCTTCTTCTTCATTCTCAAATTGAGAGATCAACAAAGAGCAAGAGAATGAAAGACGCAGGGTAGCAACGATGATGCAAAACCCTAGATCTAGCGTTGTGCTATTGGTAGTGGTGCAAGAGTGAGTGGGTGGATAGGTTCGCGAGAAGGTGGTGGTGCAAGGGTGGACAGTGATGGTTGCCAGAGAGGATTGTTTTTTTTTTTTTTTTTTTTTGTTACAGGAAAATCCTCCCTACCCTCCCGCAGGTCCAAGGCAGCGCCCCTTGCAGAGATCACCAAGGTGTCCTGTTAGCCGTTCCGAGCGAGGAGACTATAACCTGGGAACTTGCCCCGACCTCCCAAGACAAGCTCCGCTTAAGTCAGGACTCGCACAGCGGGGGAGCATTGAACCCATACCAAGTGCTAACTAGACAACTTGAGGTCCAACCTCCTAACCAACAATGCTTCCGCCCAGGAGATTGGCCCAAGGGGGGGTGGGGAGTTGAACTTGTGACCTTGGGGCTTAAACCCCAAGGCCTTACCACAATGCCACAACCCCTTGGGTTAGAGAGGATTGTTGAGTAGGGTGATTGCTGGAGTTGGGTTTTTTTTTATTTATTATTATTTACAAACAACGTTGTTTTAGTACACTACAAAATGCATCACACAATGTGCACTATAGAGTATTCAAGATCATTAGGCATTAATTTGAAATTTTGGTTTTTTAGCTAAAAAAAATTTAAAAAAAATCAAATAGTCAAATTTAACAACCAAACTTGTGAAACACAAAGTTGTCAACTGTTCATAAATCATCAATGTAAAATATCAATACATCTTTAATTTTGTACCGTTGTGACAATTTGTACCATCTAATTCTCTATCAAGGTAAAATGAAAATTTAAAGCAAAAAATGCTAATATCATAGTTAATTTGGAAATTTAAGTCAATGGCCCTATTTGGTAGAGCTGTGGGAAAGTGTTTATAGCTTATGCCTAAATAGCTTATAGTTTATAACTATGAACATAAGCTGATTTCTGACTTATAAATTAAGCATCTCATGCCCCACTTAAAGAATAAGCTGATTTCTGACTTCCAAAAAGCTATAAGTTATAAGTTATAAGCTAAACCAAACACATCTAAATAGTTTAAATTAAGCTGAAAACTGAAATAAGTAGTTTTTAAGCTGCACCAAACAGGCACAATATCATTTTTTCATACAATTAAAAAGCTGCACCATAAATATATATATATATATATAAAAATAAAAACTAGTAAAAAATTCAAACCCCAATCCACAATGTTGCATCTGTTTGGTACAACTTTTTTTTTTTTTTTTTTTTTTTTTTTTTTTTTTTTTTTGGTATAAGTTAAAAGTTGATGGGTCTTGCTAACAGTCCACCTAAGCCACAAGAAAAAGATCAAAAATAAAAAATAAAATAATTAAAGATTATGAGACAATTTTTATTAAATTTAATATATATTTTTTTATTATTAAAATCAACACTTTTTAACACTTTCACTTATTTTCAACACACTTTTTAACATAATCCCAATATTAAATAATGCCCTCGGAAAACTGTTTAACATTTGCCAAAGTGGATGACCATAAGCAAAAATTAAAAGTACATATCCGTGAAATTTATTTAAGTTATTTCCATCTTGAAATTTGTAAAACTTCGATACAATTTTTTTATTAAAAAAAATGAAAAAAGCTAAACAACTCTATAAATTACATCAAATAATCCCATTAAAATTAAGATGAAGTATCAATAAATCTCAAATAATAATTTTATGATTTTTTTGGTTCTCCATTATTTTTTATTAGACCCAAAGGTCCATTCTAGTGTGAATTATATAAAGAGTCAAGTATAAACGTGCGTATATTATATGTTGAGGAACAAAAGTGGGTTTTCTCATAATATTGAAATTACTAAACGTAACACTTTAAAAAATTCTTTGGTACACTTTTTCCAAACGTAACACTCCAATGTAAGATTCCAAAAATATAACACACTAAAAAACTCTTTAGTGTACTTTTCTCAAATGTAACAACGTAACATTTCAAAAAATTTCTTAATATACTTTTCTCAAACGTAATAACGTAACATTCTAAAAAAACTCCTCAGTGTATTTTTTTCAAATATAACACTCCAATCAATGTAATACACAAAAGCTCCTTAGTGTATTTTTTTCAAACATAACACTCTGATGTAACACTCTAATGTAATACCAGAAAATCACACTAACATAAACGTGAATTTTCAAGCTTGACATCCAACACTTCAACCACCAATCCCCCCAAAAAAAATTTCACACCTCACATTTTCATTCTCATCCCAAAAACGAATCAGAAAATTGAAAAAAATAAATCACAAAAGAGTATTCCCTTAAACTCAAATGTCACCAAATCAAATAAATATAACTTTTCAAAATAAAAAGGACTAATGAGTTCATAAGAAAACTCTTATGATGTGTTTAGTTAGGGGATTTGGGAAGGGATTTGGAAAGGAAAAAAGAAAAAGGTGAGTAAAATTAGGTGAAAATGTAGGTATATTTTATTCACATTTCATCTACATTTTCCTTTTTTCTTTTTAAATCCCCCAACCAAACACAGCATTAAGACTAAATGGATCAACATTTCCTATACGAGACTTATGGATAAATTTTCCTTAAAACTATGATGTGTTATTGTTATTGTAAATGTATGGATAACCATACCTTCAGGGTTAAGTTAGCAAAATGTAAAAAATTATAGAAGCTGTAGCACTAATTGACATTAACCAACCAATCATGTACAAGTTGATTGCCTATATAAGTATAACAACGCATTTCATGTATGCTATCCATCAAAAAAAAAAAGAAAGGAAAGAAAGAATTCTCCTTTGGCCTTTTACTTTCTAGAACATTTGGTCCCTTATTTCCTTTTATTGTATTATATTATGGCTATTTCTTCCTTATGTCCACGTTATCAGCACGAGATTCTAACCAGCTAAGAAGAAGCGTGACTGAGCAGTCGAGGTAAGTATAAATAAATTCTAAAGTTAATTATATGTTTTCTTAATAAATTATACTCTTTTTGTTATATATAGTACATAAACATGCCAAATCTTTCAAAATTGAAATTATCAGCTCTTGACATTTTTGGAAAAAATTACTTATCTTGGATTCTTGATATTGAGATCCACCTTGAGACAATGAATCTTGGAGATACCATAAAGAATTAAAATGAAGCATCCTTGCAGGATCACACAAATGCAATGATATTTATTCGCTACCATCTCCATGAAGAATTAAAAACTGAATATCTCATGGTAAAAGATCCACTTATTTTGTGGAATAATTTGAAGGAGAGATACAAGCACCAGAAGATCGTAATCCTTCCAAGAGCTCATTATGATTAGTTGCACCTGAGGTTACAAGATTATAAGTGAGTACAATTCTGCTTTATTTAAAAAAAATTATCGATTAAAATTATATGGAGAAAAAATTACTGAAGATGGTATGCTTGAAAAAACATTCTTTACATTTCACACTGATAATGTGCTCTGTAGCAGCAATATAGAGAGCATCGATTTACTAAGTACTCTAAATTGATTTCATGTCTTCTAGTAACTGAACAAACCAATCAACTTTTACTGAAAAATCATCAATCCCACCCAATTGATTTTGCTCCATCCCCTGAAGTGAATGAGGTTGCATTTCATGGCTGTGGACAAGGAAAAGGTCATGGACGTGGCCAAGGTAGAAATAAGTATAGAATCTGTGGAGGACATATTCAAAAATATACAAATAAAAATAAATAAAAATACCATGCCATTCCACTAGAAGTGGAATAACTTCGTGACATCACAAGAAAAGAGAAAAGATTGACAGAATAAACCTTCTAAAAATTATGAAGATATGTGTCACAGATATGGCATGATAGGGCATTGGTCACATACCTGTTGTATGCCTAAACATTTGGTGAATCTTTATCAAGCGTCGATAAAAGAAAAAGGAAAATGCATTGAAATGCATTTTACAAATCATTATGAACCCATTGATATTAATCATCTTGATGTGTCTGATTTCTTTGAAGACCCTGATGGAAAAATTAATCATTTAATTGGTGATGGAAATGTTCACACAGATTAATTTGATTTTCTAGATATCATGTTATGCTTTGTATTGTCCTGTTTTATGATAGTGAAATTTGTATTTTTCTACTATGGAGTGTGCATTTTCTTGTTTTAGTGAGGCTTTCAGAGTTTGTATTTTTCTTGTTTTGAGAGTAATGAATTTCAATTTTGCATGGTTTTCATTGATGCATTGACTAATTCCAAAATGATTGGTGATGATATATATTTAGTAGATAGTGTAACCACGCACACAATCTTACGTGATACAAAATATTTTATACAATTAATCATGAAAAAAGCTAATATCAATACAATTTCAGGTTCTGCAAACCTAATTGAAGGCTCCGAAAGACCCAATATTATGTTACCAAATGGAACAAAAATTTGTATAAGTGAAGCTTTGTATTCTAGCAAATCCAAAAGAAATCTGTTAAGTTTCAAAGATATACGTCATAATGGTTATCATATTGAAACTATAAATAAAGGTTAGAAAAAGTATTTGTTTAATTTTCATTGCAACTAATTCTGGCCAGAAGCTGGTATTAGAAAAATTGCCTGCATTTTCTTTTGGATTATATTATACGACGATAAAAATGATTGAGTCACATATTGTCATGCGCCAAAAGTGCTTCGGCCCAAAAATATTTATGCTATGGGATGGTCGACTCAGGTATCCAGGATCTACAATAATGCGTCGAATAATTAAAAATTCACATGGACATCCATTAAAGAACCAGAAGATTCTTTTACCTAATGATTATCCATGTTATACTTGTTCACAAGAAAAATTAATTACCAAACCATCACCAACAAAAGTCATTGTTGAATCTCCATCATTTTTGCGAAGAATTCAAAGGGATATATGTGGACTAATATACTGTAACAACCTCGATTCCTAATTAACGTTAATCCATGGTTAATTATGCTTAATTGACAAGTAAGGTGAAATTTTGAATTAAATTGCATGTGTGTGTTGCATAAAGTATGTCTATATTTGTTTAACGTAGGAAAATCTGTTTATGTTTTTCTTTCAGTTTGCAAATTGAAGGCTTTATCGGCATCCGAATCAGAAATTGGCTTAATTTATGTGCTAATTAGAATTTATAGAATTTTATGGTAGGCTCAATTGAAATTTGATTTGAAACGATTAAATTAGATTAAACTAATGTCCACTAATTAACCTTTATTAAGCACACTTTTGTTTAATGGCCTAATTAAGGCCTTAGTGGCCTCATTGAACACAAAAACACTTTCACTCACTCCTTTCTTCATCTACATACATCTTTGCGTCCTCTAAGACCCAAAACGTGAGAGAGAGTGAAAGAAGGGAGAATTGATCCAAGACTTGAGAATTTGAACTCAAACTAAAGAAGTGCTAGGAATTGTTGTCCATTGAAGAAGATTTGAGGGTCTCAACCTCAACCCTTGTAGCTTCAAGCCTCTAGGTAAGGAATTGAACTCTTAATTGAGTAATTGATGCAGATTCTACAAGATTATTGGTGAATTAAGCGAATTCATGTAGAAATTGCACTAGAATTGGAAAGAATTGGGCCATACCATGCATGCATGTACATTTTCTCACAAATTGAGCATGATTTCAAAGATTTCTTTCATGCATGTGTTCATCTCACTTACATTTTGGGAGTTCATCATGTTTTCTATCAATTTGCCAAATTTAATCTTGTTTTGAAGTGTTTGAATTCAAGGAAGTTCATGCATGTTGTATTCATGGAATATTCATAAAGTTTATGTTAGAATTTTATGCAATTGACAAACTCTTGGGCCATAATTTTGTGAAATAATCCTCAATTCATCATGTTTTACAAGTTTACTATGTTATCTCAAGTTTTGAGGCCCAAGAGATGTGTTTTCAAGAGTTGAATTCATGTTTTGAAGCTTGGGAGCAAATATGGAAAACCCAGAATTTTGCTTCCACGCTCGAGCGAGGGATCCTACGCTTGAGCGACCATCTTTGTTTTTATGCTTGCGCTCGAGCAATAAAAGGCTGGCTCGAGCGTAAATTGCAAGCTCTCTGAATTTTTGCGTATGTAGAAGCACGCTTGAGCGACAGAACCTGCGCTCGAGCAAGGACCTGTGTCTCACCCTTGAGCGAGTGTCGAGCGGAGATTTCATGCAACCAGAACTTTTTCACATTTTGCAAACTGCTCGAGCGAAGGAGTCTATGCTCGAGCGACCACTCACATTTGGCATGTCCGCTCGAGCGAATAAAGCCACGCTCGAGCGAGACCCCTATTTCAGTAAAATTTTTGCTAAGTGTTTCAAGTACATTTTTGCATCCTCATTCCATCCTAGGCATTCCTAGGCCATGATTAAGACTCCATAATGAGATGAAAGACTAGTAACACACTAAGAACAAACAAAGTAAGTTATGTATAATTCGAGCGTGTGTTTCAAGTGTGCATTTGTATGTGTTTTCATGTAGGCCACGCGCCTCGGGATGAGTGAAGTACCACCTTGCCATCTAATTGGAGCTACCAATTGTTTGTGAGTAATAACTTTGTAAAGTTATGTTCAATGTTAAATATTTTCTGAACATTATGATATGAAATTACTAGTTTTTGAAATGCTATGCTATGTTTGAAAGGAATGAATGATTGTCCGAAATTCTAAAAGTTATTCGTGGCATCACTAAGATCATATGATATGCATCCCTTTATGGGTCATCAGGTCCCTTTATGGGTCATCGGAAACATCTCTGTGCACATGAGTCATCAGAAAGCCTTCATGGCAGTCCCTTGTGGGTCATCAGATTTGTTAATACTAATGGATATGCCACATACCATGATATGTTGTATGTTCAAGTTCTGAATACAAATGCAATCATGCCAATGAATCTGCTATGTGATGACATCCGATCATGTACAAGACTTTGCTTCTGTATGAACATCATTCAGTAAAATCTTTACTCTGTTATTATTCACTGGGCGATCGCTCACTGTTTATATTATGTATGTAGGTGAGCAGGCACGTGACCAGGCCGAGAATTGACGGCCTAAGTTTTAGTTTTGTCAGCCAACCATTGTGCCTCCTGAGGAGGTTCCGTTTGAAGTCAAGTTTTATGGCTGTTTTTGTAATCATGTTAGGCTATGTTTACACTATATTGTGTTTGGACAAAACGTCTAGTAATGTGTATCTGGATGTAATGTGTAAAGTTTGTATCACTGTTATAAAAAGTTTTAAGTTATCTGTTCCATGTATGTCTGCACAGCTCTATGGACTACGTATGTCTTGATTATTTGCTTTCGCAGCCCCTGCTATATGTTATTATGCCAAGAGGCCATTGGTAATCCAAGGATTACTGGCCGGTTACGATGCTAAACCTATAGGGGCGGGTTTGGGTTGTGACATACACCCTTTCTGTGGACCATTTCTTTACTTTATGATTTTATTAGATGCGTCAAATAGATGGTCACATGTTTGTCTATTCTCTACACGTAATGTTGCATTTGCTAGACTCCTTGCTCAAATAATTAGATTGTAAGCACATTTCCCAGACCATCATATCAAGACAATTCGTCTAGATAATGCCAGTAAATTTACATCTCGAGCATTTGATCATTTTTGCATGTCCATTGGCATTGATATTGAACACCCTATTGCACACACTCATACTCAAAATGGTTTAGCTAAATCTTTCATTAAGAGACTTCAGTTGATTACTTAGCCTTTACTTATGAAAAACAAATTATATGTTTCAGCATGGGGTCATGCTATATTGCATGTGACATCTTTGATTCGTATCAGACGAACTCCATATCATGAGTACTCATCATTATAGCTTGTATTTGATCAACCACCAAATGTTAGTCACCTTAGAGTATTTGGTTATGCCGTATATATCCCTATTGCACATCCACAACGCACTAAGATGGGTCCACAACGTAGACTTGGAATTTATATTGGTTTTGATTCTCCATCAATCATTAGATATCTAGAACATTTGACTAGTGATGTGTTTCAGGCACGATTTGAGGATTGTCACTTTGATAAAACAATTTTCCTATCATTAGGGGGAGACAAGTCGTAGCCCGAAGCTTCACGGGAAATCATTTGTTAAACTCCGACGTTATCTCATCTTGGTCCTCGTACTAATCAATGTGAACTAGAAGTTCATAAGATTATTCATTTGCAAAGTATTGCAAATCAGTTACCGGATGCATTCACCGACACAAAAAATGTGACAAAATCTTACATGCCAACAGCTAATACCCCAGTAAGAATTGATATTCCTATTGAACAATTAGTGGATATAGTAGCAAATGAGTCTAAGGCACGTCAGAAGCGGGGGAGACCAATCGGTGCAAAAGAAAAAATTCATCAAAAAAAGAAAGTTCAAGAACAAACAGTTGGTACTCTAGAAGAAACCATAAATGGATCTCCTAAAAAGATCATACCCATAAATGAAAGCACTCATAAAGAGGCTAGAATCACAAAATAGGCTATAGTAAGTCTATCAAAATCTCATACTTATAAACCTCCAGAAGAGTAATCTCCTAAAGAGTTATTTCCTAAAGTAGAAAAAGTACCTGAAAATGACGAGATCTCAATACATTATATGAGTACAAGAGACGTTTGGGATAGAAATCAAATTGTTGTCGACAATATATTTCCGTTTAAAGTTGCTCTTGACATTACCAGAATTAATGCTAAAAACATTATCAAAAGTGAGATAACAATGAACCAGGAACTGTCGAGGAATGTCGACAGAGAAATGATTGGCCAATGTGGAAGGAAGCAATACAAGCAAAGTTAATCTCATTTACAAAACGTGAAGTATTTGGACTTGTAGTCCAAACCCCTAAAGAGATACATCTTGTGGGATATAAATGGGTATTTTTTCAAAAATGCAATGAGCAAAATGAAATTGTACGATATAAAACACGACTTGTTGCGCAAGGTTTCTCGCAGAGACTTGGTATTGACTATAAAGAAACATCTTCACCTGTAATAGATGCGATTACATTCAGATTTTTGATTAGCTTGGTAATCACAGAAAATTTAGATATGCATTTAATGGATATAGTTACAACATATTTATATAGATCACTAGATAGTGATATATATATATATATATAAGTCCCTAAAAGATTTAAATGCCAGAAGCATCTAATTCAAAATCCAGAAATCTTTATTCAATCAAGCTACAAAGATTCTATACAAGTTGAAACAATCTGGACGCATGTGGTATAACCGCCTCAATGTATATTTGTTAAAAGAAGGATATGAAAATAATCCAATTTGCCTATGCATTTTTATTAAGAAATCAGAATCTAGATGTGCAATCGTTGTAGTGTGTGTAGATGATTTGAATCTTATAGAAGCTCCAAAAAAGCTTACAAAAACTGTAGAATATTTAAAGAAGGAATTTGAAATGAAAGATCTTAGCAAAATAAAATTTTGTCTTGACCTACAAATCAAACACTTGACAAATGGGATTCTTGTACATTAATCAACATATACGGAAAAGGTCTTGAAGAACTTTTATATGGATAAAGCTCATCCCTTAAGTACTTCTATGGTTGTTCGATCACTTGATGTAAAAACAGATCCCTTTCAACCTCAAAAAGATAATAAAGAATTTATTGGTTCTGAAGCACCATATCTTAGTGCAATTGGTGCTCTTATGTATCTTGCAAATTGTACTAGACTTGATATTGCATTTGCTGTCAATTTATTAGCAAGATATAGTTCTGCACCAACCCGAAGACGTTGGAATAGAGTGAAGCAAATATTACGTTATCTTCGTGGAACGACTGATATGGGTCTATTTTATTCAAATGAATTATAGTGATCCTGGTTTTGACCTGGGTTTATTTTATTCAAATGAATTATAGCGATCCTGGTTTTGACCTAACTCTTGTGATGTCCCGGACTCGGGTTTAGTGCTTTTATATTGTGGTTTATCTCTTCCTTCCCTTGTGTACCTTTGAATATGGTTTTTGGGTTGTTGTGGTTGTGTCTGGAACAGGTTAGTTACTTAGTTTTCAAACTGTGTTGCCCAGATTTTTGGTCTTCTGCTCGAGCGACCATTATTGCGCTCGAGCAGGAGTCCAAACTCTCAGTACTCTACACTTCTGCAAAGTGCTGGATGAATGTTTTTCACGCTTGAGCGGCATTTCCTACGCTTGAGTGGGTGTGCGCTTGAGCGACTCTTCTTGTGCTCGAGCGGTTGGTCTGTTGTCTGCAAAATACTGGAAGTGTGTATTCCATGCTCGAGCGGGTCTCTTTTGCGCTCGAGCGGATAAAATTGTTGTGTCTGACGCTCAAGCTTGAAATCCTCCGCTCGAGCGGACTGGACGTATAGCAGATCGTAAAAGTGACATTTTATATCACTGTGGACTCGCATTTTTCTGTGCCCCATCTTTCAGAAAGGGTTTGAAAAGAAGGCCTCACGATTCGGACTCTCGTGGTTCTGAATCTAGTCTCACAAGTGCAATGTCAAACTGATAAACACCAAAGAGTCCAAATCTGGCAAACCTTTTTTAAAAATCGATTTTAAATCAAATAATGCAAAAATTGGACTGCTTTGCTAGATATAGAGTCGCCACCTAAATATTTTGTTTTGGAAAAATTTAGAAAATCCTAACTCGTGCCAAAGGCCACGTGTCCTTCATCACCAAAGTTGCCTCGGCTCGGGAACTTAGGTACAAGAGGGAAAGGTCCTGAAATGAGCACCCTCGCTCGCCCGATCAAAGATCGGCCTCTACTAATCATGATATATTCTTTTATAAACATTATGCGTTCGTATTCCGGTTATTGGCTAACATTACTATGTAACGCGCACAAGCAAGTATAGACTAGTCGCAAAACTTGGAACAAATTCAACTCATGTTTGTTTTGCAAAAATAGTTTGAATTTGCCACCCTCAAGTGGGCTTAAAGATGCGGATTTGCCACCAAACAAAGTGGGCTTAAAACATGATTTGCCATAACAAAGTGGGCTTAACATACACATTTGTTGAATCGTTCCAATTCAAACAACAAACCTTCATCCACAGGCATTCATGCAGTTTAGCATTTAAGCGCATAGCCTCATGGCAAGCATGTTAAACATGGAAATATGGCAATTACATTCATGAAAGTATGCTAAAGCATAAAAACTCACTGAGTACTCCGAGCCAAAATAGAAACTAGTTAGAAAAATGCATGATCCTAACTATACAAAATGCCTAATGCAACACATGCAATAATACAATTAATAGGCTCGGCTACTAATATGGCATATAGATCGATTTGAACAACATGTGATTTAAACGCGTATTCAAATAAGATATTGAAATTGCAATGCAGTTTGAATGATGCGCCAAATTTCGATGCATGCAAGACAAATGAATGGATGCAAGCATAAGGTATGCTAATTTAAAATGTCCATAATCTAACCATCGAAAGTGATTAAATAAAAGGAAGAAAGACGTGGGGTTGGAAGACATGCACACGCACACACACGCACACTTATTACAATATTGTGCCCTCGCGAAAAAGGGTCCAAATGAATAAGAGCTAAGCTAATCTAGGCTAAGCTAATCAAACTAATCTAATTTAAACTAATTAGACTAATTATTACAAACCAATCGAATAACTAGCAAACTAATTACTAATTATTACAAAACACTTTAATCAACGAGTAAACTAATTAATTAAAACAAATACACACTAACTAATCATGCAAAGTATCAAACTATGCTACTACTGCTCTGCTTTAGGAAGTGGAAGATGCATGCGCTTAGTTTTCGCCCTGGAAAGTCCTCCGTTTTGCTCCTGGGAGGCTCTGTTTGCAGGGTTGAGCATACTCCAGAAACGTTCTGCTCCAACTTACCAAATCTCTGCTGAGGATCACACCAGTGGCCTGTTGGCCATATGAGGTTGCTGCCAATCCCCTGCCGGCCAAAAGGATGCCTTGCCAACCAGAAATCAGGCATTGCCAGCCATGGATGGAGCATTGCTAGCCACTAATACTCTGAGTCACTATATTGCAACAGAGTACAAATAGAGCAAAATGAAGGTTTTTCCAGGGGTTTGTTTGTACTGTACCCCTCCTTATCAACTCAAAACCTCAAAGGAGTGGCACACTTGGATCCAAAACCACCAATCAAGCAATTTCATTGCATGATGGCCAAAGATCCAAGTTGTACAATTTCAATAAATGCACGAATATGACTCAAAGGACCACTACCCTATCATGCATGGTCAAAGGCAGTGGGAACCAAGGAAAATGGCACATTTCATCACTATTGAGTATGAAATGTCCCATTTGCCTTGTGTTCAAACTAACGTCCAGTTTGAACACATGCAATGCAACAGAAAAGATGCTTATATTGCCTCTTTTACTTGTTCATTTTATTTACTCATTTTACATTACCAAACCATTCATTAATCAATTGTCCATTGGTGAGTATCCTCTAGGGTGAAGGAGGGTTCAAACCACAAGTTACTTTGGGCATGAAAGAGGCATTGCACTGCTGGTAATGAACCCCCTAAGGGATTAAACCATTAGGTGTAGCACCTCCATTTCACACTTAGGCAAACAAGTGGCTTGAAACCACTTTCAAAGCAAATCAAAAGTGAAGAATTAAGGGGGATTGCAAAGGTGATTAAGTGCTGAAATGAAGTGGAAAAAGCGCTAAAAACATGCAACCAACTCATACCAATGATAGTTAAATCCTTAAATGTCACAACCCAAACCCGCCCTTATGGGTTCAGCGACGTAACCGGCCAGTAATCCTTGGATTACCGAAGGCCTCTTAGCAATATAAAATATAGATAGGGGCTGCGAAAGTAAATACATAAAATATACAGAGTCTATCGAGCTGTGCAGACATACATGAGACTGCTAGTTTTAAACTTTTATAAATATACGAGTGACATCATAAATATAGCATTTACACATCGTTTCATGTACATAAAAGTAAACTTGTTCATAGAGCAAAGATCAGTCTTATACACCCATATAAACATAGCCACGAAACAAGACTTGGTCTGGAACCTCCTCGTGAGGCGCAAAAGGTGGCTAACAACACAAAAACGCGACAGGCGTTATCTTAGGCCTAATCACGAGCCTGCTCACCTACATACATAATAAATAACCAGTGAGCAGAAGCCTAATGACTAATAACAGAGTAAAGGGGTATATGAATGATGTCTCAATATCATGGCTGAAATAAAACAATTCACGTTCATATTCTTGTTCTGAGCATGCAAACAAAAGTCAGAGTTCATACTTAATCTTTCGCATACGTTCGTCAGTACTAGTAGATCTCACACAGAGTGGCTTAAATTTTACTTGTCAGTTCTATAGAAGAATCTCCGGCCGGGTAAGGATAACTTGTCAGTCCCATATAGGGACCTCCGGACTGGGAACTTGCATACTTGTCAGTTCCACTTAGGAACCTCCAGCCGGGTACAGATAGCTTGTCAGTTCCATAGGCACCTCCTATGACACCCTGAATATTAAAGGTGTATGTGATATATATATTAAATAATTAATAATAAATACAGAATCTAATTTAGCACTGGGTTATATGGGATTAATTAGGGATTTTTATTTAGGGCTAAATTAACAGAAATATGAAATTCTAATACTAATTAGGTCAAATTAAAGTTAAAGATAGCAAATAAATAAATAATAATAACAATAATATATAGAATAAGAAGAATAAATAATGGCAATAATAAAATGAATAAGTTATGAAAAATGATTTGTGGCACTAAAACTGTTGGCACTAATGGCACTAATTTCCTGTTTTGGTAACTTTGTTTTTTTTTTTTTTTTTCTTTACCTGATATAGAAATTAGTGCCATTAGTGCTCAACAAATTAGTGCCACAAATCAAAGCCCATAAGTTATATGTGCTAGGTAAACTAATTTATCATTATGGTTATTAAATATATGACAAAGAAATTTATTAAGATAAATTAAATACCAATTTTATTATTAGATAAAAACAGATCAAAGGCTATCAATTACAATCTGCTAGATTATCCAAACGGATCAAGGAACATTAATTAGATGGATTACAAATCTACCAAAACGCCACCTGGACACCTAGACCTTGGAGCCTTAGGGTGATGAGTCATTCACCCAAAACTGTGTGTATATAAAGGGTTAAGTGCTGTATGTGAAGGAATAAAGAAAGAAAAATCGAGAGAGAAATACGTCCATTGAGGGTAAGGAACGTATACTAGAAAGGTTCTGATAGCAAAGTAAGGCTAAGGGTTATAATTAAGGTGAGATATGTTATACCTTGATTTACCATTATATGTTTTACAAATGTTTTGAGTTACCATAACTTATTTTAAACAAGTTATATTTATTAAGTTATATAAATAAAAGTTATGTTTATAAATATTTCAGTTACGTGGGTTACTTTCTAAACTCTATTTACTTAAAAAGAAATCCATGGATATTGTTGTTTAAATTTTAGTATATATTTGACTATAACCTTATAAATAATTATGTTTTGTAAGTACCACCACGGGAGTCCCACGCCTTGGGGGACTTAAATAACCATTGGCCTCTGTTTGACCACTTTGTGGTCCTCTGTTTGTCATGGATCCATTGACCTCTGTTCTGACTGTCACCTCAGTGACCTCTGTTCTGTTCTATTTTATACCGTGGTTATGATTATTTATTTACATGATTTCTGTATTCTGCCACTTTAAATAAATTGTCCTTTTAAATTAAATTATGCAAATATTTTAGCCTAACTAATTATCCATGGTTATTTTGTATTCCCTACACTCTTGGCATAATATTTCTCACCCTGCTGTGTGCTTATAGCTGTTACCCTTTCAGGTGACGAGACGTAAGGGAAATCCATAATCCCACAAAATGGAACCTGCTCATGGACTGTTGTTGAACCACTATTTTATCTTTTCTTTATATGTTTGCTCCCTTTTGGTTTTACTTGAGGCTGGTCACTGAGTAATAAAAATAAAAGCCCTATAAATGTATTTCCTTTTTCTTATATAGTAAGATGTAGTAAAATTTCTGTATAATAATTTTGGTATGCACAGCTTAATTTTGTTTCGAATGAGAATAAGTTAGTAAGTTGCGATTTCAACTCTAAGCCCTAGGGTTGGGTCGTGACACCTCCGATCCGGGAGTTATAGCATACTTGAATCATAACATCATGTCACTTGTAACGTACTTGAATTGTGGCATACATCACTTGCAACATACTTGGATCATAACATAGCATCATAATCGCTTTTCATGTCGGACAATCATTCATAGTAATAAACATAGCATTTCCTTCAACAGATCTTATTTCATATATAGAAAATACATAGATTTGAATATAACTTTACTAAGTTATTATGCATAGACAATAGGTGTCGCAAGTAGGTAATTCAGCTTCCTTGTGGCGCTTGACCTACATGGTTACAAAACGAACATATCCCGAATTACACACCCGTAAAAGATAACTTGGTCCTTTCTTGTTCTGGCGTGTACCTACATCATTATCCTCATACGGGGTCTTAATCATGGCTTAGGAATGCCTAGGATGGAATGAGGATGCAAAAATGCACTTGGAAACATTTCTCAAATTTTGCTATGCTCGAGCGGGGCTTTCCCCGCTCGAGCGGACATGTAAGATGTGATGGTTCACTCGAGCATGACTTCCCCTGCTCAAGTGAACTGTAAACTTTGGAAAAAGTACTGGTTGCATGTTTTTCACGCTCGACAGACGCTCGATCCCCGCTCGAGCGTGAGACTCAGACCTACGCTCGAGCGTGAATTCCCTCGCTTGAGTGGACTGTAAAACATATGAACTTCTGGGTATATGCATTTTATGCTCGAGCGTGACTCACGCCGCTTGAGTGGAAGTGCACGTATTCAGAGTGTCCGCTAGAACGTGAAGTCCCCTGCTCGAGCATGGATTAAATTTCTAGAATTTTCAAATTTGATCTTCAAGCTCAAATTCAACTTTTAAAGAATCAAATTTCATTTTTCTTGGCCAAAACTTGAGAAAATACAAGGAAACCCTTAAAACAACTTGAATTAAAGATTATTTCAAGAAATCATGGCCTAAAAGCATGTCAATTGTACACAATTTCAACTTAAATTTTTAGAACGATTCAAGAACATAACATGCATGGACTTTCTTAATCTTGAGCTTCTCAAAACATAATCACATGCCATAAAACAATTTGAAACTTAATGATTTCCCTAAATTTAGGTGAATTTCAAACATGCATGAAGGAATTTCCTAGCAACATGTTCTCAATGCATTGGAATGCACATGCATGCATAAATTCATTCTTAATTCCATTCCTTTAGCTCAATTCTCATGTTAATCCACCTAACACAATTGATTTCATGCACTAATCAACTAAATTACAAAGTTAGAGATTAGCATTCTTACCTAAGGTTCTCAATTCCTTATGCTAGAGATGTTCTTGAGTGATCTTCCAAGTTTCCTAGCAATTTCCTCAAATTTCAAGCTTAATCTCAATTTCTTCCCACACTCTCTCTCTCTCACATTTGTGTGTGTGAGGAGCTCAAATGTGATTAACCATCAAGAAAAGAGTTGAGTGGGGTCTAAATGGAGCCTTATATAGGCTTCATTAGAGTTGATTTAATAAGACTAATCAAATGGGTATTAAATTGACCCAATTTAATCGTTCCAAACCAAATTTCAATTGAACCTACAATAAAATCCTAAAAATTATAATTAACACATAAATCAAATCAATTTCTGTATTGAATGCCGATGAGGCTTTCAATTCACAAATCGAAACTAAAACATGAATAGATCTTTCTATGTTGAACATATAGAGACAGATCAATAATGCAATGCACATGTTAATTAACTCATGATTTCTTCTTAATTACATGTTAGGCACACTTAGCGCGAATTAACGTTAATTAAGGGTCGGGGTTGTTACATTAAAACACTTAGCTAGTGAAAGAATTAACACTACGACCATGCCATGCAAGGCTCAAATGACTTAAACAGCCCAAAATAGAGCTAGAGCAGGCCAAAACAA
Source organism: Camellia granthamiana (assembly GCA_036172215.1). Taxonomy (NCBI): domain Eukaryota; kingdom Viridiplantae; phylum Streptophyta; class Magnoliopsida; order Ericales; family Theaceae; genus Camellia; species Camellia granthamiana. The sequence continues at coordinate 47,062,728 of CM069903.1, read as the reverse complement.
TGGCAAAAACATTTTGAACTTGAGCTAAAACAAGCTAGATTAATAGGCTAAAACATAGAGCATGCTAGGCTAGTAAACAAAACACAAGGAGGGGAGGCTACTCCCTTCATTTTTGGACTTCAAAACATGATTTTTACCACTGAAATTACTCTGAAATTCAGTGTTTAAAAGCTTAGAAAAAGATAGTAAAATGGTGGGAAACATAAGGGCAAAGGCCTCCAAAACAAGGTACAAATAAGGGCTATTAACCCCTCAACCTTTCATGGCCTTAGGACCCAAGCTTCAGCCCAAAAGCATAGAGTTTTTATAGCCCAAAATCAGTTGGAAAACATGTTGGAATGAAGACAATAGTAGCTAAAACAATAAGCTAATACATGGAGCAAACTAGGCATGCAAACAAGACACAAGGAGGGAAGGCTAACCCCTCTAATTTTAGACTTCAAAAAGAGTTTTTTGCCACTGAAAAACCTCTGAAATTCAGTGGTTAAAAGGCCCAAACAAGTTGGTTTGAAAGTGATGAACAAATGCATAAATGTTATACAAACAAAGAAGTAAGAAGGGTGAACCACCCCCTAACTTAAAGAAGTAAGAAGGGTGACCACTTTTAGGTCATAAAAACAGAGGTTTTTTCAGTTCAAAACCAGCCCTAAAACAGTACAAAAAGACGGCAAAACAAATATAAAAAACAAGCTTAAAGGGTAAAGGTTATACCTCTTGAAGGAAAGAGTGATTCTAGGCCACAATTCAAGCCAGAACTCACTTAAGGAGTTCCAAGAGAGCTTCAAGCAATCTCAGCCCAAAGATGAACCACTTTGGTTAAGGATTGGTAGGTTAAAGTTTAAAGTATGCAAGCTTCTAAGCACAAAAGCTTAAGAGAGAGAGAATTGTAGAGAGAGAGGCTCCCAAATATTTCTAACCTTGAAAACAATAGAGAAGGGCCTCTATATATAGAAATATATGACCTCAGGTCGAAAATATCAATTCAGAAACAGCTGGAGCAGTGTGAAACAGTTAGAGGTAAATATCTGCACAAAAAACTGATTTTTGACACCAATGGCCGGCAAGGCATCATTGGTGGCCGGCAAGGTTCATTTGTGGCAGGAAAAAAACCATTAATGGCCAGCACATGGCCAGAAAAGGCCATTCATGGCCGGCACATGGCTGGCAAGCCTCATTCAGTGGCTGGACAGAAAATCTACTTTTTGGGCCCAACTTCAAATGGGCATCTCTCCTTCTTCCGGACTCCTTTGCAGGTCATTCTTGAGTCTAAATTGAAGCCCTGGAAGTCTTCTTTCGAATGGTGGTAGCCTCACATCAAAATTCCAAATGTGCAAAAAGATATGCCTATTTTAGTGAAGACTGCTCAATTTTGGCTTAAACAGATAGATGCCTTGTCACGACCCGCTCTCCGTACCCAAGGGTTAAGCATCGTGATGGCCAGTAACTGAGGTTACCTCCGGCCAATTCTTAAACAAATTAATAAACACGAGCAAAAGTAATATTTAAATGAGGGTACCAAAAGAATCATTGGAGCTTCTATTTTTATTACAAAATATATTGACCAAAAAAATCGATATTTACATATAAAAATATCATAAAAGTGCTGTGTGTGTTTAATCCGGAGTCTCGCATCTAAGACTTTCCAAAAACTATTTCTGAATTGCACTGTTTCTTGAAAATTGGTAAACAACTATAAGCACATGGCAGAATGAGAAATATTATACCAAGAGTATAAGGGACACGAAATAACCATGGATAGTTAGTTAAGCCAAAACATTTAGGATAACTCAGTCGGAACAAATAATCATTTAAGTAGCAAAACTGAGATTATGTAAATAAATAACCATAACCACGATAATTTGGTAAACAAATCCTTTAAGTAGCAGAACTGAAATACAGAAATTATGTAAGTAAATAACCATAATCACGGTACAGAACAGAACAGAACAGAGGTCACAGAAGTGACAGTCAGAACAGAGGTACGGATTCAAGAGGTGGCTCGTACGGATTCTAGATGTGGCTCTCACAATAGTGTAGCACTTAGCTCCGCACAGCACTTTGGTCCGCACAGAACAGAGATACGGATTCAAGAGGTGGCTCGTACGGATTCTAGAGGTGACTCCCACAATAGTGTAGCACTTAGCTCCGCACAAAACAAAGGTCAATGGAACCATGACAAACAGAGGACCACAAGGTGGTCAAACAGAGGCCAATGGTTATTTAAGTCCCCCAAGGCGTAGGACTCCCGTGGTGGCACTTACAAAACATAATTGTATATAAGGTCATAGCCAAATATTTTTTAAAAGTAAAACAAACATATCCATGGGTTTCCTTTTAAGCAAATAGGGTTCAAAAATAAAACCACGTAACTGAAATCTTTATAAAACATAACTTTTATTAATATACTAATAAAACATACTTGTATAAAATAGATTTTGGTAAGTCAAAACATATGTAAAATACATTTTGGTAACTCAAGGTATAATATAACTCACTCTGCCATGTACTTATAGTTGTTTACCAATTTTCAGGAAACATGCAATTCAGAAATAGCTTTTGGAAAGTCTTAAATGCGAGGCTGCGGATTAAACACACACAATACTTTTATTGATATTTTTATATGTAAATATCGGTCTTTTTGGTCAATAAATTTTGTAATAAAAATAGAAACTCCGATGATTATTTTGGTACCCTTATTTATATATTACTTCCGCTCGCGTTTATTGATTTGTTTAAGAATTGGCTGGAGGTAACTTCGGTTACTGGCCATCACGATGCTTAACCCTTGGGTACAGGAAGCGGGTCGTGACAAGTGGTATCAGAGCAATGGTTTATAAAAAAAAAAAAAAAAACATCATTAGAGCATAGGACACACGCACAATTAAGAAGTGGAATAGTGGGTAATTAGTACCTAAATATTATATTTTGTTCGTCGATTTAATTATATTATAATTTATATGATTTTATATATATATAAAAAAAAAAATTTAGGTGCATAATTTGTGAAGGATATTAGATATAATTTATATTTGTTATAGTAAAAGAAAGACAAGAAAAAAAGGATGTTGGGCTCAAGCACCCACCAAAATTATAATATAATTAAATACATATAATTTTCAGTTCAGTATTCCAAAAAAAATTTATTTTGATGTTTTTTAAAAGTGGGTTCAAATTATAAAGATACTAATTTTGAAACTATTTCCCATCAATGAAAAGCTCATCTCAAATTTTCAATTCTTGCATATAATTTTGTCATTGTGTTCTTATTTTTATTTATTTTTATCGTAAACAAAACGAGTGAAAAGTTTTTAAAGTTGCTCTTTATTTTTTATTTTGACCCAAAACAATTTTTGACAACTAGACAGTGAGTTATTTTTAGTAAAGTTTTTTTTTTTTTTTTGAGGTACTATTTTCTATTAGATTACTCATCTAATATATATTTATCAGAGTGCGCAGCGAATAGCTTACACATATGACAAATTTCGAGGACGAAATTTTAAAAAGAGGAAAGATTGTAACAACCTAAGTTTTTAATTATTCTATAGAATTTATACTAATATTATTTAATCTCAGTTCGGAAAATATATAATTTATTATATATTATTATGCGTAATTTTGTAAAATAATATAATTATTAAAAGTTTAGAGGTCAAAATATAAATAATAATATAGATAATAATAATAATAATAATAATAATAATAATAATAATAATAATAATAATAATAATAAGTGTGGTACTAAAATAAATAATTAATTTTCTGTTAGTATAAGATAAAGTGTAATTTAATTAGAAATTAAATTATTTATATAGTTATATTAAAAAGTTAAGCCAAAATACAATTATCTTAAATATAAGATAAATATGAACCTAGACTCATAATAAACAAATCTGATGAAGTTATGAAGCAGATCAGGAGGTTGATTCGGCTGGCCACGTGTTGGCTACATATTGGATTTTCCTCCTTATAAATAGGGGAGCTGATCAAACCTGCGAAGGAAAAAGAAAGGAGAGAAAGAAAGAAAAGAAAGAAAGGAAAGAAAGAAAGAGAGGAAGAAGGAAAAAAATAATGAAAATTGAAAGAGTTTTTGATAGTGGAAAGAAAGAGTAAGGTATTAAAGTTAAGGTGACTATATTATACCTTAAGTCACCAAAATGTATTTTACGTATGTTTTGACTTACCAAAATCTATTTTACACAAGTTATGTTTTATTAGTATATTAATAAAAGTTATATTTTATAAACATTTCAGTTACGTGATTTTATTTCTGAACCCTATTTGCTTAAAAGGAAAGCCATGGATACGTTTGTTTATATTTTAAAGAATATTTGACTATGACCTTATAAACAATTATGTTTTGTAAGCACCACCATGGGAGTCTCACGCCTTGGGGAACTTAAATAACTATTGGCCTCTGTTTGGTTACTTTGTGGCCCTCTGATCCATTGACCTATGTTCTGTGCGGAGCAAAATGCTGTGCGGAACTAAGTGATACACTATTGTGGGAGCCACCTCTAGAATCTGTACGAGCCACCTCTTGAATTCGTACCTAAGTGCTGTGCGGAGCTAAGTGCTACACTATTGTGGGAGCCATCTCTAGAATCCGTACGAGCCACCTCTTGAATCCGTACCTCTGTTCTGACTGTCACTTCTGTGACCTCTGTTCTGTTCTGTTCGGTACCCGTGGTTATGGTTATATATTTATATACTTTCTGTATTTCAGTTTCTGTTACTCAAATAATTTATTCACCAAATTGAGTTATGTAAATGTTTTGGCCTAACTAACTATCCATGGTTATTTCGTGTCCCTTATACTCTTGGTATAATATTTCTCACTCTGCCATGTGTTTATAGTTGATTACCAATTTTCAGGAAACATGCAATTCAGAAATAGCTTTTGGAAAGTCTTAGATGCGAGGTTGCGGATTAAACACACACAACACTTTTATTGATATTTTTATATGTAAATATCGGCCGTTTTGGTCAATAAATTTTGTAGTAAAAATAGAAGCTCCGATGATTATTTTGGTACCCTTATTTATATATTACTTCCGCTCACGTTTATTGATTTGTTTAAGAATTGGCCTGAGGTAACTTCAGTTACTGGTCATCACGATGCTTAACTCTTGGGTACGGGGAGCAGGTCGTGACATGCCTAACTACAACCAGCCATATCTCCCTCATCCAGACTCAGATTTAGGAGATTATTAAGTGTAAAATGAAGCCCCAGAAGTCCACTCTCCAATGGTGGTGGCCTCATAGTTGAAGTCCAAGTATACAAAAGGATAGGCCTGATTTAGTGAGGCTGCCCGGTTTTCTCTTAACAGTTTATGCCCAACTTCTTCCCCAACTAGGTTTCTTCCCTCTCGTCCAATTTTCTTCAACTTCAAACCTCTAAATAAGGTGTTTTGAAAGACTTTTCAAAGAGTTCACCTCTCTTTCATTTATTTCCATTTTGTCCTTGCTCGATTTACTGAAAAACGCAACATTTAACGAAATGCGAGCCTCAGAACATCGTAGAAATATTTGGCAAAAATATTTTGAAAGAGAAAGTTTTAAGGTCTAAAATTATTTTGGTCAAAATATTTTTGTCCAAAAATGGGGTGTAAGGTTGGGATTTGGAGATCTTCTTACCGAAGAAATCGAACCTTTGCACAACATAACCTTCATCACCGAGCAATCAACCTGTGCCGCCCAAGTCTTAAGGGCAGTCAAAAATAAGGTGTCTACAATCACTTTTTCATATCTCTCTCTCTCTAAAACTCTCCAAACCCTAAAAGTTAAGGTTCTCTCTCTAAAATAGTCTCTTTCTACATTTTGGCCTAAATCCTCTAATCTCCTTACCCTACTCCTTTTGATAGAAAGGTGGAGCTTCTCAAGACCTCCATTTTCATCCGGTTGAAAGTTGGTTTTGTCATTTTCGAGGTTCCAATCTTGCTTGGTTTATCTCCATTGAGCTTCTACACTTGAGGTAGGGATATTCTACACCTTAATATGATTTTTAACTTAGGTAGTTGTTGTTATGTATAAATGGTGGGATTTGGGAGGATTTGGGTTCAGTTAGGGTTTGAATTCAAAATTGAAAGAGGGGTTTTCCATGTTAGTTTACAAAATGGCTATGGGGCTTTGTATATGAAGTTCTCTAATGTTAAAATGGTGAGATTTGACCTTGGGGTTGATATTTAAAAAAGGGGGAAGTTTGCCCTAGTTTGTGTTAAATAATTATTTTGTATAAATAATGAAATTGATATGGGAAATATGAAATTGGAAGGATGTAGGAATGAATGGTGTAGTTAGATTTTGTTAAATCACTCACCTATGAAAATTTGGTAAATTATCTGTTATAAAGATTGCATATCTGTTTAGAAATATCTATTTTGGGCTATCGGTGGAGGATAGCTATGATTGTTGTAGAAATTGCATGAGGATTAGGTGAATTGAAACTAATCATTTAAGTTTGTCATTGAATATGACGGTGTGATTAAGGTGTTGAATATGTGCTATGGATAGTCATTGTATGTGACGATAAATTTACATACACCGTATATGTATAATGTTTTAGGAGAAAAAATGGGATGTACTCCATGGTTTGAGAGGAGATAGGGGATGGACTCCATTAAGAATTAAGTTGGCCGGAGTGTCTAGGGTAGAAGTCCCGAAATCTTGTGTATACAAGGGTGTCGATCCCGCGAACGAAATTTTCGTAAAATGGCAAGGTCAAAGTATTTGTAAGATAGTTGTGTTGATTACGAACCATTGAGTTGTAGTCTCAGTTGGGTTATTTAGAAATTCATGTATATATTTGTTGTATGACTTGAAATAAAATGAATTAACTTGAAATGAATAATTGGAAATGGATTAGAATGTGAACGTCAATATGGAATAGTCATGGAAAGAATGTGAGTTGGTCATGAATATTAGGGGTGTCCGCAGTTCGGTTTGGGACAGTTTGCGGTTCGGTTTGGACCCACCAGCATCTATGCGGTTTGGGGAAAAGTCAACCCGCAATAGGCCGCAATGTGGTTTGCTGTTTGTGCGGATAGGGTTCGCGGATATGCAGGCGGTTCCGGGCAGTTTGTGGATTAGATTTTTTTTCAAAAATTTATTTTTAAACCTTTTTTAAAAAATTTATTAGATTCAATTCAATACAGATTCCAATTTCTATACACATTCAACAGATTCAATTCTAATTTCTATACAGATTCAATTCAATACAGATTCCAATTTCTATACAGATTCAACAGATTCAATTCCAATTTCTATACAAATTCAATTCAATACAGATTCCAAGTTCCATACAAATTCAACAGATTCCAATTCTAATTTCTATACAGATTCAACAAATTCAATTCCAATTTCTATACAGATTCAATTCAATACAGATTCCAATTTCTATACAGATTCAACTGATTCCAATGCCAATTTCTATACAGATTCAACATAATCACAGATTCAATTCTATTCTATACAGATTCAATTCCAAAAGCACAAATTCAATTTTCACTTCTCACAGATTCAATTCGCCCCCCCCAAAAAAAAAAAAAACATAGACAAATCTGTTTGCACATAAACACAGATTTAGTCTCCACTTTTTTACAAATCTGTTACTACAAAAAAAAAATCAAATTTAATTCCAAACAAACACATACATTCAATTTCCACTTCCCACAGACAGATCTGTTGCTACCAAAAAAAAAAAAATTTTAACAGATCTGATGAGATGGGAGAATGAGGGAGACAGATCAGAAAGAGAGGTCTGATTGATATGTTGCAAAATAAATCTAAGATTGATGAGAATGAGAGAGAGAGAAAGAGAGAGAGAGAGAGAAAGAGGCTTATCTGTGAGGTCGATTGGTGCCATGAGAGAGTTGGTCGATCAGTCGATCTTGCAATAAGAGAGAGCCGATCGGTGCAGATACAAAACCAGACAGTGAGAAACTAATGAAATGAGAGAGTGAGGGAGACAGATCAGAGAGAGAAAAAGAGAGAGAGATCTGATATATTGGAAAAAAAATCAAGAATCGGGGAAAGACAGAGACAGAGACTGAGAGAGTACCTGTGAGGTCGATTGGTGCAATAAGGTAGATCGATCGATCGGTCGGTCGATCTTGCGACGAGAGAGGGTCGATCGGTGCAATGCAGATGAAAAACGCGAGAGTAAGAGTGAGAGTGAGAGTGAGAGTGGGAGAGTGAAGTGAATTCGTGTTTTGTTTTGAAGTTTGAGAGTAGAGATATTAAGATTAGGGTTTTCTTTTTTGAACGGTCAAATTTGAGGAGGAAAAAAAAATACGGGCGGGTTGGGTGGGTACGGTTCAAACCCGCAACCCGAAAATTAGATAAAATCCAAACCACACCCTACCCTAATGTTTTTGCGAAACCATCCATACATGCGCAGTTCGGATCGGGTAGGGCGGTTTGGGCGAGTCGGATGACCCTATGCCCAGCCCTAATGAATATTAAACATTTTTCTTACACTTATATCTTAGTTAAACTTCATATATTATGTTAGTTTATCTCTGCTGGGCTTTGGCTCACCCTACTTGGGAAACCATTTTCAAGTACTGGTGACATGCCACCTTCAAGGATATAGCTTAGGAGGACTAGGGCCTGAAGGCTCTATTTTTGTTATATATTTATGTTTAAATGTTTATTCAAGATCAGGGCTTTACATGTATAGAGCTTAAGACTCTTTCTTTTGTTCTAACCAAGTGATATCTTGGAAAGATGTAAGCCCGTAGGGTATTTGTTTTGTCATCATTGACTTGTATTACATGCTGTAGATTTAGAATGAATGTATAATGCTTGTAACACCTTTTTGTAACTGAAACCCTGATAAATGAAGTATATCATTTTTATTAAGTCCATGGATCCCATGGAATGGATTACTTGTATTATATTTTGAGGGCGTGACATGAATCAAAGCCACGGCTATTTGGATATGCAGATACTGAATATTTCTCTGATCCACATAAAGCCAGATCACAAACAGGATATATTTTTATCTATGGAAATACTGTTATATCTTGGCGATTAATAAAACAAACATTGACTGCTACTTCTTCAAATCACTTAGAGATACTTGCAATTCATGAAACTAGTTGAAAATGTATTTGGCTTAGATCTATGATCCATCATATTTAAGAAAGATGCGGATTGCTTTCAATAAAAGATAGTCTAGCCATATTATATAAAGATAATGTTGCGTGTATCACACAAATCAAATGAGGCTATATCAAAGGTGACAAAACTAAACACATTTCACCAAAATTCTTTTATACACATGAGCTCCATAAGGATGATGATATTGATGTTCAACAGATACGCTCAAGTAATAATCTGGCTGATCTATTTACTAAAGCACTACCGACTGCAACATTTAAGAAGCTGGTGCATAATATTGAGATGCGTCAATATAAAGATCTATTATGCAGCTTTGATGAGGAGTCATCTATTTAACAAGATTTATAGATTGTAATTTTTTTCCTTCGTCTAAGGTTTTTTCTCGCTGGGTTTTCCTTAGTAAAGTTTTAATGAGGTAATCTAAACAATCACATATAAGAATATTGTACTATTTTTCCTTCACTAAAGGTTTTTTCCCACTAAGTTTTCCTTGCTAAAGTTTTAACGAGACATATTTTTAATATATGGTTATCCCAGGGGGAATATTGTAAATGTATAGATAATCATACCTTCAAAGTTAAGGTAACAGAATGTAAAAAGTTATAGAAGCTGTCACATTAATTAACATTAACCAACCAATCATGTACAAGTTGATTGCCTATATAAGCACATCAACACGTATCATGTACGCCATCCATCAGAAAAGAAAAAAAATGGAAAGAAAGAATTTTCCTTTGGCCTTGTATTTTCTAGCATTCTCATTTAGTTCCTTGTTTCTTTTTATTCTATTGTGACTCTTTCTTCTTTATTTCCTTTAATTTTATAACAATTGTGACTGTTAAATGTCATTATAAATTTAATTGTGAACTTACTGAAGTTGAATGTAATGTTTTCTCTGTATTGACCATATGAGAAAGTGATTGTGTTTTTTTTAATGAAAAATGCTAAAAACAATTCTAAGAACATTGGCAGTGGATATGTTAGTCCACTTATTAGTGTCGGCTGCTAAATTTCAACCAATCATTTTCACTTTAAGTTTTACAATGGAGCTGCTAAGGATAACGTTAGTGGTCAAAGTTAGTATCAGATGTTAAATAGTGTGTTAACTGCAGCCAGCGAGGGAGAGAGAACAAAGTGTTGTGGAGTCGTCTGGCCGGTCATCCCTCCGGACGTCCGGACCTTCAAGAAAAGAAAAAAAAAATTGCAGATTTTTTTTGGCTAGCCGGCTTATTACCAAGTAAAGATGCACTGACAGAAAGAAAGAGAGGAACTGACAGTGCAATGGGGTGGGGGCTCACTGCACTTTTCAATTATTTTATATTTTATTTATTATATATATATATTTAACACATACCTTAATACATTCATTGTGTCACCATTTACTCACTAAATTAACAAACTCTTAACACACATTTTTATATTCCACTTTTATCATTTTTTGTTATATAACATATATTTTAATATATATTTTTAACATATCTATTGTGAATACTCTAAGATCTATTATTAGTGTTGAAAATTATGTAAAAATAAGAATTAAAATATTTTAAAATATATAAAAAAATATATATATTAAAACTAAATTTTTTGGGCCTTTTGTGCCTGACATCAGATTCTTTATTAGCGCCATTAATGCCGCAATATTTACACATGTACTTTGGCTGTTTTTGTTGAAATGCTGGCTTCCACAACCTGTCCGTTTCATCCCCGTGTCAACCTATCAGATTGCGCAGCTGTATAATGTTTTGAAACGTGGGTTGATTGTTTAGTTTTTTTTTTTGTTTTTTTAATTATTTTAATTTATGATTAAAAATTTTTGTTTAAGATGAGTTTTTTAATTTTTATGAAAAAAAATAAAATAATTATAATATAAATATAACATTTTATTTTATTAATTTTTTAGTTTATTTTATATTTTTATAATTATTTTAACCTAAAAAATTATGCCAAACATAGCCACATATCGGGGGTGTTTGGTAGGGCTTATTTGAGCCAGCTTATGGCTTCTGGCTTTTAAAAAGTTATTTTGGACTGTTTGGTTAAACTTATTTCAAACAGCTTCTGATTCTAACAGCTTATTTTAAGTCAAAAAAGCTGATTCTGAGAAGCTGCTCACCCCTTGCTTCTGATTATCAGCTTCTGCTGTGGACATATTAATTCACGGTTATACTCTTAGATTTTTTTATTTTTTATTTTTTTAAAAATAGAAAAAGTCCCAAATGGACTATAAAATATTATTATTATTTTTTATGAAAAATGTAGATAAATAGTGAATAATAAAAAATAAAAATTAATTGAAAAAGCTACTTCACAGCTTATTTAACAAACACTACTCAGCAACTTAAATCTATAATCCAACAGCTATACCAAACAGGTTAACAGCTTCTGATTAAAGTCATAATCTATAATCTGTTAAGCTATAAGTTATAATCTGTTTTAACAGCTACACCAAACAGCACCATCATACATGAATTGAGTTTTTTTTTTCACGTCTTAACCGGACGGAAAGAATTTGAGGGATTGGTGAGACTTATCAGGAGTCACATTTTAATGATTTGAATAGTTTATTTCGTATGATCCTTAATATATATTATTTATGAAAAAAAATTATATTGATTCAACAATTATAATTTTTTATTTTATTTTATTTGTTTCTAAAAAGTGGATGCTCTTTTTTTAAAAATATATTTGTTGTTCATTTTTATTAAAAACAAATGCTATAAAATGAAAATACTATTATCAAATTAAATTAATTTTTTTCATAAATGAAATATATTAAGAGTTCTATAAATTAAACGATTTGAATTATCAAAACGAGACTGATGGTAAATTTACAAGCCTCTTAAATTTTTTTATGTTGAGCTATAAATTTAGAAAAGTCACCCCATAATATACATATATATATATATATATAATTATGCCAAACATAGCCACATATCATATATAAATTGAGTTTTTTTTTTATTATTTTATTTTTATGTTCACGTCTTAATGGGTAGAATTGGAGGGATTGGTGAGACTTATCGCAAGTCACATTTTAATGATTCGAATAGTTTATTTCGTATGATCCTCAATACATATTATTTATGAAAAAAAAAATTATGTTGATTCAATAATTATAATTTTTTATTTTGTTTTGTTTATTTCTAAAAAGTGAATGCTCTTTTTTCAAAAATATATTTGTTATTCATTTTTTTAAAAAACAAATGCAATAAAATAAAAATACTATTATTATCAGATTAAATTAATTTTTTTCATAAATGAAATATATTGGAAGTTCTATAAATTAAACGATTTAAACTATCAAAAAGAAACTAATGATAAATTTACGAGCCTCTTAAATTTTTTTATGTTGTGATATAAATTTAGAAAAGTCACCCCATAATATATATATGTATAATTTATTTTTGTTGATGGTACAGAAGGAAATCAATCAGTGGAGCAAACTAGGGAGGGCGGTCTTGAATCACGTGTATGAATGAATTGTTGAAAACTTTAATTGTGTACGGTGATGCTTCCGGCCCCGGGGTGACCCCAGTGACGTGGCGCATTGTCATTGGCTGAAAATTAAAAAAAAAAACAACCTTTTTGGCCAATAAGAAGAGACCCAGCACCGCCACTGGGAGTCCCTTGCATTTTCCAATTGCGTATGTGATTGTTCTGATATAATAGTAATAAATGAGATTTGTGGGAAACGTAAGTAGCAACAGCCTGGCAGATGTAATGAGATTCGAGTTTATATTTAATTTAATTAATTATTTTATTATTTTATTTTAATATTTGGTTGATGAAGGTTTTCAAACTCCGAGCTAGGAATGGCAACGGGGCGGGGCGGGGCCGGGGACCACACCCCCTGTCCCCGATCCCCGATAGTGAGAAATTCCCCGTCCCCGGCCCCGATCCCCGACGGGGACCCCATCAGCCCCCCGTCCCCGCCCCCGATCGGGGATCGGGTTTCCCCGACCCCGAAAATCCCCGACCTATTCATTTTTATTTTTTTTTTAACACAAAAACAACAAAAATAATTTCAATCTGTTGATTTCAATCAAATAGATGATCTGTTTATACAATATTGATTGAAATTAGATCATCAAAATTATAGATGATCTGTTTATCTATAGTTTATCCCCGACCTGATCTATTTGATTGAAAATTAGATCTGTTTATACAATATTGATCTATCATCAAATACATCAAAACCATAGATCATCAAAACCATAGATCATCGAAACCATAGATCTGTTTATACAAAATTAGATCTGAAAATTAGACCAACCCACAGTTCAACATTAACAGATCAACTACACGCACAAAAAAATAAAAAATGATAACATAAGACACAGATCTGAGGGGAGGAGGGAGAGAGAGAGAGAGAGAGAGAGAGAGAGAGAGAGAGAGAGAGAGAGAAACTAGATCTGGTAAATCTGCACCATGCTCGATCGATCTGTAATCCCTGGATGGAGTTAATCTGCAACGGCGAAGATCTAGCGAGGGAGACGGCGGATCTCAGTCTCAGAATCTCAGATCGGAGGATCGAGTCGACGTTGGACAACGGCGTCGGAAGAGATAGTAGACGGAAGAGAGAGAGAGAGAAGTGGGTTTGTAAGGGAGAAGAGAGAGAGTCGTAGGGAGGGTGGAGATCGGCGGTGGGAGGGAGGAGGGAGATCGGCCGACGGTTTTAAAGAGAGGGAGAGGGAGAGGGAGAGGGAGAGGGAGAGACATGAGAGGCAGATGAGATGAGTATGAGTGAGTGTGAGGCTGCACGCTTACTCAGTGAAGTTGATTTATATATATATATATATAGAGGGTAAAACGGTAAATTTGCTTCGGGGAAAATTCGGGGCCGGGGACGGGGACGGGCCGGGGCTTGCACACTGATCACCGTCCCCGGCCCGAAACTGATCGGGGTTTTAATTTTGAATACCATCCCCGTCCCCACGGGGGTATTTTTCGGGGAAAAACCGCTTAAATCGGGGTCGGGATCGGGGATCCCCGTCGGGCCGGTTTCAAATTGCCATCCCTACTCCGAGCTGGCTACCCCCTAAAAGTGTCATGCACGATGCATCCCTTAGGGCTGAGCAAGAACTTTATAAAATTCGTAATTCGATTTAATTCAGTTCAATTTAATAAATTTGGATTAGTTTTTTAAATTCGTGATTCGGTTCCGAATTGAAAAATTAAAAATTCGTAATTCACAGATTGGTTCCGGATTGAACCCCACGGTTCCGGATTTGAATCGATCCGGACCGTATATAAATAGTCTATATTTTTATTATATATCCTCTTGCATAGTATCTTCTCTTATTTTATATAAAACTTAAATTCAAACTTAAACTCACATAGTATCTTCTTTTATTATTTTTGTTTGCTAGTTTTTAATGTTAATTTGTAATGGTCTAAATATTTATGGTGGAACCAGTTTTCTTATGGTTGTTTAAATTCTAGAACAGTATGTCGCTGTTATGAAAAGATATGTTATTGTAAAACTAATATGGTGCTATAATTATATTTTTATGAAATTAAAATGTTATATATATTTTTTTGTTATTTAATTATATAAATCCGTGATCCTAAACCGATCCAATCCGTATTTAAATGGATTGGTTCGGATTGGTTCCACGATTTAAACGGATTAGATTGGTTCTAAGTTTTTAGGAACCGTAAATGACGGATTTGTCTTGATTTTACCTCAATCCGGTCCAATCCGAACCATGCTCACCCCTAGTATCCCTACCCTATTAGGTGGAACTAGCTAGCATTTTATTTTTTGATTTTTTATTTTTCTTATATGACGGAATACATGTCCTTCTAGTAGATAAAAAATTCATTAGAAAGATAAATTCGCATTTGAGTAAGTGTTGGTTTGACAACTGGTCTGGGCTTGGCATCTTAACATGAGATTCTCAACCCAACCCCACCCGGATTGAATCATTGCATGGTTAATATATATTTATATTTATATAGTTATACAAAACAATACTGATTGGTAATTTGCATATAAATTTGTCTGGAATTATCAAAATTTTGGCTTGCCGATCGTTCGATCATCCAGCAAGAAAGTGACAACCGCGATCGACAAGGGTGATAATCGCTGTAGACAAGTGTTACACTGGTTGTTCAGGCAATCGATCAGCATGCACAAATTCGAATTTTTGAACAAATGTAAATTCGAGCTACCAATCATCTTTTTATACAAAATTTGACACATTTTAAAAAGAAAAATAATTGGTAACTCAAATTTGAGTATGTCCAAAAACCTGAATTTATGTTTGCCAGTCGACCTTTTGAACGACCGATGTAACACTTATCTACTGCGGTTGTTACCCTTATTGACCGCAACTATCACATTCTCGCTAGACGACCAGCAAGCCAAAATTCGAGTGAGTTTAGACAAACTCATATTCAAGCTATCAATCTGTTTTAAAAAATAAATGCGTGTAATAGTAATCACAATTTCACAAATAAAATAAAGGTTGTGTGACACATATTTTGATTGATGGATGGATGATTGTTATATCACCAAATTACATGCTAAGATATTATTTATATTTAATAATTAGTTTCAAATAAAAAATTTAATTATGAGTATCCATGTTGGAAATTATATAAAATAGTGACCCAAAAAATAAAAATTAGTGAGATATAGCATGCATTTCTCTTATGGATGAAAGGATTTTGACATTAACCATTGAAAGATATCAACTCAAATTTAAATATGATATTTTAAATATGGATTTCAAAATTGAATTTAACTTTATCAACATGGGTTATGATGAATTTAAAATAATAATAATAATGTAAAAGTAATTATTTCAAATCATTCATACTAATGCTTATAGTTGTAAAATGATTCTTTTGTTGTTCTACTCTACCTTTCTCTCTATTCCCAGCCTATTTATAATAGTTAACTCCTATATATGAATTATCAACCTCTCTATTACATCCCGGGGCGGAATAAAAAATTCTAGTTGGGGGGCTGAGATGTGTGCATAAAAAGAAAAAAAAAAAAAAAAAAAAAATTACACATGATTAATCGAAGCCAATTTGTTACATAAGTGTTGTAAAAATAATATTTCATAAAAAGAAAATTAGATAAATCTATCAAGTCATTTTTTCATTCTTTTCCAAAATTTTGAACTATAAATTAGAACTCAATATATAATTGATTAGATTAAAATTTTTTGTTAGTTGACATAATCAAATAAATAGTAATGTCGTGAGAATTGGAGATAATACATTAAGGTCATGTTTGTTTGGGCGGACTGGATTAGCATTCCCATGATTAATAGTCCTAAGACTATGAATTCGTTGGATTATGTATCCTATCTTAACTAATAGTCAAGTTTAAAATAATTAGTCCGTACTTTAATTGTTTAACCAAACATCGGATTAATAATTTTATTGGACTATTAGTCCAATCCCAAGCTCATGTCCACCCAAACAAACATGGCCTAAGGGTATGGCTTTTGTCCAGTCCGGGATCGGACTGGACCGTGCTGTTGGGCCCGTGAGGGCCCACCACAGGTCCCGTTTTGATAATCTGAACAGTTGAATGTGTAGAACTTGTCGAGCACTATATGCTTGTAAAAAATAATGTTGATCGGATATCGATAGCTATGTGATCAAAACAGTTTTTTGTCAATTGTTAATTTGTTCACCGTCCAATTTTTTTAATACGAAACTATTTTGATCATATAGCTATCGATATCCGATCAACGTGATTTTTTATAGGCATATAGTACTCGACGAGTTCTACACATTGACGGTTCAAATTATCAAAATAGGACCCGTGGTGGGCCCCCATAGACCCAACAATACGGTCCAGTCCGATCCCGAACTGGACAGAAGCCATACCCTACATTAAACTCTACATTTTGGCATTATTACACCAACTGCGCTCTTTTAATTAGGCTAAAGGGATCAAAGTTAATATTGATGGTGTGAAAATATAAAGATAAACAAGGTATAATTTCTATTCCAGCGTAAAAAAAAAATGATAATATTATTTTTTCATCCATATAATTAATGGATTTTTGATTCTTGATAAAAAAGGCCAAATATTATGTGAATTAAACCTTAGAAAAGCCTAATATAATTAATTCAAATTTATAGAGTCCATTAGATTTTTTAAAATTTTATGGGAGATTAGTGTAATTTACTCTGAATAAAAAGAAGTGACATGTAAATCTTTTATAAATAAAATCGACTTGATAAAATTGATACTATTAATTAGATTATAAAATAATTGAAAATCATTTCATTAAACATTATAAAATTCTGACAAAGTAAAAATTTAATAAGTGATTTTCATAAAATTGTGAAATCATTTCATTACATTTTTATAAATATATACATAAAATATAAGGGTACTATTTTGATTTTTCAAAATCTTTGGGGAAGGGGGAGCGGGGTGGGGGGCATGACCACCCCTAGTCTCTCTATACTTCCGCCACTGATTACATCTTTTAACGGTTGTAAAATACCACATCAATGAGTGTGATGAAATTCATACATAATTGATGTGGTAATAATATTTTCTAGGGTGTTAGTTCTTCGGTTTTAGGCGGTTCGGTTTGTGATTTAAATCCGTTCATATATGTGCGGTTTAGAAAAAATTGAACTCACAATCATCTGTAATGCATGTTGCAATTTGTGCAAGTTGCGATTTGTGCAGATAGAGTTCGTAGATGTGTAGGCGACTGCAAACGATTTGCGGATTGAACTTTTTTTTCTTAAAAAAATTATTTTTGAACATTTTTTTTCCTGTTTTGTAAATATTTATTTTGGACCATTTTCCCCTCATTTTCTAAAATGCTCAACATTAATAATTAATGAATTAAAACTTATATAATTAAAAACACAACAAAATCAATTTCTAACACAAGCAAATCATTCAAAATCTTAAACTTTTAATAAAATCATAAACTAACACAAGCACATCTTTCAAAATTCTAAATTATTAACTTTAAAATCATAAAATCATAAATCATCAAAATCATTCACTACCCAACAACATAATTAAAGTAAAATCATTTAAATCTTAAACTTACCTAAAAGTAATTCTTTATTAACTTTACATTCATCCAAAATACAATAATAGAATAACAATAAATTATTATCAAATTTTAAAACGTTTGTATTATTTTGTATATTTTTTCTAATTGTATATCACTATTCATACATATTGGTACAAGTCAATAATCTTTCATTACTGATTCAGTGCTCTAATTTTAGAGCATTAATGTCAATTTTAATGAGTTGGCAGTGTAAAAAATAAAAAAATGGCCAAATTGTCTCATTAGTGGTGGAGTCCACGTCAATCACAGCATTAGTGATCTATTAATGGCATAGAATTACTGATCTGAAGCATTTTTCTTAATCTTTATAGTAATTTTAATATCGGTAAACTTCTTTTTTTTTAACACGAAAGTAGTTAATATGTACGAGACATAAGTTAGACATAAATGATTGTGTCTTTAATAGAGTTGAAATTGGGTTGGTGTTTAAAGGTTTGACGGCCCAGTTCTTAATTGGCATGATTTGGCATTAAGAAGTGACAAAATTACTAATATATAAAAAAATGATTTTTCGAGTTTAGATCTGGGACCCACTGCTTGAATTCATATATATATATATATTTTTAAAAAGATTATTGTGTGCTTTTGGTTTGACTTTTTGGATTAAATTTTTTGAAAATTAAGTTTTTTATTTTTCCTATTTTTCTTTAGTGAATATTTTTTAAATTTTAAATATTTTTTTATTTTTTTAGATACAGCTTACTTAGATATATTTAAAAAATAAAAAATTTGTGAAAAAATATTTTTAAAAATTAATGAATACATAAAAATATGAAAAATATACTGAATTCTAGTATTTTTTTTATATTTTTGATATTTAGTGAATTTTTAAAAGATTTTTTTGCAAAAATTATACTTTTTATGTGTATTTATGGTAGGTGTGTCTAAAAATTTTTTAAAAATTGCTTAAAATATTAAAAAAATTTAGTAAAAACAAAAAAATAAGGAAAATAAAAAAGTATAATTTTCTGAAAAGTATTTTTAAAAAACCAAAAACAAGCAAAGTGAATTAAAGTTATGTTTTTCTTAACACTTAAATAGGTATTTATAAAAAAGAATAAGGAAATTTAAAAATTTTGTCCCTAATTTTTAGTTCAATCTTTTTAGGATAAATTACAAATATACTCCTGAGATTTGCTTAAACTATAGATTGCCTCCTGTAATTTGAAAAATTACAAATACCCCCTTATTAAAAAAATTTATTTAACAGAATTAACTAAAAAAATGAAATTCATAATTGATATCCTATACAATATTAAAATTACCTAAATTATTAATTGAAACATATTTTTAATATCATTAAAAAATTGTTAATTGATTTGATGATTTATTAATGAAAGGGGTGATTTGTTATGAAATTAGAAACCTCAAGGAATGGAATGTAATTTTTAAAACTACAGAAGCTATTCATATTTTAATCAAATCTCAAGAGATACATTTATAATTTACCTATCTTTTTTTTTTTATTAATCTAACCGTTTCATAAATTCTTTTTAGCTACTTCTTTTATGTCATAACTTAGCACATCCAATTATTCTCATTTTCTAGTATGAGTAACGGTGACATTTGGTATATATATATATATTGTGGAGATAATTTTTCTATTATTATCAATACGAGCACGAAATAATTTTCTCGTATAATTATGTTGATCAAGTTTGCACTCCTCCAAACGTTGTCACCTTACTACCTGAAAAGACAAACATGAGCTAGTTAGCGAGGGTGTGCCGGAAATCTCTCCGATGCCTAAATCAGCAAAATAGACAATAGACAAAAAGTTCTGCGTATTTGTGAATTAGAATTCACATACCTGTATATAGGTCTTGTCATGAGCTTTTGTAGATTCCACTTGGGTTAATCCTAGTAGGACTCTCACTCTCCTTATAAGAGTCTTCCTAGAAATCACACTCCCAAGGATAACGTCTATCTTGATAACACCTTACTCACTGCCAACCAAGTGAGATGGTTGCAACTCTTCTACCCAGGATGGTAACTCGGTCAACCGAACTAAAGCCACCCTCCCCTGAGCTGGACAATGAAAAGGGCGCTCTACCGAGCCGAAATCAGTTAGATTTTCTGCCCCAGTCATATCCCCGTCCCTCTTGAATCACACATAATTAACTTGGTCCAAGCTTTGGCCAAATATCTGCCCGGCCTAGGACCAAGCCACTCTATCTAGTGCCTCGGCCCATAACGCAGCCCAATGACCAAGACTGTACCTAGCTCGGTCCAACTTTATGCATAAATTACCTTCTCAATTGCCCCTTAATTCCATCTGGGAAACATGATTGGGATTATTATCTTCAAGCTGCGCTAAAATATCCACAATCACCCGAAATGAAACACTTAGGCTAGCCGAACTAAAAAACTCACTTGGTTTCCCCATCTTTGACGTAGTACAGCCCGCTCTCCCATACTGCTAACACCACGTCCTTATTGGGACACATGGCTCCTCATGATTGCCTCTATCGCTGTGATAGCTGTCAATCATAACTCTAAAATTTGAATAGTCCTGTCGTTTTACCTCCATTGCATATTCATCCCCTTAGTCTTTAAACAACCATCATTACTGTTCATCTTCTAACCCAAAAACCAAAACAGCTTTCTGAAAGAAAAAACTCCAATTCTACCGTTGCCTCTATTCAAACTTTGGTACTTTTGGACAGAACGAACTCAACACTGCCACAGGAACGTTGTTTGCTGATAAACGTTACATCCAAAAACTCGTAAGTCTCATGTTCCCTTTAAACGTTCTTCAGGTGCTTGTTTCTCTTAGCTTTATAAACCCATTATATTGTTTTCACAAGAGTATGTATAGTTTTTGTTTATGTGCTAAAAATGAGTGTAGAACTGAATCAACTTCCCAAAAATCCCACACCTTAAGGAAGAACTCCAGCCTATATGCAACTGGAATCACATAAACTTTGATTTTGATCTAGAATTCAGAGCACAAATCGAGCTATAACAGGTTTGTGCTCACGTAAATGTGCTTCACCGAACTAAGGAAACGTTGCCTAATCATGACCGAGCTATAGCCTAGCTTATTTTATGGACCGAGATAAAAATCTCGCCCTCTCCCAAGACCAAGTAAAAACCTTGACTCAGGTTTTAGCCGAGCTACTCAACGTTACTTCTTTCAAGACCGAGCAAAATTATTTACACTGATGCCTTAGCCCGGTCACCAGCTGGCCATAACACATTTTATGTTCTTCATTGTGCAGACTCTGACTAGGTTTATTCAGGCACACTATTCACTACAAAGCCGGGCTAAGGAGCCGAGCAGATACTTGTAAACACAAGCCACCCAAAAATGGGCAAATACCGGTTCTTTGTGAGTTCGCCGGACACTATAGCCGAATTCCGAAGGGATTACCACATCCCTGAAGACGTTCAATTTGAACTAGCCTAGTCGGACACCACACCTTAGGGTAGATCGGGCTTTGTTCCATTCACACTGCTGTCCATTGTAGATGGTGGACTCAGGTTCCCAGTCCAACCCCTAATTTGTGAATTCCTTAGGCAAACCAGACAATGCCCCACACAATTATCCACCAACACGTACAGAATAATAAACGGCGTCACCAAACTAAATCGTCACCTTGGCCTCAACCTCGGACTAGTCGAGCTTTTCCACCAATATTTGCTCGGTCAGAATGATGACGGTTGGGTATATTACCTTAGAATAAGAAAGGGCCGAGAGAAAATTGTCAAGAGTACACCTAATAAAGACCTGAACAACGATGATTTTATCTGGGTGTCTGGAAATTTTGAAGACCACGAAGCCCAGATACCGAGCTACAACATCAACTGAAACAAGAGAACAGCTGGTAAGGACAGCTCGATTTTATCTTCTTTGTCATCAAAACAACTACCATACTAACCCTTGCTTCCTTTGTCCCTTATGTAGATTTGAACCATCTTAAATCAATCTACGCATACACGAATCAAGCCGCACTCCAAGCCGCGCTACGCTACCGGCATCGAGATTGGACCGAACTACTTGATGTGCAACTGACCTACTGTTACAGCGATAAAAGGAAGACCAGAGTAACCGAATTCCTTCTAGAGTCCTCACCCGAGCCGAACCCCACTCTTCCTCAAATTAATCTAATTTCCCTTGCTGAAGAACAAGAAATGGCGAAAAGGAGGGCTGTGCAAACTTTTATTACCGAACAGACCTCTGACGAAGCTCAAAGCGAACTATAGCCCTTAGGTCAACCGCGCGAGACAGTGGTAGCCCTCCCAAGAACCAGGGCAACCTCATCTCAACAAAAAAAGAGTGCGCGCACCTTACCGTCCGAACAACAACACTTGGTGGATGAGGAGACCGAGCTCCAGGAGACCGTGCTATCGAACCCAGAACCTGTTCATTCTGGCCGACCAGGTCCTTCATCTCCACCTGTGTGAGCACCATCCGTATCCTATAAAAACCGTGTTGTGTCCTCCAAAGACTCAGTGGTTGTTGAGAAAGACCACATGCTTGCTTTTAACCTTTCCAAGAGTGTCTGTTTATAACAGATATGGAGCATTACGATCATCTGACCGAGTTCAAAGCCATTCGCTCGGCGACTAAGTCAATGGTGCTTATAAGTTTTCCTCCTATCTATTCGTATCCATATTATCCATCTGATTGCTTGGTTTATCCCGACCACTCATTTCTTATCCGCAGGCTTTGCAGAAAAACCACGTGGCCCATAAGCGTGTTCTTGAACTCCGAAAGACAGTGCGGTCGGCCGTAACTGATGCAAACGTCAAGGCAGCCGAACTAAATGAAGTCAAGCTGAAGTTGACCAAGTTGGAATCTGAAAATATGCAGCTGACCGAACTAGTCAACGCGGCGGAGGCCAATAAGTAAAAATCCCTAGTCGAGAAAAAAGATCGCTATCTACGTGAGCTAACCAAGTTGGAAAAGAAAAAGAACGCTGAGGCCGCCGAGTTGAGAAAGAAGATGGAAGATGTTGAGGAGCGAGGTTTTAAAGAATGGGAGGAAACCTACGTCCTACAATGTGAAGCAGCCAAAGACATATTCTTTAAGTGCGGCTAGAAGGCTGCGACTGAAAAGCTCGCTCAGGGGCACGACTCCGAGATTTTCCTAAACGCCCCTCCCCACTTTATACCGAGCTATATGATGGAATACACAAACACCATTCAGCAAAAGTTCTTTCAAAAGGGAAAGGAGGAAGAGGAGGTCCCTGACCTAGACAATGCTCCTCCTGCTACACCAACCTTGGTCGCCAGTCTTCACTTTTTCGCTCTGGTGGATTTGCTCGGCGAAACCTTACCCAACACAGTTGATGGAGTGCCTGTGACCGATCTAACCTAAGAGGCTGAAGCCGGAGCCAGCCTGCCCAGTGTCGAAGCCCGTGGTCACCTAGACACTGATCTTGATAACCTTTTCGGTTGACTCTTTCCAGCCTCTTTTTTAGCTTTCTTTCTTAGTGAAATGTAATCGGGCTATAAGCCCCCCTTTTGTACTTAATTTCCAATGAATGAAAGAAACTTTCTTTTCACATCTTCTTGTTCGGTTACTACACTTTTCCGCTTTATAGTGTATCATCTTTACTGCAAGCCTAGCCGACCTAGTTAGCTCAGCCTTTCCTTATTCTATCCACCCTTTTTGGCCAAGATACTTATCTCGGCTAAAGAATAACTTAGGAAACTGCAAAACCTTTATAACTGAGATTTTTGCCTTGATTTTTATCTCGGCTAAAAGAAAAAGGTGTTGATCAAACTTGTCAACCTTCCTGAGCCTAGATCCTTATCTCGGTTAAAGGAAAGAAAAAGTGTTGGTAAAACCTGCCAACCCTCCTAAGCCTAGATCCTTATCTCAGCTAAAGGAAAGAAAAAGTATTGGTCAAACTTGCTAACCTTCCTGAGCCTAGATCCTTATCTCGGCTTGAGGAAGAAAAAATGTTGGTTAAACCTGCCGACCTTCCTGAGCCTAGATCCTTATATGGGCTTAAGAAAGAAAAAGTGTTGGTCAAACCCGCCAACCTTCCTTAGCCTAGATTCTTATCTCGGTTTGAGGAAAGAAAAAGTGTTGGTCAAACCTGCCAACCTTCATGAGCCTAGATCTTTATCTCGACTTGAGGAAGAAAAAGTGTTGGTCAAACCTGCCAACCTTCCTGAGCCTAGATCCTTATTTCGACTTGAGAAAGAAAAAGTGTTGGCCAAACCTGCCAACCTTCCTAAGCCTGGATCCTTATATCGTCTTGAGGAAAGAAAAAGTGTTGGTCAAACTTGCCAACCTTCCTAAGCCTAGATCCTTATCTTGGCTTGAGGAAGAAAAAGTGTTGGTCAAATCTGCCAACCTTCCTGAGCCTAGATCCTTATATCAGCTTAGGAAAGAAAGAGTGTTGGGCAAACGTGCCAACTTTCTTTAGTTGCCCCCCAGTTGGGCTGTGTGTACGAACAATATATACAAATAGAGGAAAGAATTTTCACCAAAAAAAATGTCTACTTGTTTTATTGAAAAAGAAAAACTACAAGTGTTTTAAAAAATAGCTAAAAATAAAATATTTTGAGATTGGCCATGTTCCATGGCCTTAGAATAGCTCTGCCATCAATATCTTCTAGGTGATATGCCCATTTTCCTTCCAAACCAATTACTCTGCATGGTCTTTCCCAATTAGGTCCTAATTTTCCATCTCCAGACATCGAAGTGTTTCCTATTATTTTGTGCAGTACCCAATCTCTAATCTTAAATTATCTTGGGTGCACTGCTTTATTGTATTTCCTGGACAACTCCTGTTGATATGAGGCAATGTGTACCAATGCCCTCTCCCTTCTTTCTTTTGCCAGGTTGAGTTCTAGGGCTATGGCCTCGCCATTTAAGTTTGGATCAAAAGTTTTGCTTCTGATGGTGGGAAGGCCAACTTCCAGATGGATTACCGTCTTCATGCCATAGGCCAAAAAAAAAGGTGTTTCGCCAGTTGACCGCCGATGTGTAGTTCGGTAGGCCTATAAGACATGGGAAAGCTTCTGAGCCCATTTGCTTTTTGCTTTTTCCAACCTTTTTTTCTGACCATCTAAGACTACTTTGTTGGAGGCTTCCGCTTGGCCGTTGGCTTGGGGGTACGCCGGCGTAGAGTTGTAAAATTTTATCTTGTACTCTTCACAAAAACCCCTAAAGATTTTTCCATCAAATTGAGTGTCGTTGTCAGATATCAAGGTTTTAGGGATGCCAATCCGGATTATGATGTTTTGCCAGACAAACTTCTTGATATCTTTTTCTTGTATGGATGGGAGTCCTTCCGCTTCCACTCACTTTGTGAAGTAGTCTGTTGCCGCGAGAAAGAACTTTCTGTTGTCTGGTGCAGTTGGGAGTGGTCCCACTATATCCAAGCCCCACATTGCAAAGGGCTAAGGGCTGGTCAAATGGAGGAGCTCTTTGGCCAGTTAATATATTTGATGTGCGAACTTCTGACATTTCTCACACTTCATGACATATTTCTCTGCGTCTGCTTGTATGTAAGGCCACCAATACCCTTGTGAGATAGCTCAGCAGGCCAGGGATCGCCCTCCTTAATGACTCTCACACACGCCTTCGTGGATTTCAAACAAAAATGTCTCGACCTTGCTAAGATGGACACACATCAAGTATGATCCTGTGAAGGATTTCTTGTACAACACCCGGGATGGGAAAAGCCAAAACCGCTATGATTTGGCACAAATCTTGTTGGCTTCCTTCTTTTCTTCAGGTAAAATGCCGTCTTTTAAAACATTATGATGGGGTCCATCAAAGAAGGACCTAGATCTATGCAGCATGCTTCGGCCGCTTTCGGCTCTTTAATACTTGGTTTTGGCAGGAAGTCTATTAACAACGGGTGTGGGATAGACGTATCTGCCATTGACGCAAAACCGGCCAACTCATCTGCTTTACTATTTTCCTCTTGGCCGATTTGCTCTATCCACACCACTTCAAATTTCATGATCTCCTTTCTGACCAACTCTCTGTACTTTGTCATTCTTTCATCCTTTGCCTCGTAGTCGCCCGAAATTTGGTTGACTACAAGTTAGGAGTCACCGTATACCATTACCTCGGAGGCCTTTATATGAAAAGCTGACTTCAAACCTGCTAATAATGCTTTATACTCCGCCTTGTTGTTGGATGCTAGAAAGCCAAGGTTGATTGCCTGTTCAATGGCCAAGCCTTCCGGTGGATGAAAACTACGCCGAGTCCTGCACCGTGTCTGTTGGATGCTCCATCTACGAAGAGCTTCCACATCTCTTCTACAAACAACTTCCAACAAGTGGAGGGATCTGATGATGCCTTAGGATTAGGGGCGTCGCTGCTCACATAGTCACTTTCTAAGTTGTTGGTCGTTGTTATGATCTGGTCCTCTGTCGAGTTGTCTTAGGACTAGACTTTCAGCTGGGTTTTCGCTTGTAATACTGTGGGTTCTCCTTCTTCCCTTTCTGTAAGGCTAAATGGTTTGTTATGTAATTGAGTGCCCTGCTGTGGAGGCTGTACTATCCTTGCGGCACCTTTCCCCCTTTCCCCGGTTAAGTCGATTAGGAAAACCTAATGACTTCCTGGGGGAAATTCGGCCACGACGTCTGTTAAAGCTTGCACTTTTATTGCGGTTCTTGGCCGAAACTTAATGTCAAATTGCCCTAACTCCACTGTCCATTTCAAAATTCGTCCAGAAAAATCTACCCTCTCAAACAAGACTTTTAATGGAAAAACTGTTAAAGTAATCACAGTGTGGGTGTAGAAGTAGTGTGACAATTTTCTAAAAGCCATCATCAAGGCTAAGGCCAACTTCTCCAATAGCAGGTACCTTGTTTCGGCACCTAGCAATGCCTTGCTAACATAAAAGATAGGCAGGTGTTGTATTCCCTCAGCTCGTACCAACACTGCGTTAACTACATACTGGAAAACTGCTAAGTATAAAAAGAGTTCCTCTCTTGGTACTAACGGAGGGGAGGTCATGTACTCTTTCAAGCTTTCCAAAGCGCGGTCGCACTCATCATTCCACTCAAACTTGGTCTTTAGTGCCTAGAAAAACGGTCAATACCTATCTGATGACCGACTTGTGAATTGATTTAGCGCGGCTACTAAGCTAGTGAGATGCTGCACCTCCTTGACTGTGTTGGGCCTCTCTAGATCTTGAATGGCTTTGATCTGAGATGGATCAGCTTCTATACCTCAGTTGGTTACTAGAAAGCCAAGGAACTTTCCTGACCTCACACCAAATGCGCACTTGGATGTGTTCAATCGCAGTCCGTGGGTTTTCAAAATTTGAAACATCTCATCTAGGTCCTTGAGGTGGTCCCCCTCATTTTTACTTTTGACCACCATATCATCTATGTAAGCTTCCATTGTTCTGCCTAACAATGGCTCAAACATTTTGGTGATCATCCGTTGGAATGTTCCCCCTTATTTTTTAGGCCAAAAGGCATGATCTTGTAACAATATAATCATCTGGGTGTTGTAAGCGACGTGACCTCTTAGTCTAGTTCATATATAGCGATCTGATGGTAACCGGATACGCATTAAGAAAGCTAAGTCAGTTATGTCCTGCAGTTAGGTCCACCAGTTGGTCTATTCGTAATAGAGGAAAGCTATTTTTCAGGCATGCTTTGTTGACTGTCTTGTAGTCCACGCAAACGCACCATTTGCCGTTCTTTTTTGGTACCACCATCGTGTTGGAAATCCACCTGGGATAGTGTACTTCTTTGATTGCCCCAGCTTCCAGCAGGTTTTCTACTTTTTCTGCCACTATCTCTGTATGGTGGAGTGCCGATCGGTGAGTTCGCTATATGATTGGTCTGGCGATTGGGTGGACATTGAGTTGATGGAAGATGAAGTTAGGGTCAATGCCAGGCATGTCATACGGCGTCCAGGCAAACAATTCGATGTTAGAGGTCAAAAATTTCATGATCTCTATTCTCTCGGTGCTGGACAAAGACGAGCCGAGCAAAAAGAACCTCTCTGGGTTTTTCTCATCTATCCTTACCTCTACCAAGTCTTCCACTGCTTTCTGTTCGGCTACCTTCCCGACGTCTGCAAATAGTTCGTTGTTTTCTAGCTCATCTACTATTTGTACGAACCCTTTTGCAACCCGGTTGCCGTTTACTGTTACGAAGCACTACTTGGACATGATTTGGTCTCCCAAGACTTCTTCAATCATTCCGACTTTGTTAGGGAACCGTAACACCTGGTGGTAGATAGATGTTACCGTTCGCATGGCATGCAACCATGCTCTTCTCAAGATTATGTTGTAAGTGAATGAGACTTTCAATACCCAAAATTTCACTTGTTTTGTCATTCTTCTTGCTTTGATTAGTAGAATTATCTTGCCCACTGGCCATTCTGGCATCGAGTTGAAGCCGACTAGAGGGGATGTTACAGGTGCTAAATCTTTGTCCTCTAACTTAAGTTGCTTTAAGGTCTCATAGTACATTATCTCGCATGAACTGCCTTAGTCAATCAAGATCCATTTGATGTCGAAATTCTTGACGCGCAGAGTCACTACTAGTGCGTCGTTGTGAGGGGTTTGTAATCTTGCTAAGTCCTTGTCAGAAAAGGTGATGACATTTGTAGTCTCCGTTTTTTCCTTTTTCATGGTGGGTTGTGCACTCAGTACCTCTCTCATGCGCTCAGCCTTTTTGATCATCTCTTTGAGTTCACATACTCATTCAGGCTCGATGATTCCATGTATCACATTGATTACGCTTTAGGGCGGATCGTCAGTTGGCATTCCATCTGGCCTGTTACGGTCCTGGGGGGCTGGCTGTGCTCCCCCCTCAATATATTGGTCCAGGTAGCCTGCGGTCACTAACTCTTCCAGATGTTGTCTTAATGGCGTACAGTTCTCAGTTCAGTGTCCCTTTTCATCATGGAAAGTGCAATGGCACCTATCGTCATAGCCCCTCTACGCTTCTCCCAACTTGGCTGGCCGCAGAACGAAGGGTTCATCATATATCTCGCTAAGAATCCGGTAGATAGGTTTATTGAACACCATGGTGATGGCAGTTCGGACTCTCAACTTCCTTACTTGGGAGTCCTCTCACCTGCCCTTACCATTTTTGTTCGGCCGTTCTTCTTGGCGGATTGTGTTGACTTTTGCCCCAACTTTTCTGTCTAACATCACTGTTGTGCTAGATTTTGCTTTGGCGCGAGCGCCATCTTCTTCTACTCGGATGTACTGATGCACTCTTTCCATTAGGGCCTCCATTGTGAGGGGTGACGTCATCATCATTGAATCCCTCAACTTATTGCCTACTGGTAAACCCCGTTTGTACTGTGCAATAGCAAGATTTGTAGGGCAATCTCCAATTTGATTAAAAGTCTCTCAATAATGGTTATTGTAAGACTTCAATGTTTCCTTCTCGCCCATGTCTATGGAGAGTAGTTGGTCAATCTCCACCGGCGTCTTGGTGTTTGTTCTGAATCTGGTCACAAATGCCTCCGCAAGTTGTACCTACGAGGCTATGCTGCTGTCTGGCAACCTCTCAAACCATGCTAAACCCAGGTCACCCAAGCTAGAAGGAAACAGGATATACATTAGTGCCTCATTTTGTCGATATACGATCATAACTTGGCGAAAGTGGCTCAGGTGCATAGAGATCTGACTCCCTTCATAATTTGTGAATTTTGGCTGATAAAAGCCTAAGGGTAATGGTGCGTTCTCAATCGCCGGAACGAACGCCAAGCTCAGCAACCTTGCTAACACTTTGTCTGCTGGTTCATAAGTAAGGCGTCGTACTGGCATCCCGACCTCGACACTCCCATGTGTCCTAGGAGCCAACCGTTGTAGAGTTGAGACCCTACAAGGGTCGCGAGCCTGGGTGTCCTCCCTCATTCGTGCCTTTTCCTTTAGTACTGTTCGCAGGTCTGCCGACCTAGGCAACTCCGTATGTCTAGATGTCGTTTGTTGCGAATGCGAGGGCCGATAACTGCTTCCCTCAGTCCAAGACCTTTCAATCCTCGGTCTCTCAGACCTAGAGAAATAAGTCTTGGAAGTCCTTGATTGTATGTCGCCTGTCCTGAGGCTTCTACTCTCAGCTTGTGACTGTGTGACTTGCCTGTCACGATTTTCTGAGTGGCAAAAGTGCGCGCTGCCTTTGCGCCCCTCTTCTTCTGCCACCCTTTTGCCTTTTATCTGGCGCTTCAACATCTCCATGTCTGCCACCATCCTTCTTATCAATTCGTCTTGCTCCCTTACGCGATCCTCCAAAACCTAAGGATCCATTATCCGCCTCTGTCTGTCAGGGCTCTGAGAGCGACGAGGACTCAAGTCTCGTCTTTCTCGTGTGTTTTTCCGTGGGTTCCGTCACTGGGGATCTAATTCTGCCATGGGTAGAGTAAAAGGTAAACCTTCGCACCTCCCGCCCCCTTCCGGGGTTTGCCCATCAAAAGAAAAATGTGGCAAGTCTTCATTGTGTGCCATAGATTTCAACTAAAGCAGAAACTCAATCAAAAGGTTTGTTCTTTGTGTTTCTTCCCACTGACAGCGCCGATATTTTAAAAACCACAGATCTAAGCGATTCATATTTTAATCAAATCTTAGGAGATGTATTTGTAATTTACCCATCTTTTTTATTGATCGAACCGTTTCATAAATTCTTTTTAGTTACTTGTTTTACGTCATAATTTAGCACATCCAATTATTCTCATTTTCTAGTATGAGTAAAGGTGACATTTGGTGTGTATATACATTGTGTAGATAATTTTCTATTACTATCTTTAGTTATTTTGCATTTCAAAAAGAGAGAAAAATAAATTTTAAATACTAGATTTTTTATGCAGTTGCAAGCAACAAATTCAAATAAAAAAATTACAACAATATTAAAAATATAGAAATTCATTTAAAACTATTGTTTTAGGCCTTAAATTGTCTCAAGTCAACCTAATTATCCCTTAAATTGGCCGGCCCTCTCAAATCAAACTTCTGATTCCACCCCTAGTTTTGTTAAACATGACTCAAAAAAATTATTCAGAAAAGCATCCAAAAATAAATATATTTGTGTATCGCAGTCATTTTAGATATAACTCAAATCCCACTAACTTTTAATTTACACCATACAATTTTTCATGCTCCTTTAACATTTTGATAAATAAAACGGTGACGTAAAATTATTTTTTGTTTGCTCTCTCTCACACACAGTTTCAAGAACACACACAGACAGAGGTGCTTGTGGATGGTAACGACACTGGTTATAATAGGCAATGGGTGGGAAGGTCACTCAGCTTGAACTTGTAGTGAAAAAAGGCCTCCCTCTAAGTCCACTACCTCAGTATACATCCGGTGGCTGTGTACCATATGTATTCAATTATATATATGTTTAATATTAGTATATATTTTTATGATAAATATTTTTTAATTTTTTGATAAAATTATGATAATTTGTATTAAAAAGTAAAATTACATATTTTTATGATATTATTATACATTTTTTGACACATTTACATATTTTTTTTAATCTAAATATTTCTTACTCACAAAATGTGTAACAGTGTCACATTTGCCTCTCACTAACTCAATTATATAATTTGCAAAAAAAAAAAAATCATATAATCTATGCTGCAGAAATGTGAAAACTTTTATTTTACTAATAATATCGTCACATAATATTACTGTCATAGCACTTTTCATGGCTACACTACATGGATATACTTAAAATCCAAGTGATTGAGTGAGGCAATAATGAGAGAAACTGTGGAGGAAATTTTGCTTGTCATGCCACTGTTATTAGATACTCCTTCACGAGGCAGTAACTGCAGAGCCCATGAACTTTGATGCCGCTTCTGTTTAGTTTGGCTTTCAGGTTTTGTTTTTAGAATTTTTTTTAAAAACTTAAAAATTAATTTGATGAAAAAATCAAAAGCATTTATTATTTTTATATAATTATATCTTTTGGAAGAGCATAAACAAATTTTTTTAATTTTAAAATATTTTTTTGATATTTATTTTTGTGAAACTAATTTCTATTTTCTTTTTAAAAAAATTCTGAAATTAATTTCAAAAAATCAAACCAAACATCATTTTTTTTGAAAATGATACTACAAAATCTAACTGGTTTTTTTTGTAAAGAAGAAACTGTATAAAAAGATTGCTGGGCAAGTGTATGCACTACAAGAAAATACGCTTTTGGCGACTAAATTTTTAGTCGCCAAAAGTCTCTTTTTAGTCGCCAAATGTCGAATTTTCGGTTTTCCCAACTAAAAATTTTGGTCGCCGGTGTTGTCGCCTATACTTCGTCGCGCATACCTTTGGCGACTAAAAAACTGTTGGTCGCCAATAGATAGGGCTTCAGCGACTAAACTTTTAGTCGCCATTGCTCAATTCCATTTTTGGAAATTATACCTTTCGCCAATAGTTAATTTTTTTTTTATTATTTATACCTTTGGCGACCAATAACTTTAGTCGCCAAAAGTATATGAAAAAAAAAAAATTTTTGAACCTGTTTGCTCCCAGCTGGGTTTCGAACCCACGACCTACCACTACCACACGCCACACCCTTTGCACAACACTCCCTCCACTATGCCAGCACATCATCACATGAACATATATGCAATATATATTATTTATATAGTATATTAACCGCAATTAATACAAAATAATATTTATAAATATAATTTTTTTAATTCAATATAATTTATGTCAAAAATAATTTATTTACTAAAAAAAAAATTCGGCGACTTTCAGCGACTAAAACCCTTATTTAGTCGCTAATTGTATTATTTTGGGCTACTAATTTATTTATTTGTCGCAAAAAAAGAAGTTCTCAATTTAAAATCAGCGCTTTTGGCGACTAAACAGAAATTTCGTCGCCAAAAGCCTTACTTTGGGCGACTAAAATGGATTTTGGTCAGCAAAACCCCCACTTTCAGCGACTAAATTGTTGTTAGTCGCCAAAACTACTATAATCAGCGACTAAAGCTGTATTTAGTCGCCAAAACCATACCTTTTCGCTACTAAATGATTTTAGTCGCTAAAAACCGTGACATTTGGCTACTAAACAAACTTTAGTCGCTGAAAACCCTATATTAGGCGACCAAACTTCCTTTTAGTCGCTAAAAACCACACCTTCGGCGACTAAACTCTTTTAGTCGCTGAAAACCTGCTTTTCGGCGACAAATTCAAATTTAGTCGCCATTTCATGCACTTTTAGTGACGAAATTTCATTTTTTGGTCGCCAAAAGTGTTTTTTGTTGTAGTGATGGTAACTAATAAAACGAACTACAATCCACTCATTTCTATGATATGTTCCCTTCAGATACAGAAATCGAATCAAATGTCCCTATCTTTCAATGCAAAGCAACAAACAAGGAAGGAGAGAGAGAGAGAGAGAGAGCTACCAGCTGTAGATGAATATTTTCTTGCTGTTTTTCTAACATTTGTTTACAATAATAATATGGATCAGAAAAATACTTTTAAAAAGTGCTCATAATTTAAAGGGAATATTGTTAGTTTAGTTATTGTAATTTTAATTACCTCAATTTTATTTTTTATTTTTTCATATTGGGTTAGTTTAGTCCAACTGGTGACATTGGTTAAAAAAAGAGACAAAAATAAAAGGGAAAAGGGTTCATTTAGATGGGAATAGATTATTAAAATTAAAATTACATGGACTATAAAAATAATTTATCCAAATTTAAATATGATTTCGCACTAAAAAAGAATCTAATTCATAAATTTTAAATTCTCAATACTTAAGCATTGTGTGGCATTTGTTCATGCAAATCACTTGCTATTGACAAGTTAGCAACACAAGAAGCAAGGGACATATATATGAATAGAAACAACAAAAAACTAATCAAGACAACCCCATTGTTTGTCCTACGATGGTCATATCAGTTTCACTACTCTACCATTGCTTTTGCTTGTATGAATGTAAAAGGATGGATGGCTCACTCTGAAATTTGGGATGTTTTGTTGTACTGATGTCTGTCCTTGTAAGCACTATGGGTTTTGGCCCCAATTTCTGAGCAGTACACTTTCCTAGAAGCAACCTTGACAATGCTACTCTTAATAAATGACAAATCTCTCTCCTCTCCTTTCATGTACAGAGCAATATTGAGCCTTCGTATCCAAAAGGGTCATCCCTGTCCCGACACTTATTCACTGTTAACATATGAACATGTGTTTCTCAATTCTCAGCCACCTTCAACGGACCCACACAATTAGATTTGCAATCCAAAAAAAAAACAAACTATTGGATATCCTGTACTAGATTTAAAACGGGGTGTAATGAAAATAACATAATTCAAATCAGCTTATGTAATAAACAGATTTAAGAGGATTGAGTTTAAACTAAAATAAATCAACCCAACCAACTAGTTTATTTTATGAGGAGATGGTGCTGATGGGTGATGGGGTTATGTTGGTGATGATGGGTTACTTGCTTTATTACTTGTTTTTTATATATTTAAACTCGCAAGTACACATGTTCAAACCATTAAAACACGTTTATAAATTTGGACAGACATGGAACAAATGAAATTCAGCAGGCTATTGGTTCATAGTTGCAAGTTAAGTTTGCCATGTCTACATTTGACTAAACATTAATCTGAAAATCTTGTATTTATTTCTCCAACACTTTAACTTATTCGATATGTTGTACTCTGAGTGGTTGCACGTATGTAGAGTTTACCTTAAAGAATGAATCTATCCAAAGTGAACCTTCCTAGAAGTAATTTCTCATCAAAAAACAAAAAAACAAAAAATTGTTTGACAGTTGGAAGTTGAAAGATTGAAGGGCAGAATCCTATGTTCTGTTATTTACCTTCTTGGAATTATTTTGGACATGAAAGTGCTCCATAATACATTGATGCCCAGCTTTGATTGCTACATGACACTTGAAGTTAGTAGTAGTCCCACCTAGTATCTCTACATGATCCGTATCTTCTTGGCATCTTTGATCCTTCTCAGTATGCCTAGATACCCTCTGCATTACCTGTACTTCATTGAATCAATAATAGAGAAGTTAGAAACAACCTCTAAAAATTATTTTTAAAAAATAAAAAGAATGATAAGCTGTAAGTATCTACTATTATATAATAGTAGACATTTCTAATTCCCAACTATATATTTAACGTAAATTAGTCGAGTCAAATAGTAGATTGTTTAATTTTGACTTGATAATTTAACGAGTTTCATAATGTGTTTAAGTTTAATTTATTTATATTTTGAGCTAATTTCAAACAAATTTTAATTGAGTCAATAACGAGCCAAGTTAAAGCTAGCTATTTAGTTATTTATAGTACATAGATTCTTATCAAGTCGAATTGTTCAAGTTTAATTTAAATATTTAACGAGTTTTAAAATATGTTTAAATTTAACTTATTTATATAACGAGTTGATGTTCAATAAACTAACAAAAAACAATGTGAATCAAATTTGAATAGTTTGGTTATTTTACAGCAAATACAGACTACCACCAATTAGAATCAGACCATGCACATGGCACATACATTTTTTTTTTTTAATTAAAAAAAAAATGCATGTAATGCACTGTTAACAACACTTTTTTTTCTTTTTTCTTTTGTTATGTAAGGTATTTTGGGTCAACTTACACACATTGACTAAGTCTTTACAGCTCGAACAAGCCTTTCAAAACAGGACTTACGCCCTACGATCCGTGACCTCAAAATATGCATTTGTTGGCTAGGAAATTCAAACCTAAGATCTAAGAGGGAGCAAATCTCTAGACCTCATTCGTCACCCATTAAGTCAACCAGTTGTGGTTAGTTAACAACACTTCACCACCAATAAGAATGATGTATATTGCAGGCATTACAATCTTAAAAAGATAAATGTATTTGTGGCATTACTATTTGTGGGGACGTAATTTTTGAATAACAACACGTGGTCGAGGTGTCACCGAAGTGCCAGCCGAGGTGCCACATGTTCTGGTCATGATGCCGAGATCATCTCGGCTAGGCCGAGGTTATCTGTGAAGATACCGGAATCTAGGATAAACGGATAAGGGACAAGAGTCCTAGAATGAGAGAGGACTTTAGTTTAGGTAAAGATAAGACTCTTAAAGAGTTTATCCCAATCCTACTGGGAGTCCAAGATAAGCAGTAATCCTAAGTCCATTGAAGCTAAGCTTCTATTGGGACTAAGTTTGTGTTGGCTATAAAAAAGAGACACCCTCATGGGTCTAAGGTATGCTTTTTATGCTCTGAATAGTGAGTTAAGCACTTTTACTATCTTTGAGAGATAACTGACTTAATCGTCGGAGTGCCCCCAGGTGGACGAACCACCGCCGAAATCTCTTCTTTTCTGTGACAGGTTGTTCGGGCAATTTATTCTGCCAGTGTTCTCCAGCTGAGTACCAGTTTGGCAGTGTAGTCGGAAATTGACACACATAATTTGGCGCCGTCTGTGGGAAAGAAAGGAGAATAGATGGCCAACGACGGACAGAAAGATGACCAGAAATGGGGGCAGAACATAGTTCCTGCAGTCCCTCAGCACGACAGGGCAAAGGGGCATTCTTACCGGCCTTTACGGGAGGTCAGGCATGGAGAATGATGCTTGGGAGTTGGAATTTACAAGCTAAGGTTGGTTTAACACTTGCTGAAATTTTAAGAAAAATTTACAAGTTGAAGTTAAACCGAGGACATGTTTAACACTTGTTGAAATTTTAAAAATTTACAAGTTGAAATTAAACCGAGATCATGTTTAACACTTGTTGAAATTTTAAAAATTTACAAGTTAAAGTTAAATCGAGGACATGTTTAACACTTGTTGAAATTTTAAGAATTTACAAGTTGAAGTTAAACAGAGGTCATGTTTAACACTTGTTGAAATTTTAAGCATTTACTAGTTGAAGTTAAACCGAGGTCATGTTTAACACTTGTTAAAATTTTAAGAATTTACAAGTTGAAGTTAAACCGAGGTCATGTTTAACACTTGTTGAAATTTTAAAAATTTACAAGTTGAAGTTAAACCGATGTCATAATTAAAGGAATGAATGATATAGGTTCCATCACCTCAGGATACCAAGGTAATAGAACCTAGGGGCAGTTGTGGGGACATAATTTTTGAATGACAACACGTGGCCGAGGTGTCACTGAAGTGCTAGCCGGGGTGTCACCGAAGTGCTAGCCGAGGTGCCACGTGTCCTGGTTATGACGCCGAGATCATCTCGGTCAGGCCGAGGTTATCTGCGAAGATACCGGAATCCGGGATAAGCAGATAAGAGACAAGAGTCCTAGAATGAGAAAAGACTTCAGTTTGGGTAAAGATAAGACTCTTAGAGAGTTTATCCCAATTCTACTGGGAGCCCAAGATAAGCAGTAATCCTAAGTCCATTGAAGCTAGGTTTCTATTAGGACTAGGTTTGTGTTAGCTATAAAAGAGAGGCACCATCATCGGTCTAAGGTATGCTTTTTATGCTCTAAATAGTGAGTTAAGCACTTTTGCTATCTTTGAGAAATAACTGACTTGATCGTCGGAGTGCCCCCGGGTGGACGAACCACTGCTGGAATCTCTTCTTTTTGTGATAGGTCGTTCGGGCTTAATCTATTTTGTCAGTGTTCTCTAGCTGAGTGCTTGATTGACAGTATAGTCGGAAATTGACACACACACTATTCACATTAAACAAATTCATAGAGTGGATTTAGGTAGAACATCAAATTACATACTGCTCAATTTGGGTTCTGATTATTGAACCTTTTGGAACTACCAGCCTTATAGAGAAGGAAATATTAATTCTATTGGTTTTGTGAAAATTTCAAATTATTTTATGGACAATTTTATTTTACCCCCTGTAATTTGGGTCAGGTGCGGATTATCTTCCTGACATTCAAAAATCACCACAAAATCCCCATGAGGCTTGTGGATTAAAATGCACACTAACTTCTGTTAATAGAAGTTGTAAATTGACAGTTATTCTCATCTTCATCTTCATTCTCTCTCTCTCTTATAATGTTTCCCAATCAAAGATATATATATATATACAGTGAAGAAACTGAAATCAAATAACACCATTTTAAATTTTTAATTCATCAAACACATCATCAAGTCACCTGATTCATTAAACATCCCCAAAACTATATTTTACACATACACATATTGAAGCCCATAGAGGATGGATGATAATAGAAGTTGTTTTGGGTAAGTTTCACCTACTGAAGAAGATATGGTGCAAAATCGCAGATCGAGGTTGGGGCATCCATTGGTATCGTCCAATTTAGATGCGTTTGATCATCTTCTTGAAATGTATATATATATATGTGTGTGCATAGTGAATCAAAGAATATAATTTTGAATTTTTGATTCATCAAACATCACCAAATCATCTAGTTCATCAAATATTCCCAAAATTATATTGTGCATAGTGAATCAAATAATATAATTTTGAATTTCTGATTCATCAAACATCACCAAATCATCTAGTTCATCAAATATCTCCAAAATTATATTTTACAAAGATACATACATACATATATATATATATATATGCACAGTGAACATGGAAAAAAAACTTTGTATGCTCATGTTTTATCTATATATATATATAAATATAGATGCACAATGAAGATTGAAATTTGATTTTGTTTAAACACATACACATATAAAGGTTATTAGTTTTTTCTTTTTTTCTTTTTTTTCTGGATAGAGGTTTACAGATATTGATGATGATGAGGGTTTAGTGAATCCACAAGGGTTTAGTGAACCAAAAAGTATTATGATTGTGGGTTTTGTCGTCAAATAATTGATACTAACTTTTATTCTGAAAATGATAACAGTCATATATATGTATATATAGTTCAATGATTAACTGTAAGAATAGAGAGAGAAACAATAGAAATAAGGGGAGAGGAAAAATAATCACTATGTTTATTTCTAAATTTTTGAAAACATTTTTCAGAAAATTTTACTTTTTTATTTTTCGTATTTTTTTTGTTTTTACTAAATTTTTTAAATATTTTAAGCAATTTTTTTAATTTTTAAACACACCTAACATAAATACACTTAAAAAGTATAATTTTCGTGAAATTTTTTTTTAAAAAATTTACTAAATACCAAAAATATAAAAATTCAATATATTTTTCGTATTTTTGTATATTTATTAATTTTTTAAAAAAAATTTCACAAATATTTTACTTTTTAGATATATCTAAGTAAGGCGCATCTAAAAAAATAAAAATAAAATAAATGTTTAAAATTTTAAAAATATTTACTAAAAAAAAAAACACGAAAAATAAAAAACTAAATTTTTAAATAACTAAATTCAAATAACTGAAACCAAACACACTAAATCGGCATTTTTGGTAAATTTAAAGATATGAGAAGGATATTTTCATCTTAAAAATTGACTTACTCTCCATATGGGCACGTGGCTCTCATTATTTGTTATCTTGAATGAAAATGTTAATTGTGTATTTTAATTCACAAATCACATAAAAATTATATGATAATTTTCAAATGTCAAACAATAATTGACAGCCGACCCAAATTACAAGAGTGAAGCTTGCCTTTATTTTGTTAGCTGATGATGACAAGAAAGTGCGATAGTAATAGTCATATCAAGGGAAGAAGACACAGATTGGAGCAAAGATCAGCAGGCATGTTGTTGAATGGAGAGGGTAATGTACTTGCTCAACATCCATTGCTTGTCCTTTAGGTCATAAAGAATATTCACTGGTTAACACCCAAACCAAGCAATGTGGCACTACCATATCTATACATATATATATATATATATATATTCACAATATTGATGGACATATTTGCATATATCGTGGGACGTGTCCTCACTTGTAGATAACTTGTCGAGGTGATGAGTAATTGTCAATAGTCTTAGAATATCATATAATAATATTTATATAGGCTCTAGATCAATCACGCAACAAGAAATTATAGAGTTAGAATATGACAACTCATCTTTGTTAGAAAATTAAAAAATAAAAAACAACTTAATTAATATGTATTGTGATTTTTTTATTAATTAACTTATTATTGCACAATATCATCTATTATAGCAGAATTATTTGTGCCGCCATTACCTTATGCAAAATCGTATCATCATATCTTTAAAATGTAGAAATTCATAACTAGTAAAATCTAAAATTGTTACTGAAAAATTTTAAAAATTTTGAGATATTTATTTGTGATTGTATATCAATTTTAACCAGTAAATAACAATTCTAATCAAATAATTAAAAACGTATCAACACAATGATTTAAAGTGAAAAAATCACAATTGGAGCGCTTCCAATTGTGATAAAAAAAAAATCACGGGCCAAAGTCACAAAATAATCCACTAAGAAGACAAAAAGGAATTACACAAGTGTACTCTCAATTACCTAACGTGTAGCAATTTTGGTTTAGCCTCGACCCATTTTGTATTCTGGACTAAGGTTTCGTGGTTTCATATTGTTATTCATGTCTTACTTCCTTTATACGTCCTTAAATTTGGCTATTAGATTGTAGTGGATGTGTTTGGAACAGGTTGGTTGTTTGGTTTTCAAACTTTTGTTGCTCAGAATTTTATTTCTCCGCTCAAGCATCACTTCTTGTGCTCGAGCGAGCGTTGTGAACTCTCAGCACTTTTGCAGGTCTGCAAAACAACTGGGAGAGTGTATTCTACGCTCCAGCGGTACTTTCTGTGCTAGAGCAGTCTTGGCTCAAGTTACCTTCTTTGCGCTCGAACGTTGGTCTGCTGTCTGCAAAACTACTGGAAGTGTGTATTCTGCGCTCGAGCGGAACAACTTATTGTGTTTGGGCGCTCGAGCGTCACTCCTCGTGCTCGAGCAGACTGTGCGTATTTCAGTCCGTAAAAATGACATTTTACATCACTTTTTCATTTCATTCTCTCTCTAAACATTCCAAAAATCCTAGATCTAAAACTTCTCTCTCTAAAACTCCCCCCCCTCTCTCTCTCTCTCTCCATCCCTCCCTCCCTCATTCCCTCTCTCTCTCTCTCTCTCTACATTTTTACCTAGATTTAATGGTTTCTCTACTCAGGTACCTTTGTTAAAAAGGTAAAGCATTCTAAGGGCTACGTTTTCATCCAAATAGAGTTAGGTTTCGGTTCATCAAAGTTTCTTCCTTGCTTTGCTCGTCTTCTACCTTTGAGGTATGGATTTTCTACGCTCTTCTATAATTTTTAACTTAGCTATTTGTTTTTCTTAAACAATAATGTGATTTTGGAGGATTTTGAACAAACTTAGGGTTTAGATTAAAGTCAAAAGAGGGGTTCATAAATGAATGTGTTGAAAATGGTTATGGAAGTAAATACGAGGTTGTGTTATAATAAAATTGTTAATTTTGATACTTGAGTTGGATTTTGAAAGGAAATGAAGTTTGCCCTAAAATGTCTCAAACATTTATTTTGTATAAATAAATAAAATTGGTATTGAAAATATGAAATTGGACGGATGTTTATATAAATGGTGGAGTTGGATATGTATTATCACTCACTTATAGAATTTGGATAATTTATCTGTCTTGGAGATTGTATATCTGTTATGGGCTATCAGTGGAGGATAGTTATGATTGTTATAGAAATTGCATGAGAATTAGGTGAATTAAAACTAATTTCTCATCTATTAGCATTGAGTGTTGTCACATCCTTAATATATTGTAAATATATGATGTTTAAGAGAAGAAAGGGGTTGTACTTCATGTTTGGAAGAAGAAATATGATATACTCTATTGAATTAAGTTGGCCGGAATATCCAGGATGAAAGTCCCGAAACCACGAGTATACATGGGTGCCGATTCCCGCGGACGAAATATCCGTAAAATGGCAAATAAAAGTGTTTGTGTGATGACTGTATCGGTTAGAGACCGACTGAGTTGTATTATCAGTTTGTTTGTTTGAATGAAATGGAAATGTTTCATAAATAAAGATAAAATGGATCGAGATATAAATTCAACATAATATGATTTTGCAAAAAAGTTACAAATGATTTTATTATGGACATTGTATGTGCATATCACACTCATATCTTTGTTAAGATTTATACATTGTGTTAGATTATTTCTACTAGGCTTTGGCTCACCCTATTTGAAGAAAACCATTTTCAATTGCTGGTGATATGCCCCCTCCAAAGACTTGCTTGGGAGGACCGTGGAGCTAAAGGTTCAGTGTTGTTTTATTATTTTTGTATTTAACGTTTGTACAAACCTAGGGCTTTATTTGTATTGAGCTTACGACTCACTTTTGATGTAACCAAGTATTGACTTGGAAAGATGTAAGCCTTTAGGGCATATAATTAATTGTTTAGCTTTTATTACATTATGACTGTTTGGTAACATATGCTGTAGATTCATGGTGTTTTATTTATAAATGTATATTGCATGTGTCAACCCTTATGTAGAATCGAATCTCGTGTAATAGATGAACATTATATTCTTATTCATAATGTTACTTACTTATCATTTTGGATGGTATATTGTATTTATTTCAGAGCGTTACATAGCGAATCCATGCCCAAATTAAACCGACCCCAATGTGCCTCTTCCACCACCATCTTCACTTCGGAATTGTCTTGTCCAACGTTGAATCCATAACACCGATATCGAATCCACAATGACGAGCCACTTCGGAATCCACTAAAGCTTCAGGTCCAAATTTTACGGAATCCACCAAAGAACAACTCTCTCTTTTTGAATAAAACAAAATAAACAAATCTTTTGATATAATCCACTCAATTCATGATATAAACTCTCATAAATATCAAAGGAAACAAGCAAAGAAGCTTCATATGAAAACCCTAATACCCAAAAAAAATATTTGGAAGTCGTACCCTAGAAACTGAATTAATCGCAGATTTATAGAAAACAGAATCACGATCTCCGCTCGAACACATGAATGGACGCTCGAGTGGTCTAACTAAAACGCATGTTTTAGAACAAGGATCTGCGCTCGAGCGCAGAAAAGGCCGCTCGAGCATAAAAATACACTTTCCAATACTTTTACAAGCGAGTGAAACTTCTGAAATGATTACATCTTTGCTCAAGCACACAATCGACCACTCGAGCAGTCAAACAACTTCGACTGCAAAGTGGGGCACTGCCCCCTAGAACCCCGCGAGCTAACTAGGCAGCTCAATCCTCGACATAGTCAGTAAAGTGGCAAACATGATAGGATTAATTCTCAGAAAGTCCTGACCCAAAATAATTTAGCCCATCTTCCATTTTTATCCTTTACATTCAGTTGAGTGATTTTACCCTAAACCCAAACACATCCTCTCTCTCTATCTCTCTCGCTCTCCTATTTCTGTCACTGACACAACATCTCCTCCTCCCTCCTATTATTGTCACTGGCACACCATCTCCTCCTCCTCCTCCTCCTCTTTCTCCTCCATCACCATATATATTGCTCGGTTCAACCACCATCTTTATCTATCATTGTCAATAACACTCGCCTCAACCAACGTCATTGTTCTCCTCATCCTCCTCCTTCGCATAATGCCACTGCCCTTCTCTCTCATTGCCATCACCGCTACTCCTCCCCTATCATTCATCTGCTAGCTTCAACACCTCAATCCTCCATCATCGATCTACCATCTTCGACATCGTCATTGCCACCATCTTCCTCTATCACCAATCTACCATCTTCGACATCGTCACTGCTACCATCTTCCTCCATCACTGGTTTGGGATGCAAAGTATCCAATCAGTGCATTGAAAAGTGTTGTTGATCTTTTACAAACGTGTAACTGATCTGATAAATTTGTTACTTAATTTAGTGATAAATTTATCACTCAGTAATTTATGAATGATAAATTTATCATATTATAGATTTGTAGATGTAAGTGTAGGTATTTTATCATTGGAATGACAGAGCACATACAAAAAAAATAAATTTATCAATGTTTTGTAATAGAATGTTGTGATGCCCTTTTCCCTCTTAAATCAAGTTTGCTATTTGTAAAATTTTTAACAAATTCAACAATGATAAATTTATCATTGAATCTGACTTTTGATTCCTTGTCTTGATTTGTGACAGTGTAAAATAATGAGAATTATTCTCTGGTAATTGCTTCTCATCTCTTTCTTTCATTATCTTTTTTTTTTCCCCTCTTTTTCTCTCATTGCCACCAGATTTGAATAGGTGGTTGCGATAGTGACGTGTTGGAAATGAAAAATGGCCAAAAAAAATATTGTTGGAGGTAGTTGCCGGATGTTAGTAATGGTTGTAGAAGGTCAGAGGTGATCGCTAGCTATGGGAAGTGGTGGTTGGTGGCCAAATCGTGGTTCGCAATTTGGAGTTCAAAAACAAAATGGGAAACTAAAAAAACAAAAAACCAAAAAACAAAATAGGGGTAAAAATGAGAAAGAAAATTATAACATGACTTAATAGTGAGTAAGTACTTATAACAGTACTTAATGGTGGACTCAAAAAA
This sequence comes from Camellia granthamiana, assembly GCA_036172215.1. Classification (NCBI taxonomy): domain Eukaryota; kingdom Viridiplantae; phylum Streptophyta; class Magnoliopsida; order Ericales; family Theaceae; genus Camellia; species Camellia granthamiana. Next base: position 47,018,211 of record CM069903.1, on the reverse strand, counting down.
ACAGGACTGACTGGTAGATTACCCTATTAAGAAAGTATGGATATAATAGTAAGTATTTATATTATGTATATTTCTTCTTTTTCTTCTTCTTCTTCTTCTTCTCTTTTTTTTTTTTTTCTTTTTTTTTTTTTTTTTTTTTTTTTTTTTTTGGTGGTGAGTAGTTCGTACCTACCCAAACTCTATATTTGTATACATGAGCACAATAATTATATATGCGAAAATTTAGTTACCCAGAAATCATTAGAAGAACTCATAAAGATTAAAATATGAACGTGTTGTTTAATAATTAACATAATCCAATTAACAACAATAAATAAATAATAAAAAAAAAAAAAATCTCAGATGAATATATAGGAATATGAGAAAGTCTCAGATGAATATATACGAATACGAGAAATGTTAGAAACTTACAATTTAAGTTTTTAAATTCACTCACAATGATGTGGTAGGTAATGAGTGAGATCTTATATAACTGAGTGTGTAACAAATTAAAAGTTAACAACTATCCTATCATATTAATATAACAAAAATTATTCATCTACCGAATTTGAGTTTATCCGAATCGCTTGAATTTGTGCATGTCGAACGACCGCACGCAAACGACCACTCGGACAACCGGTGCAACCTTTGTCTACTGCAGTTATCACCCTTATCAACCGTGGCTATTACCCTTATTGGCGAATGACAGACCGGACAACTGACATGCATAAATTCAGGCAATTTAGACAAACCAAAATTCGATGCATGTAGGCTCTTATTGTAATTTAAATTGAAGAGTTTTTTTAGGGATGTGAAACATTTTTCATTTGGAAAACATAGTCAATCTGCCCACCTGTCTAAGGTGGAAGAATATGTGATAGATTGGGCTAAAATGGGGCCTCCAACTAATTCCTGAAACTGTGCAGCTTTGTTCATCCTGAACTGAGTCCATTGAGTCCAAGCCATTATTGTGCTCACCTCATGGACGGGTTGGTCTGTGCATTAACGTTGAGCTTAAACTCTTATTGGACTGGGCCCTCAATAAGCCCAAAAGAAAAAAAAGCCCAATATCACTCCACACGCAGCTCTGGCCCACAGCTTCGAGCAGTGCCACATAAAAATTAAAAATTAAAAAATTAAAAATAAAATAAAGAAGAAGAGTAAGAAGAAAAAAAGAAAAACAAATTATTGGTAAAGCGGAAAAGGATTATTAGTTATTAGACGATTTACATTCACTACTTGGATTCGTAAATGAAGCTTTGTTTTTTTGTATTTGCTACATCGAAGATTATATCACATATATTCATGACCCATTTGATCCATATAAAAAGTACGCCTTTTTTTTTTTTGTTTTTTTTTGTTTTTTTTGGAACATCAATTGCGGATCAAATTTTTTTCTTTCCATTATCAACATCTTATAAAATGCTAATTCTATTTTTTAAAATATTTTTTGGGCATCTTAAAAAAGACTTAGCAATTCATGTGTGCATCATGCAATTTATTATCACACACTCTACGATATCCTGAGTTATATTTTAAAGTGATATTCAATTCTCAATATCTACACAAAAGGAGGTCAATATGACTTTAAAATAACGACTCTTCATACATTTCATTAATCGAGTAAAACTTACCGACTGCATTCTATTTCTTCTTATTTAACTTTATTTTTATGTTATTGCTTTTATTCATTGTTATCTTAGGAGTATTGAGATGATCTAAATAAGTATACGTTTTTATTTTTTACGAAAAGATGTAAAAAAAGTTGAAGGTATGATGTGATCTAAATAATGCACTTATTTAAATAAGTATACTTATATAGGTTATGCCAAACACTCCCTTAATTCATACATTTCATTACTTCTCTTTTTCTTTTCTTTTTTATCTTTGGTTTTGTTTTTTTTTTTTTTTTTTGTGGTAAGGAGTTTTATATTGAATTGTTTGGATGTCTAAATCCTCAACCGACTGTGATTATTCGTAAACTGTCGTTACAACCACTTTTTGTGCCAACAATTAAGGGCAACCGCTTTCAAATTTTAAAAATTCGCTATTACTATTATTAAAAATATACATATATATATATAGTGACAAAGGCTCAACTCTCAGGATTAAGCCTTTGTTGCTTTCTCTTAAACAAAGTTTAATGAAGGCACTGTGCATACAAAATTGTGGTGTTGTGGGAAAACTTTTTAATTAATTTAAGATTTGTTTGGGAAGAATTTTTTTAACTAATTTTAATTTTTTAGTTTTTTAGCTAATTTAACCTGACTAAATTAATTTCATTTAAAAATTTTTTTTGATTTTTCTAACTTTTTTATTTTTTTTGAGAATAAAAATGAAATAATTATATTTTAAATCTGATATTTTATCTTCTTAACTTATTTAATCTATTTTATTTTTTTATATTTTTTTATTCCCAACCCACCTCCAATCCACATATGCAGCTTAATAATTAAAGTCCTGATTCCTGAATATAAATTATTTGATTCTGGTGTCTATGTACTGTGCCCACTCTCATACTCATTGACTTTGTCAATCAATGTGTGGAATAGGGTTACAGAAATCTGTATTGTAATATCTTCTAGAATGTCAGTACACCACCTTTCAGACAAAATCACAAATAATTGCACTAGTTGGAAAAGAAAAGAAAATGACTTATCTTAAGTTAAAATTTTAATTGATTAAGATGGTTGAGATTTTTGATTGGTAAGGATTATTAAATAAAAAATTTTTACTAGTAAAATTTTTAGAAAAAATTTAACTGGATCATATTTTCATAAATTCTTACTAATAAGAGTCTTCCATTTAATAATTCTTACCGATCAGAAAACTTAATTGTCTAGGCCAATTTAACTGGAGACAAGCTAAATCGAAAGAAAAATTAGAATAATCAGAGATAGAAACAAAAAAAAAAATTGTGATGACTAGAATGGCTCCCTTAAAATTGGTTTTGAAAAAAATAAGTTGTACAAAATTAGTATAATTATATTTTATGTTTTTAAAATATTAATTCATATAACACTTGGTTCAATTTTTTTATATTAATAAATATTGTCTTATTTATTTCTATTTTTACATACCATGGCCCTGTCTAGTCATAGTTTATTTTAATTGATTATTTAACTTTTTACAAAAAGACGAGTAAAAATAGACAGAATAATGTGATGAGATGTTTTATTTTAGAAATTTTTTTTAAAGCCTCTAGTATTAAGATTTTATAGCATACAAGACACTCAATATTTTTATAATGTCTAAGATCCCTTAACATCGATTCAGAGAAAATTCGATCCAGAGAAAATTCAATCCAGAGAAAATTTGATACAAAAAATTTCTCTGGACTTTTTAGAGAATTTCTCTGGTTTGAAATTTCTCTGATATGTTCACAAATTTCTCTAATTGGCTCAATTTTCTCTTTGTTTTGATCAAACCAGAGAAAATTGTGTTTTCCACTAATTTCATCCATCAAACCAGTTCTCAAAGAAGTACAATATCAACTTGCTTTGCTCAAATTATCAAATATGATCTCACAACAGATTTCACAAATTTGAAAAGAATTGAACATCAAAGAGTACCTATGCAGTTTATATTGTTGTAGTTCATTAAAAGCACCATTTCACCATGGAAATTGACAATGTCTTTTCTGATTTTACCTATTTCCTCTTTGTAATCCATATCTGATGGTTGACTTCCATTTGGTCCCCAAATCTTAGTTACTCTCTCAACCCTTACAACTCCTGCAATCAACACATGAACTCATTCGTCACCTTCCTACCACCACTCATCTACTTCTTTGTTGGCGACGAAGGCAGAGTTGTGGCGACAAAGGCAAAGGTGCGGTGGCAACGACGGTGGCGTAGTCCACCACGCGATTGGAGAAAAAGCCCAAATGATAAAGGCGAGATGGAAGAGATGGTGTACATGAATGGCTGAGATCCGCCGCGGAGCTAGAGGCGACAACGACCGCCACAGACTTCTTGTCCTACACCACCTCTACCATTCTTCTAGCCTTCGAAGAGCAACAAAGCACGAAGCACAGAAACTTGCGAACACTCGATCGAAGAGGCAACAAGCAAGAGATCAAGCTAAGATTGGAAGATGAGGAGACTGAATGGTGGAGAAAACGTATCTTTGAGGCGAGGAAGAGAGGATTAACATAGTCTATGTAGAGAGAATGTAGAGAGAGAGAGAGAGAGAGAGAGAGAGAGGCGTGGGGAAGAGCAGCAGAGTATGCCAAATTTCTTTGTGATATATGGGTGTTGGATTGAGGGACCTTAGACATCACAAAATAATATTGTGGATCGTTTCCATTACTAAAAATAGGACAGGAACTTTAAACTAATTTTTCCTTTATTTTATTGGCTATTTTAGATTAGGATATGCTATTTTAACACATCCCAAAACTATGGTCACTTAAACTTTATCAAAAGAAAAGTCAATGTAAGTACGCTCAACTTATAATACTTCTTGTATTTCTTTTAAACCTTAGAGGTTTTCAATGTGATTTACTCAAAAAAATAAAAAAATAAAAATATGCAAAAAAATATTAAATACCATTTACACAATCATGGTTTAGGTGTATAGACAATTCAATAAATTTGCTCAATTTGTATTTGCAAGTGGTAACTATTTTTATAAATATTAATTTCTCTTTTATTTTATTCTTTTCTTCTGCTTACATGGGAGTATTTCGGAAGCCAAAAATTGGCTTTTTTTTGGCTAAAATCTACACACAAAAAATATAAAATAAAATAGGATAAAATAGTCAATAAAATAAAATGCCACATCAAACTCATAATCATTTCACTTTTTCTCTCATAAATATCAAATTCAATTATAAAAAAAATTCAACTGTCTTCTTAAATACAAATATTTTAACCTACTAAAATAGCCTACTTTCCAAATGAGGCCATAATGTTAGTTGTGTGGCGTGAACTTTAAAATGTCAATATAATGCTAAACTTTAATGAATCGATAATTTTGTGGAAGAGTATTATAAGAATTTTGTTGTTGAAAAATGTTTAGAAACACTAATTGAGCACTCACAATCCACCTCTAATGATATCGAATGGATCATGTGAAGAGGTGGATCCACACTTCTCTCTCTATTCTTTCTCTCTTTCACCTCATTAGGGATCAAAATGAAAGTGCTATATTAGGGGATGTAGTATGGTTGTTTTGTTGTTATTGACATTAGAGAAAAATAACAATATTCATGCTTGTCATTTTCTTTTTTTCATTTACATCAGTGGCCATAATTAGTACCAACAGTTAAATCATCGATTTTCTAGTAACAATTAATTGTTAGGGAATTAACAAATTTATTGTTAGAAAATTCAAATGAAATTATTGATTCTTACATAGTTTATAGCCACCATCATGTTATGCTAGGGCAACCATGGACTATGGTATATATGTTGTGTGTTAATTTCCGACCACACTGCCAACTTAGTACTCAACTAGAAAACATCGGCAGAATAGATGGCACCTGTCTGACCTACAACAGAAAGAAGAGTCTCCGGCAGTGGCTCGTCCACCCGGGGGTACTCCGACGATCAAGTCAGTACTCCATATCTCTCAAAGATAACCAATAGTGCTTAACTCACTAGATAGAATATCAAAAGCCATACCTTAGACCCATAGGGGTGCCTCCCTTTTATAGCCAACATAATCCTAGTCTCAAATAGAAACCTAGCTCTAATGAACTTAGGATTACTGCTAACTTGGACTCCTAGTAGGATTATGATAAACTCTCTAAGAGTCTTATCTTTACCCAAACTGAAGTCTTCTCCCATTCTAGGACTCTTGCCCCTTATCCGCTTGTCTCGGATTCCGGTATTCTCGCAGATAACCTCGGCCTAGCCGAGATCATCTCGGCATCATGACCAGGACACGTAACACCTCGGCTAACACTTCGGTGTCACCTCGGCCACGTGTTGTCATTCAAAAATTATGTCCCCACAACTGCTCCCTAGGTTCTATTACCTCGGCATCCTGAGGTGATGGAACCTATATCATTTATTCCACTTAGCACGTCGGCTAAGCTCGCTTCATCGTCTATTGCCGAAGTCAGAACTCATCGGCTCAATATGACCAAGACATATAGTCTGCTTTCATCAATGCCTTAGAACCAACGACCAAGTTCGTTCAAGTTTCTCAGCTGAAACCGTCCTCATTTGCAACCATCTCGGGGTGACACACCTCGGTTATACAAACTGATGATTTACCTCGGCAAGTACCCAAGTACCTTTTCTTGGCATAACCTTGGTTTCACCTTGTAAATTTTTTCATAAAATTTCAACAAGGGTTTAACCTCGGCTTAACTTTAACTTGTAAATTGTCCACAAATTTCAACAAGTGTTAAGCAATGATTTCGGTTTAACTTCAACTTGTAAATTGTCCACAAATTTCAACAAGTGTTAAACAATGATTTCGGTTTAACTTCAACTTGTAAACTTTTCTCAAGTTTCAACAAGTGTTAAACAATGATTTCGGTTTAACTTCAACTTGTAAATTGTCCACAAATTTCAACAAGTGTTAAACAATGATTTCGGTTTAACTTCAACTTGTAAATTGCTACAAATTTCAACAAGTGTATATCATCTCGGTTTAATTTCAACTTGTAAATTGTTACAAATTTCAACAAGTGTTAAACATCATTTATAACTCTCTGCCCCCTAATGTGGACTTATGTTCACATTAAACTTGTGCATGTGATCTTGTTCGTCGAAGTTGGTTTCAAGCCGAGGTTGTTAGCCTTGATTTCTCTGTTGATCTTACTTGGTTTCAACCTGAGTTTGATTCTCGGCCTCACATTGGCGAGCCGTTTTTCTTCTTGGACTTAAGTGCCGAGATCTTGTCTTCTGGAATGTTGGATCTGCTCACTCAGGTTGAGCTCTTCTCTTCTCGAACCTGCTTATTTTAGGCCGAGATCTTGTCTTTCGGGATTTGGGGTCCGAGGCCTGAAATCTAGGATCTGCTCACTTAGGCTGAGCTCTTCTATACTTAAATGTCATCTCCTTGGGAGCGCTCATGCCCCATGTCTTCGCATCCCTTCTGGAAGGGTCTTCATTCCGTTTATGTCGACAGACTCTCCATCTTCGCTAAACTCGTCGTTTTCAACACGTTGATCTTGTACGGTGATGGCCATCTATTCTCCTTTCATTCCCACAGACGGTGCCAAATTGTGTGTGTCAATTTCCGACCACACTGCCAACTTAGTACTCAACTGGAGAACACTGGCAAAATAGATGGCACCTGTCTGACCTGCAACAGAAAGAAGAGTCTCTGGCGGTGGCTCGTCCACCCGGGGGTACTCCGACGATCAAGTCAGTACTCCATATCTCTCAAAGATAACCAATAGTGCTTAACTCACTAAACAGAATATCAAAAGCCATACATTAGACCCATGGGGGTGCCTCCCTTTTATAGCCAACATAATCCTAGTCTCAAATAGAAGCCTAGCTCTAATGGACTTAGGTGCTGTTTGGTGTAGCTGTTAAAACAGATTATAGCTTATAGCTTAATAGATTATAGATTATGACTTCAATCAGAAGCTGTTAACCTGTTTGGTATAGCTGTTGGATTATAGATTTAAGTTGCTGAGTAGTGTTTGTTAAATAAGCTGTGAAGTAGCTTTTTCAATTAATTTTTATTTTTTATTATTCACTATTTATCTACATTTTTTATAAAAAATAATAATAATATTTTATAGTCCATTTGGGTCTTTTTCTATTTTTAAAAAAATAAAAAATAAAAAAATCTAAGAGTATAAGCGTGAATTAATATGTCAACAGCAGAAGCTGATAATCAGAAGCAAGGGGTGAGCAGCTTCTCAGAATCAGCTTTTTTGACTTAAAATAAGCTGTTAGAATCAGAAGCTGTTTGAAATAAGTTTAACCAAACAGTCCAAAATAACTTTTTAAAAGCCAGAAGCTATAAGCTGGCTCAAAAAAGCCCTACCAAACACCCCCTTAGAATTACTGCTAACTTGGACTCCTAGTAGGATTAGGATAAACTCTCTAAGAGTTTTATCTTTACCCAAACTGAAGTCTTCTCCCATTCTAGGACTTTTGTCCCTTATCCGCTTGTCTCGGATTCCGGTATTCTCGCAGATAACCTCGGCCTAGCCGAGATCATCTCGGCATCATGACCAGGACACGTGACACCTCGGCTGACACTTCGGTGTCACCTCGGCCACGTGTTGTCATTCAAAAATTATGTCCCCACAATATGCAACTGGAATTTCTTTTCAACAAATAACACCACCATTTTATCAATTTATTTTAAACAATCCTTTTAAATATAGTTGACCGCATAAGTAGTTATACATTGATTTCTTCTTCTTTTTTTAAATACAAGTTGTTTTAAACAAAATTCTCAAACTCAAACAGTTTTAAACTTATTATTTAAAAAAAAACAAAACAAAACTTTTACATATCTTGCAAAAGATGCAAATAAGTTGGAAAGAAAACCAGGAAAAAAATTATATGAAATAACAAATATTACAAATTTTTCTTACTAAATAATATGATATGCAATAATAAAGTTTTAAAAAGTAAAATAAAATTGATAAGTGTTGCATTAATAAGTTAAAAAAAATTTATAAAAAGTATTAATTTATATAGTATTGCTTTATATAAAACAAAAGAAAAGACCATTCAACATTAATTCACTTGCAATTCCTGGCCCATTTGCAGCCACAGCCACTCTCATCAGTACTTGCATTTTCCACGCAAAGTGGGGCGGCTCTTAAATAATAGCCATACTTTAACTTATCCAATCTTAAGATTTTGTCTTTTTTTTTTTTCTTTTTTTTTTTTTTTTTTTTTTTGGATAGGCAAGTGTTCTGAGTCAATCAGGCTAAGGCTCCGTTTGGCAACCAAATTTTTTAGTTAAAAAATCAAAAAGTTATTAAATTAGTCAAAAAGTCAACAACCCATATCAAAAAGTCAAAGATTCTCTTTTCTCTCTACTTTTTGTACATCTTTTCGTAAAAAGCCAAAAAATCATTCCAAACATACTAGTTTTTTTTTACTCATATTTTAGCCAAATAGTTAAAAAGTTACTAAATTAGCCCGTTCCCAAACGAGACCTAAAGTTCTTACCGCTCAAACAAACCTTCCGAAACAAGTTCTCCTGTGGTGGTCCGTGGCTTCAATAATTTTATATTAGTTGAGGAATTCAAAGCTCCATTTGGGAAGATGATTTATGAGCTTTTTTTTTTGACTATTTTGGTCACAAATGACAAAATAGATTATTTTAGCCCCAACAAACAAAATATCACATCCAACCCATAATCATTATACTCTTCTCTCACAAAAAAAGTCAAAAATTCAAAAAGTCCTTCCCAAACAAGCTTTTTAATCCAGACTAAAATAACTAAAATAACTAAAAAGTCAAAAGATTAACCCACTTTCCAAACAAAGCCGGAATATGATACCTTAAAGGAGTAGACCCTTAACCTCAAGTCTCAAGCCACTGTGCCAACCATTTGAGATTCCTGTTTGGTTTCATTTTTTTTTTTTAAATTATTTTTTTGTTTAATGAATTGTTTTTTATTTTTATTTTTTTAAACACTCACTTTCAATAAGTATCAAAAAATATATTTTTTTTAATTTTTAAAAAAGAAGTTCGCATAAAAGTAAAAATAATGTGAAACAAATAAGTTTTATAGAATTGTTCATTATTTTATTTCCAAAAATATTAAGCATTAAAAAAAACAACAACAACATCAAACAGATATATTATGTGATACATACTTTTAACCAAAAACTATTTAAAAAGTTATCAAAAAACTAAGCATGATGAGCCAAATATTAAAAAATAAATAAAAATTAAAAAATCAATCACTAAAAAATTAAGAAAAAAAAGAAAAGACAAATCAACAACAACAACAACAAAAAGGTGTGAAAAGGGGAAAAAATAGGAGGAATTAGCATCCAGTGGTAATTTTAAAAAATATATTACAAATATATGAAAAAATTTAAAACTTTTATTATTAATATTGATAAAAAAAAAATTCACTGATTTGTTATTTAAAATAAAATAAAATAAAATTCAAGTTGACTTTCTGAATATCATCTAATTAGTCCTTCTACAAACTTTCCACATTCTTCATTATTTAATTAAGGTGTTAATCACTCCTTTAATTTAGTAATTATTCTGTTTTATGTGAATTTTATATTAGCATATGCCTGTGCCTAAAGATACAGTATAAATAACGTTTTATTAGAATAATTTTTATTTATCATTCTCTCATAAATTAAAAATATTGAGAATATCCGTTAACAATTTTTTTTTTATTTAATTATAGCGTGCAATTGCTTCCACTCTCATATCACAGTTCTTATTTTCTTCTTCCATGCTTCGAACATACGTATGCACGACAAGCACATGCTACGACTTTTACACGAGATGTTATTTGGTAATGACATATGTTCGGTTATCGCCTAAAATCTAAATAAAAGTGATAGCGCTTACTATTTTGATTAACAGAAAATAAACTGGCGTCTGTGATGAAGTCAGAAATTCAATGTCATAACAAGTAATAATAAGATATTCTTAAACTTGTACAATTTTTTATTTATTTATTTCTTTTAATTGGTGAGATATAATATTACAATTATCATGAGATTACATCAATGTGACTTATAAATCAATAATCAACAACTAAATTCTATTAATCCACCAATAGGCATGCATTAATCACAACATTAAAAAAAAAAAAAAAAATCTCCCTATAACAAGCAATAACAAGATATTATTAAACTTGTACATTTTTTATTTAATTTTTTTTTTCAATCTATGAGATATAATATTACAATTATCATGAGATTTACATCAACGTGACTTATAAATCCATAATCAACAACTAAATTCTATGAATCAGCTTGTTTGGTTTTAGTTTTCAGAAAATTTCACTTTTTTTTTTTCATTTTTTTTTTTTGTTTTCAATGAATTTTTTAAGATTTTCAGTAAAAAAAAAAATTTTTAATTTTTAGACACACCTAATATAAATACACTTAAAAAATATAATATTTGTGAAAAAAAAATCTTTAAAAATTTTACTAAATATCAAAAATACAAAAAAAAAAAAAAAAAAAAAAAAATCAGTACATTTTTCAAATTTTTGTATATTTATTAATTTTTTAAAATATTTTTTCACAAATATTTTACTTTTTAAATACATCTAAATAAAGTACATCTAAAAAAGTAAAAAAATTGTTTAAAATTTTAAAAATATTCACTAAAAACAAAAAATAAGAATAACAAAAAATTCAATTTCTAGAAGACTGAATTCAGAAAATTAAAATCAAACACACCGATTAATCCAATAATAGGGACAAACAAACAACTAAATTTACAATTAATAAGTTCAACACTATTAACTCAACTAATGAAAATAAATAACCAACTAAACAAATTCCATAATAGAAAACAAGTTATCAATTAATTCAATTTTTGCCTTGAACTGTAAACTAAGAGTGTACAAAAATGAGAAAGAGAATATAGTAGAACATTTTTAGAATACAAAGAATTTTACATAATTTAAAGAGGGACACTATTACAATTTTATTAGGCATAAATAAATAATATATAATCTTTATATATATGGGTAGTAAACGTCAAGGGACAAATGACCCCTTCGGTCCTTAGCTGGCTCCGCTACTGATTGGCGCACCACATAAATTTATCGTAGGCTTATAGTATAATTTTCCATGTAACCAGGGATTTGAGGGTATCCTCCCTCTAACTTCTTAGATTCGAAATCTCATAAGCGTAAATAATTTTTTTAGACTAGTTCATACAAGGTTTTGTCCCGACTTTAGACCTCCGTTAATTAACAGTGGAATTGATCTCCAAATGGGTTGAATACCGAATTTTCAAAAGTTAAGATATAAATAATATCAAGGAAGTAGTATAATTTTATTTTATATTTTTATATATACTCATACATTTTGTAATCTTACCGCCTCCATTAGACGGTGGAGTGGATAACAATTTCCAATTAATTATTGGATGGAATCGCTTCCACTCTCATCACTGTTCTTATTTTCTTCTTCCATGTTTTGGAACACATGGAAGCACATGCTACGACTTTTGTTCAATTATTGAAGGTTGAATGGATTCTTAATCGAATTTTTCACATATTTATTAGTTTCTTTTTTTATCCTTTTGCTTTTGTCATGTTGCAAACGATGTTCCAGAATGTAAAATTTGTGGAGTTCCATTTTGTCTGGTGTATCAAACCCTGCAACAATGCAAACAAAAAAGCAAAAATAGGAAAACAATAAAATGCTACCAAATATTTGAAAACATTTTTTTTTTTTTTTTTTAGTTGCATTGTGTTTATATGTTGGGTATACCTCCTTATTGGAGTGTGGGACCCAATTGGCTTTGGAAAAAGAGTTTAATTTGGTTTAGTATTAATTATAATATATTTTTATATATTATATTTAATTTGTGGAGACCCAATCCAATTTGGAAACAACTAAGGTTTTGATAAAAAAAAAAACCCTAGATTCACAATATAATTTTTTGGTGTATTGTTTTTCCCCAAGAAAAACGTGTGGCTGCCGATTAATATTTTTCAGTGAGATCGGTGAGATTGTGCTGGGTTTTTGTCAATTGGGGACTAAGATTGATCATCAAGTCAATGCTTGGTTCTTAATTTATTGTTGCTGCTATTACCTTGGATTTGAAGCTAATTGGGGTTCGTCATTTTGGATCTTCTTCAACTTTGGTTTTGAAGATTTTGGTTCATCTATTTGGTGATGTCTTTCCTCTTGTTTATTTGTGATTATTTGGAATTCACCTAAGGGTGGTTTTGTGAGACCATTAGTGTCTCGTTTGTAATCGTTTGAAACTTATTTGGTTGATAGTGGAATCGAATTTCGATCCCGTGGACGTACCTCACATTGAGGGAATCACGTAAAAATTCTTGTGTTGCTTCTGATTTAATTTTTCCGCATTAGTTTTTATTCCCATTGATTGATTTACTTGTGGGGAATCACATATTTTCTCTAACAACTGGTATCAGAGCTTACGGTTTATTTGGATCTATTTATTTGTGTAAATCAATGGAGGGGAATATGGGTCGTATGTCTAGCTTCAATGGAAGCAATTGGGTAACTTGGAAAACTAAAATGGAGGACCTATTATTTTGTAAAGACTTGTATGGGCCTATTGAGGGTGATAGTGGCAAACCCGAAGGTATGAAAGATAATGAGTGGAAGGGGCTTAATCGAAAAGCCGTTGGTGTTATCCGTCAATGGATTGATGACAGTGTATTTCATCATGTTGCTACTGAAACTTCGGCACATGATTTATGGAAAAAAATTAGAGAGTCTTTATGATAGAAAATCAGCCACAAATAAAGCCTTTCTGTTTCGTAAGTTGGTTAATTTAAAATATAAAGAGGGCAGCCCTATTCTGGAACATCTGAATGAAATAAAGAGTATTGTTAACCAACTTGCTTCTATGAAAATTATTTTTGATGATGAGTTGCAGGCTTTGATGTTACTTAGTTCTTTGCCCGAAAGTTAGGAGACTTTGGTTGTGACAGTTAGTAATTCGGCACCCGATGGAGTTGTCACAATGGACCAAGTCATTAGTAGCTTGTTGAATGAAGAAATTAGAAGAAAATCAGCCGGTTCCTCTCATTCGGAAGCATTTGTTGTGAGAGACCGAAGCAAAACAAGGGGGAGGAGTAAGACTCCTCATGGTCGTGATTAAAGCCGTGACAAGTCAAGAGATGGTTTTTTTCAAAGAAAGACGTTGAGTGTTATTATTGCCATGAGAAAGGGCACATGAAGCGAGAATGCCGAAAGCTCAAGAATAAAGAGAAAAGACGTGACAAAAGTGTGGATAAGAAGTAAGAAGACACAACGGCAGTTACTACCGATGATCTCATGATCGTTTGTGAAGATAATTGTATCAATTTTGTGGGCCAAGAGAGCAATTGGGTGATTGATTCTGGTGCTTCTTTTCATGTGACTTCTCGAGTTGATTTTTTCACTACCTATACCGAAGGAGATTATGGTTCTGTTCAAATGGGTAATGAAGGTTTGTCCAAGATTATTGGTATGGGTGATGTTTGCATGAAAACAAATTTGGGCTGCAAGTTGTTGCTTAAAGATGTGAGGCATGTTCCCGACATTCGCCTCAATTTGATCTCTACTGGAAAGCTAGATGATGAAGGCTTCAACAACAAATTTGGTGATGGAATATGGAAACTCACAAAGGGTTCTTTGGTGGTGGCTAAGTGCAAGAAGACTCATACACTTTATTCGATGCAAGGAAAAATTTGTAAAGGTGTTGTCAATGCATTTCAAGATGATACTTCTACCGAATTGTGGCACAAGCGGCTTGGCCATATGAGCGAAAATGGGCTGCAAGTTTTGTTCAAGAAAGAGCTTCTACCCGGTTTGAAAGGTACACATCTTAAAACTTGTGTTCATTGTTTGGCGGGTAAACAACATGGAGTTTCTTTTCATAAAAATGTTGCTTCTAGAAAGGAAAATATTTTGGAGTTGATTCATTCGGATGTTTGTGGTCCTTTAAAAGTTAGAACACATAGTGGTGCACTTTATTTTGTTACTTTCATCGATGATTATTCAAGGAAAGTTTGGGCTTTTCTACTAAAAACTAAAGATCAAGTTCTAGAAGTATTTAAGCATTTTCAGGCCATGGTTGAAAGAGAAACATGATAGAAATTGAAGTGCATCCGATCAGATAATGGTGGTGAATACATTGGGCCATTTGATGAGTATTGTCGCAGCCAAGGTATTCGGCACCAAAAGACAGTTAAGAAGACTCCTCAACAAAATGGCGTTGCAGAGAGGATGAACCGCATCATTGTAGAAAGAACAAGGTGTTTGCTTTCACAAGCTAAATTGCCAAGATCCTTTTGGGGTGAAGCAATGAGTACAGCGGTTGACGTGATCAATTTGTCTCCTTGCTATCCTTTGAATGGTAATGTTCCTGAAAGAGTTTGGACTGGCAAAGATGTGTCTTATGAGCACTTGAGAGTGTTTGGTTGCCGAGCTTTTGTTCACATTCCAAAGGATGAGAGGTCCAAGCTTGATAGTAAGTCAAGACAATGCATTTTTCTTGGCTATGGGCGTGATGAATTCGAGTATAGATTATGGGATCCGGTCGACAAGAAAGTCATTCGAAGCCGTGATGTTGTGTTTCTTGAAGACCAAACAATTGAAGACTTTGGCAAAGGTGATCAACCGGAGCCAAAAACTAGTGATCTCATTGACATAGATCCATCTCCTTCATCTTCAGTTGATAATGAAAATGGGGGAGATGTGCAGCCACCTATTGAAGATGTAGAAGATGATGCTAATCCTAATGAAGTTGAGCCAGAAATTGAGGAAGAGCATCCAGCTCAAGAACCGCCACCACAACTTGAGTTGAGGAAATCTACAAGGGACCGACAACCTTCAAGAAAGTATCCTCCTAATGAATTTGTGTTGATTTCTGATCAAGGGGAGCCGGAGAGCTACCAAGAAGCAATTGAGCATGCAAAGAAAGGTGATTGGAAAAAGGCCATGGAAGAGGAGATGAACTCCTTACTTGAAAATCACACCTATGACTTAGTGAAATTGCCTAAGGGGAGGAAACTTCTGAAAAATAAGTGGGTTTTCAAATTGAAGAATGATGGCAAGAATCTGAGGTACAAGGCACGTCTTGTTGTGAAAGGCTTTGGGCAAAATAAAGGCATTGACTTTGACGAGATTTTCTCGCCGGTTGTGAAGATGTCTTCTATTCGGGTTGTACTTAGCATGGCTGCAAGTATGAACCTTGAAGTTGAACAACTTGATGTGAAGACCGCATTTCTTCACGATGATCTTGAAGAAGAAATTTACATGGAGCAACCAGAAGGTTTTGTGGAAAAAGGGAAAGAGAAATTTGTTTGCAAATGGAAGAAAAGTTTGTATGATCTCAAGCAAGCCCCGCGGCAATGGTACAAAAAATTTGACTCTTTCATGATGAATAATGGTTTTTCTAAAACCACTTCGGATCATTGTGTGTTTGTGAAAAATTTCCCGGATGGTAAATTTATTATTCTTTTGCTTTATGTTGATGACATGTTAATTATGGGTCAAGATTCTACCATGATTAACAAGTTGAAATTAGAGTTGAGTAAATTTTTTGCTATGAAAGATTTGGGACCGGCAAAGCAAATACTTGGTATGAAAATTGTTCGTGATCTCAAAGAGGGGCTGATTTGGTTGTCTCAAGAAAGCTACATTGAGAAAGTTCTTGAGAGGTTCAACATGAATAAAGCAAAGTCGGTTGGTTGTCCACTTGCAGGTCACTTCAAGCTTAGTTCGAATCAATGTCCTACAAGTGAGAAAGACAAAGAAGAGATGTTGAAAGTTCCTTATGCTTCAGCAGTTGGTTCTTTGATATACGACATGGTTTGTACAAGGCCGGATATTGCTCACGCCGTTGGTGTGGTGAGTCGGTTTCTCTCTAATCCGGGTAAAGAACATTGGGCAGCGGTAAAATGGATTCTAAGATATTTTCGAGGGACTTCGAAGGTGTGTTTGTGTTTTGGGGATGGTAAGCCGATGCTTGATGGGTTCACAGATTCTGACATGGCTGGTGATGTTGATTCTAGGAAATCTACTTCGGGGTATTTGATGACTTTTGCAGGGGGAGCTGTAGCATGGCAATCTAAATTACAAAAATGTGTTGCTCTCTCAACTACCGAAGCTGAATTTATTGCCATTACGGAAGTTTGCAAAGAAGAGTTATGGTTAAAGAAATTTTTGCAAGAGTTGGGTTTAAAGCAAGAAAAGTATGTGTTTTATTGTGATAGTCAAAGTGCTATTCACTTGAGTAAAAATTCTACTTTTCATTCGAGATCGAAACACATTGATGTGAGATACCATTGGATTCGTGATGTGCTAGATTCGAAATTGTTACAACTCGAAAAGGTTCACACAGATGATAATATTTCAGATATGTTGACAAAGACTTTGTCGATGGACAAACATTTAAAGTGTCGAACTTTGGCGGGTATGGTTGATGTCTCCACCTAAGTCGGTAGGGGGAGAATTGTTGGGTATACCTCCTTATTGAAGTGTGGGACCCAATTGGTTTTGGAAAAAGAGTTTAATTTGGTTTAGTATTAATTATAATATATTTTTATATATTATATTTAATTTGTGGAGACCCAATCCAATTTGGAAACAACTAAAGTTTTGATAAAAAAAAAAAAACCCTAGATTCACAATATAATTTTTTGGTGTATTGTTTTTCCCCAAGAAAAACGTGTGGCTGCCGATTAACATTTTTCGGTGAGATCGGTGAGATTGTGCTGGGTTTTTGTCAATTCGGGACTAAGATTGATCATCAAGTCAATGCTTGGTTCTTAATTTATTGTTGCTGCTATTACCTTGGATTTGAAGCTAATTGGGGTTCGTTATTTTGGATCTTCTTAAACTTTGGTTTTGAAGATTTTGGTTCATCTATTTGGTGAGGTCTTTTCTCTTGTTTATTTGTGATTATTTGGAATTCACCTAAATGTGGTTTTGTGAGACTATTAGTGTCTCGTTTGTAATCGTTTGGAACTTATTTGGTTGATAGTGGAATCGGATTTCGATCCCGTGGACGTACCTCACATTGAGGGAACCACGTAAAAATTCTTGTGTTGCTTCTGATTTAATTTTTCCGCATTAGTTTTTATTCCCATTGATTGATTTACTTGTGGGGAATCACATCGATTTTCCCTAACATTATAGTCCATGTTGTAGATTAGATCATGTAGTCTAGGTCCATGGGTTCACCTCAGCCTCCACTCTCTCTGACAATCCGATCCGAAAGATGCTTGTGTGTTTAAATCATTAATATAAAAAAAATCAAATTAATTCGATAATTATAATTACAGAATTTTATCATATTTATTTTCATTCTATTAGGAAATTAAGATGGTTACATGTTTTTTTTACCACTCAAATCCATAACAAAACCTATTAATAGATTAGTTATGATATATTTAAATTTATTTACTGTAATATTATTTTTGAGAATGAATTTCTCTCCGAAAAATGTTAGGGACCCAAATATTTTACTAAATGTCTCACATGGGTATGGCAAATGTTCTACCAAATGTCTCACATGTAAGTCCTTTGTGGATCCCACACCCATGTAAGATATTTGATAAAATATTTAATAAAACATTTAACATCTCTAACCTTACTCTTTTTCTTCAGTGCATCAAACTATCTAATGCATTGATTGTCAGAGACGGTCATAGACCTCTTATATCTAGGAGTGTAAAAATGGCCCACAGTCCATGAGCGGCTTGAGCCGTAGGCCTAGGCCTAAGCCATCATTTTGAAGCCCGACTCGGCCCGTGGCCTAGTCCATCGGCCCGCTTAAGGCCCCCTCAAGGCCCAGTCCAAAGCTCGGCCCACTCGAGGCCCAGTGTCTTTTTTAATGAAAAATAATAAAATTTTGGTAGCAAAATATTTAAAAAACAAAAAAAAAATGATCAGGCCCGTCCCACTAGCCCGCTCAAGGCCCAAATACCCCTGGGTCTGGGCCTAATTTTTCGACCCGTGGGCCGGCTCGGCACAGCCTAAATTTTGACAAAAGCCTGCAAGTTTCAACATAAGCCAAGTCGGACCGAGTCAGATTTACACTCCTATTTTTATATCGATATACTCGTTTATTATTTTCAATGATATATGTGTTTTTTTATTTTCGAGGGAAAAAAAGAGGAGTAAATTGGTAGCAAAAAAAAAAGTCTTTTCTCATGACTCATGAGAGTGGCTTCTATTTGGGCAGTGTTTGGAAAATGTTTAAATAGATTGAAAGAAATGTTGGTAGGGCCAAAATGCTTTACTTAGATTTAACTCTTACACTACTTAGAAGAGTCAATCAATTAGGATGATAGAAATCACAATGGAAATTCACATCTGAAAATTAGTGTGCTATCTTTGCAATGGAAAATTTTATTGATAGATTGAGTGGGTATATGACAAAATGCAAACCTATATTTTAGTACACCACTATTGTCCAAATGGTATTTAAATGTCGCAACAAATGAATAAAATCAAAAGGTGCATGCATTTGAAACGGTTCCCAAACGTAATAGCAACAAAAGAGAGAAAAAATAAGAAGTGATGAAAAATTATTTAATATTTTACTTGCATATTCTTATAATACTTAGTAATATTTTATCTCAATTTTTTTTTCAAGCCTATGCATCATGCATTTGAAAAGAAAACAAAAGCAATAGTTGAAGAAGTTTTGGACATTGAATGTGGGCGGTTAAGAATTTAAAATAAAGGGCCACAAGTGTTGGCTTTTTGACTTTCGAAAGTTATTATTATAATTTTGAGCGTGTCAGGAAGGATCAATCAATCCTTACAGAATATTAATTACTAACCAATTATCAGACGATTGTATTTTAGTTCTTTCAACCTCAATGAAGAGGACTTTTACTGGTGGCTTTGTTTAGGAGAATTTAGCGAACAACGATTAATGTGAAGAACAATTATAACATTTCATCAAGTAAATGAAAGACTTACAAAGATCCAAATCAACCTCGTAGGGATTTACAACAACAAACTACTTGAAACTACTCCTATGAACGAAGTGCAGTGCAGGAATTTGAAGTACAGAAACGTAAAGAACAAGAAATGTAAAAACTGGAAAGAAAATAAAGTAGATAAAACTAATTTTTTGGATCTGAGTCTGGGGGCACTTTCTAGGGCCTTCTCTGCTATTTATACTTCTCAATGACAACCATCGAACTGCATTTCTAACCGTCAAACCACCCCTCCATGGTCGCTGATCATGTTGCCTTATAGTTAGCTCCACTATGCCATATCTGCAGTTAGGCTTCCCTCTTGATTTTGAATTTAAATATGAATAACCGTTGAAACCACGTCATTTTGCATCTCTTTGCAGATCCAGTGTTACACAGATCCACAATGACCAATACTAACTGCCACGTGTGTGGTTACGATTGAAGATTTGAATTGTCTTCCCATATTGCCCTCATCTTGCCACGTGGGTGATTGGCTTATACAAAATATGTAGCCAACATTACCCCCCACTAATATACCCAATACTTGGTGATATTAGTGGATCAAGGTATTTTACCCACGTCTTAGAACGTGTATGGGCTTTGTATTTTTCAGAAATGCACCCGTCATTCATCAATGAAACATTTGCATTAAATTCTCTTCTAACCCTTGAACACTCCCACTATCTCAGTATTCGAAAAGACTAGTTTAGCTCTCATGGCCGAGCAGACCTTTTCTTACCTCGATCAAGTATATGAAGAGTTGTTTGATAATGTTGTTCGTCCTCAAAAGAATCTTCATGCATTGATTAGCCACCTTTACCCACCTTCCTATATTCAAGTCATGGAAGCTTTTGCAAACTATCAACCTTTGGATTACAAACCTGTTATCCACAATTCTTTAACCCAAAATTTTGCAAACATGGATATTGGAAGCTCTTCTTCTAACCCAAAACCTTCTACGTGGGATGAGGCTGCAGCTTCTTCTTCTTCTGGGGCTTCTGGTTGGAGAAGCTGGCCAGAACCTGAGGAGTCTAAGTTAAGGAAACGAATCAATCATCATTTTATCGAATTGTTGATTCCCTGACTTTCCCTCCCTTTGCTCGGAGTTCGGTGGTTTACCCATATGTACCCATCGACCACCGATGCCGTTTAGAAGACAACTTACTCGTAGCATAGTACACGTCTTCCATGCCTACGAAGATAGTACAAGCCACTCATCGTCCAGAAGAGGCCCAAGGGTACAGCCCGTCATTCTTAGCTCAAAAGGCAAAACTTTGCTCTTCTGGCTGGCTTGATATTGTCAACAACCCCCAATTTCCTCCTTCTTTCGAGATGGAAGCTCTTCCACCTCCTCTTCCGCAAAACCCTCACTAGATGGAGGAACTGAGACTTACTCTCTTTGAGGACCAGTTTCTCCCCTACTATCACCCTCCATCTCCTCCTATTAAATATCAGCGACAGTAAGCCCAACTTCTGCTTGCGGCATTTTCTCACTTGCCCTTCAATGGTCTCGAAGACGATGTTCCTCTCAAGAACTTTCGATGGGTTTGTGATGTTATAACCCGGGGCCATGTCCTTAACCCTATTGCCCAAGCCATGCTCCAGATGTTTTTAGACCAACTCCCATTGCTTCTTCATTGGCACCACATATCTGTGGCCACCACTCGATCTTTGGATCAAATCTCAGCCCGTCGAGTTCATACCCAGTATGAAGCAGAGAACCTCATCGATGAATATAATGACTTCAAGAATAAAGACTCTGCATACTGGGATGACTTGAACATGGATGAGATAGAACAAGGGTTGAAAGAAACAGAATTCGAAATAAAGGCCGAAAAACTTTTTTATCAAGTAAGAGCATATTAACTCCAGCAGCCTAGCCTGGAGAAGATAGAATAAAGAAGGAACGAAAGTTCATTGACCATAGTTGGAACAAGTTTCATGACCTTGTTATTTATTCTATTCCTTATTTTTATGAACTTGAATATGTAGCCAAAGAAGGCTTCTGATGTAATCGCTTTTGTCTTAATAAAGCTTAAGATGTTTTTCTTTTTATTTGACATGGTCTGATTTTACCCTATTTGTCAAAGTCAAACAAACTTAGGGCTTTGAAATCAACAATTCCATCATTCGAATCTCAATTTGATCATACCTAATGAAATACTGAAAACCCAATTTGAACTTTTCCAATTTATGGAGTGTAATTAACAACTTTTGCCGGTTTCCTTTTAGAATCAAAGCTTTGAATTTACCAATTTTGCCTTTCGAAACTTGATTTGATCATATCCAATTCCCCGACATATGGTTAACACAATCAAGGACTTTCAAATCAATTTTGTTTCGAACAAACAGTCTATATTTTCCAAAATATAGAAACCTCTGTTAAGTACTGTACTATCTTATTCGAAAAAAGTAATTTCTTCTGTATACTATAAAACCAACTATTGGTTTGAAACTTAGAACAAACAATTTCTAACCGTTAAGGTATTTCAAGTTTTGCTTCGAAGGATTTTGCGCTCATTAAGAAACCTAAAACCAGGTCCTTAATCCTTTTGAAGTAAACAAATACCTAATCATTCTTGTACTGTCAGGCGTGGAATGTGCTTCAAAGTCGACTTCCTACTTTCGAAGTCGTTTGTCATTTGATTTTGGCGCCAAAATTTGGCTTCGAAGCTAAATAATTTATTTCGAAGCTGACATCAGTATTTGAGATGCGTTTCCCTCCATAACTATCAATATCGAAAGAAACTTTTCGCATCCATACCTTTAGTGATTCTTTACAAATTCCGCTTACATAAAACAATTGGGTATATTTTTCAAACACAAAGGTTTTAAAACCCTTTTTATTTCGTGCTCTGAATTCACTCGTTTGTCTGACACACAAACCCTTCATCTCTACTGACCCTCTCCTTCTTGCTGCTCATTACTAATGGAGTCTTCTTCTTTGAAAATACCGGTCATAGAGCGTGCGAGTCCATCTGTAGCCTTGAAAATGATTATTAACGAAGAGTATGAGAAGTACAAGGCTGGTGAGAAAAGCACCATTGACGGACGCATCTTCATTCCTCGTCGTCATAAGCAGCAAGAGTATGTGCTTGGGCCCATCTTCAGGGAGATTCCTACTGAGCTTCTAGCTCTGTATCTACATCTAGAAGACCATTGTCTCCTTTACGAAGGTGGTCTTGACTGGGGAAGCTGGAGGGTGAACCGATCCCATCGCTGCTGGCCCACAGTGAGACCAGAGTGGGAAGAATGGTATGACCGGGTCGTCTCTGATAGGACACTGGATCTTCAAGAGCTCTGCCTCTTCGACGCCTTCCAATTATCCAGGTTTACCATTTCAAAAGACCCTTTTTTAATGCCTGCTGCCCTTTGCTTCTGGAATTCTGCTTTTAATTTCTTTCAGTTTAAATGTGGGATGATGGCTCCTACTATTCTTGATATCTGCCATCTGTTAGGATTATCTCCTACTGGCACCCCCATTGGTCCAGATTATCCTGACCGCAAAACCTTTTTTTCCCTCCCCTCTCTTAACTTATCCTATAGTAATTTTGTCAAGGCTGAGAATAAAAGAGAGGGCCCTTCTTTTCTTTTATATTATATTGGCTTTGCAAGTTCCTCTTCTGCACTTCTTCTTAGAGGATCATGCCTGAATTTGCCCCTCTTGCCAAAGCCCTTATCTTGCAAAGAAAGGTGGCCTTAGCTCCATATGTTCTAAGCCACGTTTATAGAGCTTGCTCCCTTTTTTTGTGAAAAACCCTTGGATGCTAATCAAGGAGGTCCATTTTAGATTCTTCAACTTTGGTTTTTTGCATATTTCAGCGAATTACAGTCTAAATGTTTAAAGTTTTTTGAACCAAACCCTACCACTCATGGCATGAAATTAGCCAAGGTTTCGCTCTATCATTCCACATTTGCTTTTTACTTTTCTTTGTTCCACCAGCTCCCAACTTCCCCTTCTTCTCACAGCTTCCGTCTCTTCAAACCTACCAATATTGACCCATCCTGGTTGAGGACCTTCTTGAGTGATAGGTCCTGTTCTACACCTTAACATAACGACATGTGGGCCTCTATTCTGATTCCCAGGGAATTATTCATCGGGACTATAAACCCCAGAGCTTACAAATGCATTGTTGAGCCCTATTGTCCTGCCCAATTTGCTAGGCAACTTGGCTTCTCACAAGGAGTCCCAATATCTCTCTGTAGCCAAACCAATTTAAGCCTTACCAGCAGGGATCTGAAGGTTCGAAGATCTAGATTGGAAGAAGCAACCTCCAAATTCATCCAGAATGTCATTGACTTTGAGTACTTTCCCTTCATACCTCAAAGCAATATACTGAAAAGATGCCAGAATTGGTGGATGGCCAATATGGAGGTACATTTGGCCATTCCCCCTCAAGATCTGTTAATGGTACTGGATGTACCTCAAGCCAAGCCCAAAGGGGCCAGAGTTGTGACCTCTTCCACTGCTCCTACTACTTTAGTTCTTGCACCTGTCACCACAAAGTCTTTTCCTGCTACCTCAGCTCCTTCTAGAGTTACTCGAGTTGCCTCAAAGAAAGGTATATACTCCTGTTTCTTTTCTTTTCTTCTCCTTTATATAGGTGGTGCGGGTGCCTCTCAGGGAGATTCTCTCCAAAAAGTCCAAGCTTTAAACCTTCTCAGGAGCAAACAGCAATAACAAAAGAAAAGAAAGCTTTTACTTGATCCTGAAGAAGAGGCACCTGGGGTCCACGTAGAAGAAGAGGAAATAGAAAAAGAAAAGACAGAAGAAGAGCAAGAGACACCCTTAAAGAGAATGAAGAAAATGACTATCTCTCTTGTTGATTTCACTGGAGACCCCATTCACGAAGCATCTGCTAAAGCAGTGGAAGCAGAACATTCCAAAGAACTTATCGTATTTTAAAGGGCTGAGAAGATGAGGCAACAGCAAATGCTTAGGGATGAAGCTGTTGTTGCTGATGCACTTCAAAGAGAAATTGTAAGAAAGTAACAAGCTACTGGACATTATTCCCTTCGTAGTTCTCCCACCATTGCCACACCTCTGAAACTAATAATTTCCTTTCATGTCTCCACTTTCTTTTCTCAAATTGTTGGTACTGGGACTTTAACATTGTTTTGTGTTTCTTCTTTTGCAGCAACAACTACTTTGCCTATTATTCCAATAAGGATTTCTTCAGTTTCAACTGAAGTTGAACAACCTCAAAAAGTGGAGCCCATTCAGATAATACTCTCACTTCCTGGCCCTATATTTTCCATACCTTTCTTGAGGCCAAACATTCCTGCATCCCTATCCTTTGGCTTGATTTCAAACTTTCCTCACCTTTCTTTCAACTCTACTCAATTTGCTCTTCCTTTAAGCCTTGCCGCTCCCTTCCCTCCTAAGGAAATCCTAGCTATTACATCATCTCCAGTGATAGCTGATTTCCATAGAGAAGACACTGGTAGCCCTCCAATTCTTCGTCCATTATCTCTGCCTAGTACTAGTCCCTCTTCTCTTGAGCTACTGGTAGCCAAAACTATAGAGACTACTAGGAGTACTTCACCTTCTTCTCCTACTCCTATACAGCCGTTTCTTTCTTCTACCAAAGTTCTTTCTACACTCTCCATATCAACGGATAAGGTGGACATCTTCGAAACTAGGTTAGCTAGTCTCTTTGACATACCTTCCACCTCTCCAATAGCTAGCACTGAGACTGAGCCATTAGTTCTGGCTGATTCTCGCCTAGAAATTTTTGAGAGCTCTTCCTCCAGTAGTAAGACTTCCTTGCCTTCAATAAATTTAGACAGCTGTTTGGAATTGCTGACATCCTTCTCAAGGATTCCTTTCGAAGCCTTACAAAGGCCTATAATCAGAAATGGCTTCCTCCAGTGCTGTAAAATTGTTGAGCAATCCAGCATGACTGTTTCAAGTCATTTATCTCAGGCGGCAGCCACCATTGATTTCTACATCAACATCTGCCATGTTGCCAAGGCCGCAGAGGAAAAATTGCTGAAAGACCAGAGTTTTGTTTCTCAAATTCATGCTGAAGTGTCAGAACTGAAGGAGCAACATTCCTCTGTCTCTGAATTCCGAGCTCAACTACTGGAGAAGAAAGCTCAACTTGAAAAAGAATTATCAGCAGTCAATCAGGCTTTGGATCGAACTACCACCAAGCTGCAGATCACCAACCAAGGACTGGCTGATCGAAAACAAGATATAGATATAGCCATTCAGTTGTTCCTATCTCTTAAGAGTAGAAAATCTATTGTAAAGGAACAACTTAAACATTGTACTGACTTCTGGGCCAATCTATGGCTACATGTATTCAACTCTTTATGAAATAAAATCATCATTTATCATTTGAGTGTTTTCATGCTCTTTTATTTAGCATTTATTCTATTCCTTGTGTCTCCCATATAGTTAGATAATAAGGCTTCAAATATCTGCCATTAATTTTCTTGGGATGTACATATCCATTCAAATTTTTTAAATGATATGCTCCCGAAGACAAGACTCTATGAACTTGATATGGTCCTTCCCAGTTAGGTGACCACTTGCCAAACTTATGGCTTTTAATCCCTATTGGGAGTATTGTCTTCCATACCAAATCACCTTCATCAAAGCTAATGTGCTTGACTTTCTTATTATAGTTTTTGGCTGCTTTCTTCTTTTGGAAAAGAATGTTATTTAATGCCAGAATTCTAGTTTTATCTATGTTCTCTAATTCCATGCACATACTTTGATGATACTGCTCAAGAACAAACTGATCCTGACCTCTCACCCTTAAGGACCTGATGTTAATTTCTACGGGTAATACCGCATCATGCCCATATACTAAGGCATAAAGAGTAACTCATGTACATGATGTCGGAAAAGTCCTGTAAGCCCATAGTACATCTAATAGCAAGTTATGTCAATCACTGGGATTGCCTTCCACAACTTTCTGTATTCTTTTCTTCAAGGATTTATTGAATGATTTTGCCTGACCATTGGCTTGTGCATAATAGGGGGTAGAATTAACAAGGTTAATCCTAAACTCTGCCACAAAAGATTTTACCATTCTCCCATCAAATATAGTTCCATTATCAACAGTTATGGTCTGTGGGATGCCAAATCTGTGGATCAGATCTTTAATGAATCCAATAACTTCAGTCTGATCTACAGCTTTATACAGCTTAGCTTCGACCCACTTAGTGAAGTAATTTGTGGCCACTAAGATGAAACAATGATGCTTCGAAGAGGGTGGGTGTATTTTTCCTATCATATCCATAGCACATCCTCTAAACGACCAAAGTTTCACAACTGCATGCAAATCAATTATGGATACATGTCTTATTGCGCCATGCTTCTGGCATGCCTGACAACTTCTAGCATATTCTATGCAATCTTTAAGGATGGTTGGCCAATAGTAAGAATGTCTTCGAAGCAGCCATCTCATCTTCATACCGGGCTGATGAGCACCACAGATACCTTCATGAACCTCAGTCATGACTATCAATGCTTCCTTTGGACCTAAACATTCCAATAATAACCCATCTGCCCCCCTTTTGTAGAGAGCATTACCATGCATTATGTATTGCATAGATTGCAATTTAATTTTTCTGCTGGCTTTTGAAGATGGGCCAGCTACATACTGCATTATTGGATGCCTCCAATCTTGTTCTTGTAAGTCATTATGATTGACTTCTAAGACCACATTCCTTTTATTTAAGGGTGGTATTACCTTTTGATATGTTATTTGACTTATGTCCATTTGAGTGTTATCCTTCCTCTTGAAATTTGAAACTTTCTGAGCCACATCATTAGCTTTGTTATTCAAGAATCTTGGGATATAAGTTACATTTGCTATCTGAAATTGAGAAAGCAAATGTAATGCAACAACATAGTATGGCAACATGCTTACACTTTGACATTTGAAAATCCCTTTTACCTGGTTAACTACCAATTGAGAATCTCGAAATATGTCAACTGAATGAGCTTGTAATCCAATAAGTTTTTCTAGTCCCATTACTAAAGCTTCGTATTCAGTTTGATTATTGGAACAAGTAATTTCATCCACTTTGAAACCATGTGTGGTTTCTACCCCTTGTGGTGACTTAATCACCACAGCAATTCCGATTAGATCATTGGCTTTCGATCCATCGAACCGCATTTGCCATGGTTCAATACTAACCATACCAAATTCCATTATCTCTTGGCTTTCTGTTTGACATGGATGGTCTGCTAAGAAATTAGCTAAAACTTATCCTTTTGCTGCCTTTTGGAGGACATATTCTAGATGAAATTTCGATAAAGCAAGTATCCATTTGCCAGTTCTTCCTCTCAACATAGGTCTAGATAACATATATTTAACCAAATCTGTGGTTGCACTTACCAAGACAGTTGTAGGCAAATGATAGTATCTTAATTTCATTGCAGCAAAATACAATGCAAGACACAGCTTTTCTACAGCTGAATATTTACATTCACAAGAATTTAGAAACCTACTAAGGTAATAAACTGCTTGCTCTTTGCCTTTTTCATTGTCTTGGGCTAAGAAAACTCCCAGTGAATCTTCTGCTACAGCTAGATACAATTTCAAGGGCTTATCACCCTTTGGTGGCATCAGCACTGGAGGGTTGGCCAAGTAGGCTTTGATTCCTTCGAAAGCAATTTGATGCTCTGCTGTCCACACAAATTCCTCTTCATCCTTTAACCTTAATAAAGAAGAAAATACTTTAGTTTTCTCTGCAGTATTAGAAATAAATCTTCAAAGAAAATTAACCTACCCAAAGAATTTTTGTACTTCTTTCTTACTTGATGGAGGTCTGGCTTTAATGACAGCTTGCGCTTTGTTCTGATCAATCTGTATTCCCTTCTTGTGTACTACATAGCCCAAGAAGTTTCCAGTTGATATGCCAAAAACACATTTGAAAGGATTAAGTTTCAACTTGAACTTTCTCATTCTTTCGAAAGTTGTTTCCAAGTGAAACAAATGTTCCTCAATGGATTTGGACTTTACTACAATATCATCAATGTAGCACTCTAAGTATCCTCCAATGAGATCATGAAAGATAGTATTCATACCCCTTTGATATGTAGTCCCAGCATTCTTCAGACCAAAGGGCATTTTAACCCATTCAAAGGTGCCAATGTTCCCAGGACATCGGAATGCTATCTTATGGATATCTTCTTCTGCAATGCAGATTTGGTTATAACCCGAGTGCCCATCCATCATTGATAAAATTTGATGCCCTGCTGAACTGTCCACCAATAAATCTACTATGGGCATAGGATACTCATCTTTTGGAGTTGCTAAATTCAGATTTCTGAAATCGATGCATACCCTCATTTTACCATTCTTCTTAACTACAGGCACAATATTGGATGGCCATTCAACATACCTAGCTGTCCTAATAAAGTCTTCCTTGAGGAGCCTAAGAATTTCTTCCTTGACCTTCTGAATTACTTCAGGACTCATCCTTCTTGGTTTTTCCTTGTATGGCTTGAAATTAAGCCTCATAGGGAGCCTATGTTCTACTAATAATCTATCAAATCCTGGTAGCTCATTATAAGACCATGCAAAACAATCTTTATATCTCTTCAAGACCATCAACAACTAGTCCCTGTCAAGAGCATTCAACCAGGCACTTACATAGGTGGGCTGCTGTATAGAACCTTCCCCTAAGTTCACTTCTTCTAAAGGGTCTTCTATCTGAAGACTCACTGATGCTTCTTTTTTTATTTCTTTTATCTTCGAAGCAATCTCCTTGCTTTGTCCTGCCCCCAGTTTCTTTGATTCAACATCTTTGCCCTCCTCCTCATAGACAAAGTCTATCTACAAGGCTTCTTCTTCCTGTATCTCCTGGACTTTTGTTTCAATGTCTAATGCACAGTATTTATCCAAAGCCAAAAATCTGACCTGTTGCTGCTCCCGCTTGCAGCTAATTATCATGACTTCTTTCTCTTGCTCTTACACCTTCTAGACTATTGATTTTACATCCAATACCGAAAATTCAATTAAAGCCAAAGCTTTGGCTTCTTGGGTTTCATCTATTTGCCTACAACCAGGCATCATTATCATCCTTAACGACAAACTCTTCATCAGCACTTTCCTAGACTAAGTGCTTTAGGTGTGCTAATTCCTCATCAGCCGTCACTTCGGCTGATCCATTAGATTTCCTCAATATACTGAGGGGTAACACTCATTCAGTATACAATTTGGCCTCTGCAAAATCTGCACAAGCTATGAAGGGTTGAGGATCTGCATTAATCTCCTCTATTTCTCCATTGCATAAGGCCATTATGATCTTCTGATGTAAAGAGAAAGGTACACATTTGTTGATATGAATCCAATCCCTTCCAACTAGAGCATTATACTTAGCATTGCTGTCGATAACGAAGAATGCCGTTATGCAATCCCTTGTTCTCACACTCAGGTTGATGGGCAAAATATCTTGAGCCATCTGTTTGTCACCAGCCAAACCAGTAATGCTTGTACTGGTTGGGATTAGTCTGGGGTTCCTCTTTCCTAGTTTCTTCAAAGAAGATTTCGGAAACAGGTTCACTGTTGTCCCATTATCCACCAATACCCGATTCATCTGTATCCCATTGAAGAAGGCCTTGATATACAAGGGTTTGACATGCTATGTCATGGATGTTGTGGGATACTCAAAAAGGTATGAGAGGTTAATACTCACATCTTCCTCACTTTCATCTCCAGTTTCCATTGGCGTAGCCACTTCAGATTCATCTTGTATCATACTCACTTGTGAGTCTTCACTAGAAACTGGAATTGGGTCAATCTCCTAACCTTGGTTTTCATGTCCAGCTTGGAATTCCTATGGTAGTATATGCACCATATTCACTGATACTGGAGGAAACGAGCCAAATTGGACAACTGGCTGTACCTGCTTCTCTTCCTGGCCAACTTGTTCAATTACTTCAGAAGCATCCTCCATACTGCATTCTGGCACTTCATTACTAACCACCTCCTTCGAATGGTCTGTTTCTGCTGATTTTTCGACCAAAAATGTCTGTTCAGCCATGAAGGCTTCAAACATTTCTTCCTCAACAATCTCCTTCCTTTGGCCTAAGCCAACTTCTCCCTCTGTCTCACTATCACTTGCCATCAAAGCCTTTTCCAATCCCGCCAAACTGGATCTTTCTTTGGCTTTCAATTCAGAATGAACTTTAGCCAATTGCTCCCTGCCGCAACTCCTTTTGTCTTGAGGAGTTGGTTTTGGATTATGATTTAACTTTGAACTTTCTTCTCTCTCTACCTGGCCCTTTGGCTGGACCAATGAAGAACTTTCGCCACTTTCTTTCAGATCCTTCTGGTACTGAGTATACCTTCGTTGGATCTTCCTCCTCTAGGACCTAGAAATCACTGGGACCATATTTGGTTCTTTTGCTTTTGGATACTTTAGTAACACCCAGTTATTTGGAGCTACCAGAGGAGGCTTAACCATCCTACCTTGGTTTCCAACAACATTTCTTTGGGTAGACATTTCCCTAGGTTTGTTCTACATGACAAACCAATCTGGGACTCCAGGTACCCATGAACCCACTAGCCCAGTTGTCGAACTATCTCTTTCTTCCTTCGAAGCCAATTTCGAAACTGGCTGTGACGGCCATTGCTTAGCTCTGACCCCCTTGCTTTGGGCCTAATTCAGGCCTTCCATGAAGGTGGCCACTTTCTTTTTTGTGTGAGGCTAGTCTAGGGGGCCAATCTCTAGCTTTGATCCCATGACTTGAGCCCACTTCAAGTCTCCTTTCAAGATGATTGCCCTCCATTCTGTAATAGTTGGGTGGTCTGAATTCATGTAGAGGTCTCTTGCCCTTAAAGTGCATTCTAGTGGCTGTTGGCTCAGCCATGAATGGCTGCTACCTAGTACCAGTTGGATATGGCCTCTTGTTATAGGCACTGGTTGGTTTAGGACGCCTCTGCACATCCTTGTAATATTGTTTCCCATCAATCGAAAGCCCTTTCAACCACTTGTAACTCAATCTGCTCCTGGGACACATTCTTTGCATGACAACTGCGTCTAAAGAATCATCATCTAGTGTCTCTTCGTTAGAATCTTCCTTCTGGCCTGCAAAGCCTTGTCCAACAGTTGGTAAACTTCTAGCATATGTTTTGACAGTAGTCTGGCTGGCAACATGCATTTGCACATTGACCTCTTCCAATTCTTTCAAGGATAAGATCTGGAAGTCTGGCACAATAACATTGGCTGCCACTTTTTTAATTTCTGGGAATTGATTAGTGTCAATCCCCATGACCTTTTCTGCTTTAACTAGGAATTTTAAACTCCCCTTTCGAATCTGTTCTTGGATCTTGTCTCGAAAAACAATGCAGTTTTTAGTTGAGTGAGACCAAGAATTATGCCATTTACAATACATTTTTCCTTTAAGTTCCTCTGCAGAGGGAATTTTGACTCCTTTTAGTAACTTCAGGAAGTTTGCCGCAAGCAAATGATCAAAAATGTCATCTGCCCTTGTTAAATCGAAATAATATTTCCTATGAAGGTCCTTCTTTTTAAACTACTGGTCTATTGTTGTGTCTTTATGAATTAATGCCTCACAGATCATAGGTTCTTTTCCTACAATCTCTGCTGCATCAATCTCATAATTAGGATCTCTATAATACGTTTTGTATGATACATTACTTCGATCTTGTTCTTCTTCTAGTAATGCTTCATACCTAAACACCTTATAGGTTAGTTCCACTAAGTCTCTAAACTCAGTTGAGTCAAACTTTTTTCGCAACCTAAACTCTAGACCATTTTGAGCCAATCTCACAAATTCAGGCTCTGGTAAGATGATCTTATATTTGTTTCATGCTCTTTTGAATCTGGTAATAAATTGAGTAGCCTTCTCATCAGGCCTTTGACTCAACCTTGCCAAGTCTGCCATGGAAACTTCTAGCTCTGTTTGGAAGAATTGGACATGAAATACCTCCTCCATTTGTTGCCAAGTTTGGATAGAGCCAGGTGTAAGGTTAATATACCATACAAAGGCTGTCCCAGTCAGAGAATTTGGGAACAATCTTAACTTCATGTAATCATTATTGGTAAATTCACCACATTGAGCAGCGAACCTAGCAATATGCTCAACCATTGACTGGTTTTCATTCCCATAAAAAAGAACAAAGTCTGGTATCCTAAATCCTCTTGGGTATTCATGTACCCTATCTACCCATTATGGATATGGCTTCCTGTACACAGGAGTTTGAACCCCCTGAGCCATTAGTCCACACATCTCTTTAACAATATCAACAATTTGGTCCCTAAGAACCATATTTTGTGCTTGTTGAACCACTACTGGAGGAACAAACACAAGATTTGGTGGACAACCTTGAGCCTGAGGTCTTCTTGGTCCGTAGGGTGGCACATTTGAGACTGGTTGCCCCTGTGGTGCTAGCTGCTATTGAGGGTATGGGTAACCCCTCTAAGCCTGTCCTGCAAAAAGACTTGCGAAAGGTGCTGGAACAGGTGTTGTGTCTCTTCCAGTTGCAGGAAACCCTTCCAACCCCCCTAGTACAAATTCGAACAACGGAATAGTGAACCCCCTCGTGCCAGGTATGGCTTCGAACATAGGATTTGGAAATATCCTTATGCCATTTTCTTGTG
Source organism: Camellia granthamiana (assembly GCA_036172215.1). NCBI lineage: Eukaryota > Viridiplantae > Streptophyta > Magnoliopsida > Ericales > Theaceae > Camellia > Camellia granthamiana. Next base: position 46,985,084 of record CM069903.1, on the reverse strand, counting down.
TTGGGCCAGATCCACCAATTTACATGGCTTCACTGTTAAGTAATGAGGCATTTTGATTTGCCACAGGCCTCGAAAGAGGCTCATACCAAGACTGGAGTGAGGGTCTTTCATGGTTTTGGTTACTAGTTTGACCATTAGAATGTCCGTTATTTTGCATAGGTTGTTTATCTCTAACCAATCTTTGCTGAGGGATATTTGAAATTTCCTCCATATGTCTTGTGTTTGTTGGTTGATGGGTATTCATTCGATCCATGAAGGATGTTGCCCACCTTTCTATTGTGTTCATTAACTGTTGTCCCATGGCATCTACTAGGGCACCCCATGGATTCATTGGCTGAGTAGATGGAACAGTGGATGATCCAATTCCTTGGCCTCGTCCAATACTTTGAACATGTGGTGCTTGCTCCAAAGTGCTGGTCTGTTCGACCATAGGTTCTGATAAAACAGGTACTTCCACAAGATGTGTTATCACATGTTTCTCTAGATTAAGTATTTCTACCTCTCCTTCCACGCGTTCTTCCAAGCATTCATTTTCTCCTTGTCTCCTACGTCTAGCCATTTTAATCAAGTCCCACTGGGTGTGCCAAAAATATATGTTGACTTTTTGACTTTTGAAGGTTATTATTGTAATTTTGAGCGTGCCAGCAAGGATCAATCAGTCCTTACAGAATATTAATTGCCAACCAATTATCAGACGATTGTGTTTTAGTTCTTTCAGCCTCAATGAAGAGAACTTTTACTGGTGGCTTTGTTTAGGAGAATTTAGCGAACAACGATTAATATGAAAAACAATTGTAACATTTCATTAAGTAAATGAAAGACTTACAAATATCCAAATCAGCCTCGTAGGAGTTTACAGCAACAAACTACTTGAAACTACTCCTATGAACGAAATGCAGTACAGGAATTTGAAGTACAGAAACGTAAAGAACAAGAAATGTAAAAATTGGAAAGAAAATAAAGTAGATAAAATTGATTTTTTGGATCTGAGTCTGGGGGCGCTTTCTGGAGCCTTCTCTGCTATTTATACTTCTCAATGACAACCGTCGAACTGCATTTCTAACCGTCGAACCACCCCTCCATGGTCGCTGATCATGTTGCCTTATAGTTAGCTCCACTATGCCATATCTGTAGTTAGCCTTCCCTCCTGATTTTGAATTTAAATATGAATAACCGTTGAAATCACATCATTTTGCATCTCTTTGCTGATCTAGTGTTATGCAGATCCACAATAACCAATACTAACTGCCACGTATGTGATTACGATTGAAGATTTGAATCGTCTTCCCGTATTGCCCTCATCCTGCCACGTGTCGAACTGTGATTGACTTATACAAAATATGTAGCCAACAACAAGAATTCATAACAAGGATTTCATGCCTAAAACCAAAACTTTTTCTTTAAGAGTTACGTTTTAAAGACAAAAATTAAAGCCCTGCTCTAAATTAAAAATATATATAATTAAAAAAAACAAAAAGGACAAATTAAAGAAAAAACCCATTAGGTGGTGTTTGGGATGAGTTAAATTGGCTAAGTTAATAAAGACAAAAAAAAAATTAAAATAGTTAATAAGACGAAATATTACATCGTACACTTCAATCAATTACTTTTTCTCTCACATCTATCTATTCAACTATCAAAAAAAAAAATTACAAATCATTCCAAATACAACTTTTTTCATCTCATAAAATAAGTGAAATGGGCCCATTTCGATAATCCGAACCGTTCTTATTTTGGAATACATCAAGTAGAACATTCCTGCAAAAAATCAAATTAATTGGATATCGTTTACCAATTCATACACTCACATTTGTATTCATTTCAATACTTTAAATCACAATTACTTTATATTTTTATAGATATAAATGTGAGTGGATGAATGGGTAAACGATATCCGATTAACTTGATTCTTTGCAAGTCTATTCTACTTCATGTATTCTAAAATATGAACGGCTCGGATTATCAAATGGGCCCGAAATAGGCCTATTTCGCTGCACATCTCCAATTCCTAAAATAGTTAAATAGCTAAAAAAATCAACTAAAATAGCTCAACTCTTATTAATAATACTTGGTTTGGCTATATATTGTACTATGGGAATTATAGGGTGTGTTTGGTTTATGTTTTGAGATACATTTTAAAAATAAAAAATAAAAAAAAATTAGGGAGAGAGTTTAGAAATTTTTTTGATTTGTTTGGTTGTATATTTTGAAAATAATTTTGGAATTTGAAATTTGGGATGATTGATATTTTGTTATAGTTGAATAGATATGTGTGAGAGAAAAAGTGATTGAGAATGAGAAAGGAAAAAAAAAAAGGTGATTGATTGATATGTAAAAGAGAGAGAGTGATTTAGTGATTTTAAAAATTTTTTTCCAAAATTATATCTTGAGATACAAAACAAGCAAGCTCATAATATTTTAAAGCTCCATTTTCTCGGCAAAAAAAAATATTTGCATTTCTTAGGTACTATAAAAAGCAAAACTGAAAGAAAAATATTTTCTATTATCAACAAAATCGTTGTCAACACCACCCTTGACACCACCATCCAATCACAATCACGACTGCTCCTTTACCACCATTGTCACCACCTCCACCACCCACATTCACTACCGTCTCCTACCATCTTCACAATTACTATCATTACCTCCACCACCTCCTATTAATAATCGCACACCACCTCCTATTAATAATCGCACGTCCTAAATCTATCCTCGTTATCAATATGGCCACCATTACATCACTACCACCAACACCACTCCCAAATAATAAATGAAATGTAAATATTATGAATTCATTTACTTGCTTTATTTTGAAATAATTTACATTTTCGTGAAAACCAATTAAAAATTACATTCTTGAATTCACCCAAAAATGGAAATGAATGCAAAGAATAGACCTATCCAAAGCATAATCGAAAGTTTCTCCTTTGAGACAGTTGTAACTTGTATTGGAAACAATCAACCAGACACACACACATACAAGAAGTAAAGACAATGGAGTGGTCCTTCAACTTTAAAATAATTACATATATGTGGCGCCGCATAAAAACCATCTCCCAAAACAGTTAAGTTTAGCCATCCAAATAGCTTAATCATATTCATATCTCTTTGCATCTATAACAATAGATGCATATATATGTTAGTAACTAAAGTAACTACTCACTCAGCTCCTGTTAGGCTTCGCTACTACTACATACTTGTTCATCATATTCATATTCATATTCATATTCATATATACAATACACATTCCCCAATACGTATAAATCCAAATCTGTAATAATCTGTACATGTGTGTATATCTCGTGATTCTGTTTTTGATTAGTTCGACTCAATACTTCACTTAGAACTACCAACACTGATCCGTTTCCCAATTCCGGCGAACATAGCCGGAAAACCTCGACATCGGCGTCGCCGGAGAAGCCGATATTCCAGAATACGAGCGGTGTCGCCGGAAAAGCTTGCGATCGTAATCGGCGCGTTTCTCGGGATCCGATAAGGTAGAGTAGGCAGAGTGAATCTTCATGAAGTCATCGGCCGACGAGATCTTCCGGTCTACGGCGGCGACGTCGGGGTGGCAAATCCTGGCGAGCTTCCTGTACGCAGCCTTGATCTCGTTGCCGGAGGCTCCCATGGGGATTCCGAGAACCTCGTAGAGCGATGCGCACGAAGAGGCCTGTTTGGGAGGGCAGAGGCAATCGGACCTCGTTCTCTCCGCCGATAAGCAAGAAGCTGCTGCGGCGGAGACCACTCGATGGAGTCGGAATCTGACGGAGGAGGAGGGCGGCGGAGAGGAGCGCTTGCCGGAGAATCTGAGCATCGGAGAAGATGATCGGAGAAGAGGAGAGGAAGAGGAAGTGGAGACCATGATGACATATACAGGGCTTGAGAGAGAGAGAGAGAGAGAGGATGATGGTAACGTGGTTATATAGACACAGCGTTCGTTTAGAATTAATTATTTTAATTTTTTATCATAAAAAAATAGAAAAAAATGTGATTGGATGTTTTAATTTTTTTATTATTTTAGTAAAAAAAAAAATCTCACCCCAAATATATAACAGTAACGGATTGAGGCTCTTTTCAGATGTGCTTATAAGCTAAACTTTTTGATTTAGAAGTTGTTTGAGATGACCTAAATAAATGTATTTTTTATCTTTTTATGAAAAGATGTGTAGAAAAGTAGAGAGGCGATGTGATGAAAAAAAGATAAAAATATAGATTATGTTTAGATTGCCAAACTTTTCCTTATTTAGATTATATTACTTTTTTTTATTTTTCACACGTCTGTTTCTAATAAATAAATAACTAACACATTCCCCAAACAACCATAGTTAAGTTTGGAGATTTAAATAAACCATGGTTAAGTTTGTGAAATGTGCGGGGCCTGGGGGAATCAGGGAATGGAATGCTTATCCTTAATATGAATGGGGATGCGGAGCTGACTCAGCAAATTGAATATCCAGTTTTGGATTAGCATTTTCTTGTTGCCAGCTGAACTGGCTCTTTTGGGAAAGAGGCAAAAACGCGTGTTTTGCGTTTTTGATGAAAACGCGTGTTTTGCGTTTTTGATGAAAACGCAAGTTGCGTTTTTTGTCCCATTTGGGAATTGCAAAAAGTAAATTGCAAAATTACATAATTACCCTCAATCCTTATATTTTATATAAATAGATAAAATGTAATTTTGTAAGTTAGGTGAGGGTATTTTAGTCATTTTAATATGATGTGACACCATAAATAAATATTAATCTAGATAAAAAAGTAACTTTTTACTAACTTCCCAAATTACTCCAAAAAATCTTGGTTAAAAGCAAAAAAACTGATTTTTACCATCTTCCCATTTTTAAATCAAAACATATGCGATTGTGGTGTTTAAGCATTCACCAATCATAAAAATAATATGTTTCATGTTAACGTGTATTAATTAGGGTTGAACAAACATCCTTTTGATCTATTAAAATTAAATAACTTGAATCAATCTGTTACGGAATGAACGGTTTTAATGATCCCAAAAAACTAACGTAGTTACATTTTTTTGAATTTACCTAAGTTCCAATAGATGGCAGATGAGAGTCTATTTGATCCAACTCAATCTGTAAGCACCCCATGAAAATGATATTATATTTTTATACTTTGTGTGTTAAAAAAATTACATTTATTTATGAAATTTGAAATTTGAGCCTTTATTTTTAGGAAAATGAGTGGGAGCACTAATTAGTGCTCCCACTAATTAGGTGGCAGTGGGTCCCACCAGTAATGATGTGATGTTTTGGTCTTGGAGTTGTATTTTTTTTTTTTTTTTACTTTTTTAATGTATTAGTGTTATTAGTGGTGGTGTTTTTAGTGGGATGAATCATTGTTGTTATTTTTATTATAGAAAATGACAAATTAAAAATTTTGCCCTCAAATAAGACTAAAAATAGTAAAGTATTATTGAAAATAATTTGAAAGATGTCCAAAATAGTAAAGTTCAAACCATCCAATCAAATCGCATTCGCTTGTCAACTCGCACAACCCATTCAATCCACATTTACTAACACATATATAAATTTACAGTGATGCTAGAGACTTCTAATTTAGAGGCTTTAAACACACCTCTAACGAGGTGGAAAAGGGCAAAAAAAAAAAAACAGACACATCACTGATAGTGGCAATGGGTGGGACCCACTGCCATATCACTAGTGGCACCTCTAATTAGAGGTCCCAAGCATTTTTCATAAATTTATTTTTTCAAGACGTCCAAATTAAGAGAAATAGCAAATGAAAGACCAATCAACCTAACTCAGCGTATTAATAATAAGGGGTTGTTTGGGGTGTCCTAAATAAGTGTATTTTTTGTCTTTTTAGACTAAAAAATTGAGGAAAAAAATATAGATATTTGGGTTAACTTTTTGACTTTTTATGAAAAAAATGTGTATTAAAAAATTATATAAATTAGTGTGTAGAGGAAAATTAGGATTGGGAGTTGTGCAGCCGTAATTTTTTACTTTTGCGAATAGTGATAACTTTTTAACTTTTTGAATAATTTTTTGACTTTTTAACTTTTTTCAACTTGCTAAACTTGGGCTAAGTGAATTGACACGCTACTTAAATGCTAGACCACTTAATAACAAGCCTCATTTATGAGGGCTCTTTCTATTAATTCTTGAGACTTATATATGTTCTTTTTTTTCTTTTTAATTTGGAGTTACTACAACTCCTTGCATTATAAGATTTCATTAGGCCTCTTCGGGAGAGTAGTTTATGAGAGGGGGATTTGCGCCGGACAAGTACGGCCGAGCTATGGTAATGCGAGTTATAACGGACCTTCCAAGAGCCAGACTATTTGCTCGGTCGGAGCGGTTCCCGGACCCATCACGTCGGGCCGAGCTAGATTTGTCGACTGGAGCGTGGGGTCATGCGTGTGCCAAATCGAGCTGTGATTCGGCTAGGCATTCGGTTGAATCCTCAATGGTGCGTCTAGACCGAGCCAAGCACAGCCCGGAATAAATTTAGGCCGGCACGCCTCACAGCCAATCAGTCCGGAAGGACCGACTTCTTACAGCTCGGCCGTGAAGGTCATGGTTGTGTTTTTTCCCAAGGGATAGGTCCGTCATGATATCCCGGTTGAGTGTGCCACCTGGACCAATGATGTGATGGAGGGGAAATCCACTCCTGGCACGCGTCAATATCGTTTGGCAGTTCCACACATGCTGTTTGGAGGTTTTAGCCTTTACACGATGAAGGTGGTGAAAGACGAGCACTGCCACCTGTCCAGGGAAGGACAACAGAGGTAGTGCGCAAACAATCCCTGAGGCTGCATGGCCAGCCTAGAAAAAGAAGGAATAGGGGACGTTGAAGGTAAGCAATCTGAACAATTCTCTCTCTCTCCAAAAAAGTGCTATCTTCTTCCTCTTCAAGTGATCTGACTTGATCGTCGGAGGGTCTATCCGGCAACACACCGCCGGACAGCTCACCATTTCTCTGTTTTCAGGTCAGGCGTCGTTACGTGAAGCTTGAGTGCAAGGAGTACGGAGAGCAAAGGATATTTCACTCCTGTACAGTTTATAAGCCTGTTTATTAATTTTTTGACTTATTTTAATCACATTATCTCTTTATTTTTTACACATCATTTCGTAATATGTAAAAAATCAATTTATTTAACAATTTCTAAACAATCCTTAATATTAAAAATGAGCAATACTAGTAACAATCTTATTAAAAACATACATGACCAAATATCAATGAATATTTAAATATCATTATGGCCCCGTTTGTTTTGAGAGATAGAGGTAAGATCGAGATTGAAATGAAAGTGTGACTCACTATATGTTGTGTTTGTTTTGAGAGATGGAGAGGGAATTCATAATCTCATAAAATTAGGATAGACTTTGGTGTTGGGACTGAGATGGAGAAGGTGGAGATGGTATTAAGAAATTAGTCACATGGGATTAGATTTTTTTATTTTTTATTTTTTTATGTACATGTTGGGCCTTTTTTTTTAACATTAATGTGTAATATTTTTTTTTATTTTTTGTTAAGTAAAAATCATAATTTTATTTGTTTTAATATTTTTATTTCTTTCATACAGTAATAATTTAACAATCTCTACATTAACAATTACCATCAAAATAAATACAATTTTATTTAATTCTCTCACTATCAATCCCCTCCATTCTACTTATAAAAACAAACGGAGCCTATTTGTTTAGTACCAATTAAATTTGACCTCTTGTATTTTTAATAAAATTTTTGATAAAATTGATAGTATTATAGAATTATTCATTATAAATTATGTTTCCAAACTCAAGTACTCTAAAATTTTGGAGATCATTTTCATATCAAAATGCATTTTATCACGTTAGCATGTTTTGTTTCAATATTTTTTTTACTCATCGAAATTGAGATGAGCTCAGAATACGCCCACAACTCTCTCAACTAATCCTCCAATCCGATTAATAAACTAAAGAAAAGAATTAGCCTTAGCCCTCGATTGGCATAAGTTAAACGGGATTTTTTTGGTTAAAATAATCACAAAAGATAAAATAAGTTTTTTAATTTAATAAAATAAAATATTACATTCAAATTATAATTATTCACAAAAGTTAAAAAAGTCAAAAAGTCTATCTCAAACGAGACTTTTTAATCCCATACTAAAATAGTCAAAAAATCAACACACATCCGAAATAAACCTTACTCTTTTTTTCTTTCTTCTAACACAAATCGTGGACTTAGAGCATCCTCATCAGACCCCTTATAATAGTTCTTTTTGCTAAATTAAGGGGTTGATTCTCCAAAAATCCTTCCTCACCAGATCCCTTATACGACCCCTTAAATTTAGGATTACTACAGCCACTTCCTATTTCTAGGGAGTCATTATAATTCTCTCATATCTGATAGTAATCGTCCACCCTGATGTCTTAGATGAAGTGATATGGGCAAAACTTGCTTCACCGGTCATCCAACCTGTCGACCGCCCCTCCAACCGGTCGACCGCCCCCTCGCTTTTGTAGCTCTTTCTTCTTTCGCTTTCTTCTGTGTCTGTTTAATTATTTTATTATTAAAAAAATATTCATATTTAAAAATAATTAAAAAGATTATTTTAATAGAATAAAAAAATAATAAGGAGTTTGTTAGGAGAAGTAGATGAAAAAATAATTCCTAAAATAAAGAATGAATTTTTTAATAATATTTTTAAATAAAATATAAATAAGCTGTTGAGAATGCTCTTAGGCAAATAGTTATGCTACTTATCACCTAACAAACTGAGAGCTTGTTCTTTTCTTTTTTCTTTTTTTGCTTGGACAAACAGAAAGTTTATGACACTAAAAAATTATCATAAATTTTATATCAATGATTTATATTGAAAATTAATAAATTTATATGTGACACTTTAAAAAAATCTCAACAGTTGATATGAAATGCTAATATTTCTCTAATTTTCTGTTCTGAAAATGTAACATTGCTTACAAACAAATGGCTCATCAAACTTATCCTATTCCCTAAAAATTCATTTACCCACTGATTGGGACGTTAAAAATCAAGGAAGTATCAACTCCTAAACAAGTTGTCACACCCTCTTTTTAGGGAGAAAAAGAGAGGAATTAAACCAATGAAATGGGAAAAGGACCGAACTAGGGAAGTAACTATCACCACTTGTTCTTCCCATCTTCATCTCAAAGTCATAAAAATAAAATAAATTATAAAAATATGGCGTGACAAGAGGCAAGTTGATAGATAACCCACCAAAAAAAAAAAAAGACAAGTTGGGCACATATCTCTTTGACAATATAGTTATAACAGCCTTCTTTTTTTTACTTCTTTTTTTTTTCTTTATTAAAAATTTAAAAATTTGTGGAAATGAAAAATGAACATCAAAAAAATGAAATGAAAAATATCTGTTTGGTTGAATTTTTAGAATCTATTTTCTGAAAGTTCTCAAAAGTTAATTTGGTAAAAAAAAATAAAAACATCAAAAACATTCATTATTTTCATATGTTTTCTATTTTTTTGGGGGTGAAAATATTTCTTGAAAAAAAGAAAAATTATTATTTATTTTTGTCAAACTAGTTTCTAAGTTTTCAAAAAAAAAATGAAAATAAAAATACACTACAAAAAATTAAGGTTTTAGAGACCAAAATTTAGAGACAAAATTATTTTTTAGGGACTAAATGTTTTTGTTACGAAAAGTGTCGTCATTATATTTTTAGCAACGAAAATTGGACATTAGTAATGAATTATTATTTTTTTGGGACCAAATTTTTTGTCTTAAAAAATAAACTATTTTGAGACTAAATTATTTTGTCCCTAAAAGTGTATTTACTACTGACATTTTTAAAACTTTGTAACTAAAAACCTTATTTTTTACTTTTTGAAACGACCTTTTAGCGACTATCCTCACGACGATAGAAATTAGTCCCTAAATACATTTTGCAACAAAATTTTCACTTTTAGAAACCAAAAAATTTGATTTCTAAAACTCTTATATGTTGTAGTAATAAATTAAAAAACAAGTTTTGAAAACTCAAGCAAAAATAAATTCTTCAAATCAAGCTCATCATTTATTATTATTATTATTATTATTATTATTATTATTATTATTATTATTATTATTATTTATTTTATTTTTTTTAAAATTTAGTTTATTTTAGGCAGCATAGCATTACAATTGAGAATATTAAACCCTAATTACGTCAATCATTTACTTGGAAAGTGGCCTTGGCTAGTTTTCTTTCACTTGATAACAAAATGAAGTGGTTTTTTCATGGTGTAGAATCGTTTTCACGTCGTTTTCGGACCAATATTTTTTCCATTTGCATGCCGCAAATGAAAGAGCGTACATAGCTCACAACGGATGTGATTTTAGTCATTATGGTCCCATTTTGTAACTAGACAAACAATAATTAGCTTCCGATGGCTCTAATTGGTGCAACACACAATGCTACATTCATCCATCCACATCTTATTTTACCATATAAAAAAAATAAAAAAATAACAAATTAACGAAATAACCAATTTGATCTTGTCGCATAATGTTCAGTAAGAGTAATCCATAATTCTTGCCTCGAGCTTCCATTTTCAAAATCCAATAAAATAATCATTAATTAGCCGTTGGTCCTTACCATGCACGTGTTTTCTATATAATAAGGAAGCTCTGCTTTTTGAATCTGGATGGGACTGTTGTCCCTCTGTCAAAATTTTGACCATTAGATTAATTTGATCAAAGGGCTAAAAACATCTCACTCAACACACGCCCCCTCTCTCTCACACATACTCCTCTCCTCTGTTATGTTTTCAAATTTTGAACACACTTTCTCTCTCTCTCTCTCTTTCTCTCTCTCTCTCTCTTTCTCTCTCCCTCCATTGGAGTCCATTCCCTTGCTTCCCTGTCGAAACCCACCCTTTGCCGTGCTTCCCTGTTTTCATCTTCTCTTCCTCCCTCCCTCTCTGCCGTCAACAGGGGAACATCAACAAGGGAGTCGTCACTGCTGGAACAAACCGAAGCTCTGCTTTTTGAATCTGTATGTATTTGTGTGTATATATAATATATATAATTTGCATTTTGGATGTATATAGATGTATATAGATATGTATATGTGTATATAGATGTATGTAATGGGTTTGATTTATGAAATGGGTTTGAAATGGGTTTGATGATTTGATTTATGTATATAGATATGTATATGTGTATAATTTGCATTTTCAACATGATTTTGTATTTGATTTTGTATAAGATGTATTTGATTTTGTATTTGATTTATGTTTGAAATGGGTTTGATTTTGTAGGAATTAGACACGTACTGAACATGGGTTTGAAATGGGTTTGATTTTGTTTGATGATTTATGTATTTGATTTTGTATGGGTTTGAACATGTATGTATTTGATTGAAATGGGTTTGCTGGAACAAACCGAAGCTCTGCTTTATGAATTTGAAGCTCTGCTTTATTTGTGTGAATTTGAAGCTCTGATTTATGTATTTAATCTGCATTTTGGATGTATATATATATGTATATAGATATGTATATGTGTATATAGATGTATGTAATGGGTTTGATTTATGAAATGGGTTTGATGATTATTTGTTTTTGTAATGTTTGATTTAGATAAATAGTCATAAAAATGGGTTTGATTTAGATGTATGCTGAACAAATTTTATGTAATGTAATGTTTTTTAGATGTATACATATAGATGTATGTAATGTTTTTTAGATGATTTAGATGTATACATATAGATGTATGTAATGTTTTTTATGATTATGATTATTTAATCTAATGGTCAGATATGACTATTTGTTTTTTTATTATAGTGATTTAATAGTATGTTTTTTATTTTGTTTGTTTTACTTTTTTTTTTTTTTTTAATTTTTTAATAGTGTAATAGGGAAAAAAAAAAATAGTCAAATATAAAAGGTTACAAATGAGACTTGCATCCCTATAATTTTTTACTTACACCTCATAACAGAATCACTTAACAGTGTAATTTTTTATTTCTACTTCACTGTTAAGTAATTCCCACATTTTCTAAATATATGTACTATATGTAAATTATGATAAATGTCATAATTGAATTCTTTTAATGTTGTAACTAAAAAAAAATTGAGCCATAATCAAATATTACATAAGACATACATAATCAAACTAATATTATAATTAATATCACAGTAAATTTAACTTAATTATAACTAATACCAGAATAGTTATACGTAAACATTACAAACATCGTAATTGGTGCATATGGTACATACCACAAGAGTGATGTGTATAGTAGAATTTTCCTAAAGTATTTGGTAAAGTTTAATTATTGGATAACCAACTAGGTTTGGCTTAGCTGACCACTATAACTTTCCTAAAGGCTTAATTCCTAGGGGAAGGTAATGTATTCAACTCTCTTTAAACACTTGGTGCTTTGCAAAGGGCGAGGAGTCTGACTCCCACAAATACTAATATAATTATTGGATACTCTAAGCACATTATGTAATATTATTTATGTAGTAATATAAATTAATGACGTAACCAAAAACCTTGATTATTTAATGGGTTTGATTTATGAAATGGGTTTGAAATGGGTTTGATGATTTATGTTGAACATGTATGTATTTGTGTGTATTATATATATCATTGTGAACACACACCCTCTGTAATCTGATGGCTCTGTTTTTGAACACACACGCTCTGTCTCTCTCGCTCTCTCTCACACACACACACATGTACTCCTCTCATCTCTTTCAAGATTTCTTTGGGAAGACACTATGCTGTGTTTTGGATCTAATATCTAGAAATCTTTTTTTTCTCAAAGAGTCAACTTGGAATTTTACACAAATTGTTAGTGTTATTGGGACAATTATATATGTTGTTTAATTATTGTTTTCTTTTTCTTTGATTCAACTAGGTCTTTCCTTGCTGGACTCTGTTGTTTAAAAAAATCAACTTCAGTGTTTCTTTCATTTGTCCTTTTAAATTTGTACATTAAAAATAAAAAAAAAATTGTTTAGTACAGTTAAGATGGTCACAATTGTTAACAAATAGGTTCTATCATTAGAGAATAGAGAGATGAGCTCTTGCCAAATTTTGGCATTGTTATAATTTGGCACCAAAAAATAGCACATGAATTGGAAGTGTTGTGCTTTCATTTGTATCCATTGAGTTCTGCTTTATTTATATGCATTTTGGTCCCAATTTCATATGCATTTATAAAATTAACTTGAAATGTTTGATTTCTCACATGGTTTTATGTATCTGCCACATCCAATTGTGGGAAATTATTTTTAATGTTTATAAAATTATTTTTCCAACATCTAATAGTCCTACGGGTGTGGATAAACATCTACATCTGATGTTTACACATAGAAATTAGGGCTGTATTTGCCACATCTATAGTGGCAGATAAACATCTATTGTGGAAACATCATCCAATGGGTTTGATTCTTTAATAGGAAATGGTTTTGAAAAGCTTTTGATTGATAAAATCATTGGAACGAAGACTTAAGTGGGTCTTTCTGAGTAGAGAATTCTAATTTTACATAACGAAAGAGAGGGTGTTTTTTTTTTAAAAAAAAAATTTGGAAATTGGAAGAAGAAAAGAAACATACATTTTTTTGTGTTGGATGGGTTTATTTTTTGTGGGTTGAGAAAAGAATGGGTTAGTTTTTTGTATTAATTTTTGACTTTTTAGCTAATGTTTCAAATTTAACCACTATAGATAGGAGTTAAATTAATCTTTTATTTTTATTTTTATTTTTATATATGATTCCAAACCCCAAACCCCCTATTTATGTATGATTCCAGTATGTATATATAATATTGAGAAGCCATGTCTAAGAAAGCCATGTCTAACAAAACCTGTGCCAATCTATATACAAATTGAAGTGGGTTTCTGCTTTCTAGGCAACCAAACAAAGGGCTTTTTTTTTTTTTTTAATAAAAAAAAATTGAAAATTGGAAGAATAAAATAAACATACCTTCCTCTGCCTCTTAGGCTTTTACTTTTTATCTAATGTTTCAAATTTAACCAATATAGATAGGAGTTAAATTATTCCAAGTTTTTTTTTCTTTTCTCCTTGAATGACACTTAGGGCATGTTTGATTAGCAGTATTAGTGGTACTATTTTATTAACCTGTTAATCAAATAAGGCCTTAGTTTGAGTTTTATTTATTGCATAAAACACCTGTTTATTAGTTTGTATAGCATTTTGATAACATTTGAATTTTATTAGTTTGTAAAATTTTATTAGCTTTTTGACTTTATGAAACAAAAATAGATGTATTCCATTCCATTGCATTATTTTCTGTGAGTTGGAGAGGCATTTGAGTGCGACAAGATGAAAAGTTGGAGAGGCATGTGATAGTGCTATTCTTATATACAAGATATATTACCTTTCTTGGTAAAAAGTGTCATTATCCACATGAAATCACTCTAATATTTTGGGCACCAAAAAATGCCATCACACACGATAAATGTGTTTGGGGCTTCAAGAATATATTTTTTTGCATTTGTGTGTAAGTGGCTTCTTATTTTGTCATGGTGGCTGACCACAATCACCCTTCAAAATAGGCAATGGCTTTTTTAATTTTAATTTTAATTTTTATTAAACTAATTTGAAATTAATTATTTTATTGTGTACATTTTTATTTATGCAATCGATCCCATTTGATAGGACTTAAAGCATAGTTTGGTTTACTCATCTAAATTTGTTTGTTTCATCTGAGATGGTCCTACAACAATTTGTGATCAATGTAACTTTTAATATAGTGATCTTCCTATGGTTTTTTTGATATACTATTCAGGGTTATATTTGTTTGGGTATGCTACATAATACATAATTTCTCTTAAAATTTTACGAAAAATCATCTAGCCTTTGTTGGTTGATTGATTGATCCTAAACATTTTTGGTTGTTTGATCACAACTTTGAGACACTTTTCATAAAACATTTTTATGGTCGTTAACATTTTTGCAACACATAGATTGTAATATAAGAATTTTATTAGATAGTGCATTCAAGCACAGGCATAAAACACCTATTTATTAGTTTGTATAGCATTTTGATAACATTCGAATTTGATTTACAAATAATGGGAAAAATGGAAAATTGAGTTTTGATTTTTCTTTAATATTTATATTTCTATCTTTGGATACAAGTCTATAATTGTATTTTATGTATGTATGTATGTATGTATGTATGTGATACAAGTCTATAATTTAATTTAATTTTTTGTGGCTTTTTAAATAGAGAGAATGAGTTGATTTTATGTGTTAGTTTTTGGCTTTTTAGCTAATTTTCCTAATTGAAAACAAATTTAACCAAAATAGATAGGAGTTAAATTAATCTTTTTTTTTTTGTTTTTTCTTTTCTCCTTGAATGACACTTAGGGCATGTTTGATTAGTAGTAATAGTGGTACTATTTTATTAATCAAAGGTACTACCCGTTTATTAGTTTGTATAGCCTTTTGATAACATTCAAATTTGATTTACAAATAACCTCTGCGATTTATTAAATGTCATTCATACACAACCAACCAAGCATTAATTAGTAGCTAACAATTGGCCAAATGGAAATCTGAACTTTGATTTTTATATTTCTATCTTTGGATATCTTTAAAAATATTTCAAAATATTAATGAATTGGATATCTTTAATAATCTTCAATAATCTTTTGTTTCAATAATATTGACAACAGGTTTGAAGCATTGAGTTTGAAGCATTGTGGACTTCCTTAAGACCTTTCATATCCAAACAAGGTAAATTAATCTTTTATTTTTATTTTTATATATGATTATGGATGTATATATATCTATACATATGATTCCAATATGTATGTATATATGATTCCAAACCCCAAACCTCCTCTTTATGTATGATTCCAGTATGTATATATATATTGAGAAGCCATGTCTAAGAAAGCCATGTCTAACAAAACCTGTGCCAATTACTTAACAAATTGAAGTGGGTTTCTGCTTTCTAGGAAACCAAACAGAGAGCGTTTTTTGTTTTTTTAATAAACAAAATGAAAAATTGGAAGAAGAAAATAAACGTACCTTCCTTTGCCTCTTAGGGCATGTTTTTTTGTGTTGAATGGGTTTATTTTTTGTATTAATTTTTTACTTTTTATCTAATGTTTCAAATTTAACCAATATAGATAGGAGTTAAATTAATCTTTGTTTTTTGTTTTCTTTTTCTTTTCTTTTCTCCTTCAATGACACTTAGGGCATGTTTGATTGGTAGTATTAGTGGTACTATTTTATTAGCCTGTTAATCAAACAAGGCCTTAGTTTGAGATTTATTTATTGCATAAAACACATGTTTATTAATTTGTATAGCATTTTGATAACATTCGAATTTATTAGTTTGTAACATTCGATAACATTTGAATTTTATTATTTTGTAAAATTAATCTATTTGGACTTAAATTAATCTATTATTAGTTTGAATTTTATTAATTTTATTAGGAGTTAAATTAATTTTACAGATGTGGTAAGTATGGAAATATTATTATTCGTCAAATATGAAAATATATTCGTGTACAGTTTTAGTGTTGAGGAGTGCTCTAACTAATTGTGTTTTTCTTTTTATCCTTCTGTCTCAGATTCCTTTAATTTTGCTTCTTAAGCAGATACTCAGGTTAGGAAGTCTCTCCATTGCAATTCTTTATTAGTTCCTTGCTTTCTTTTTCGAATTGCAGTGGGTTAATGAATGTTCTGGATTAATGAATGAACTCTCCTAGAATGTTTGGTCTTCGAATTTTCAATAATTAGATTACACATTAAGCTTTTAATTTGTAATATGATAGGTCTTCTTTTTTTTTTCTTTTTCTTTTTTTCCATCTCTCTTAGGTTGTATTTGGATTTAGGATTTGAAGGGAATTTGTTGATTGAAAGGAAAAGGGAATATTAAAAAGTTAATCCTTTTTATTTGATGACCCTTATTTTTTTTGCTTTTACTGAATTGTTTTTAATTTGCTTTTAAAATGTTTAGGCTTCTCTCTCTTTAAAAAGAGTCCAGTTTATTTTGCTGTTTCAATTTTATTTATGGAATTTTTCAAACAAAAAAAAGACTTTTTAGATGTTTATCAGGACTTTTGAAAAAACATAAACTTATTTTAAAAATTTGTTTTACTAACTTTTTAATGATTTTTATTAAATAAGCTATTGTGTAGTTACTTTTTTGAAAAAGGCATTTGCAATTATACAGATCATACAAAAGGTATTTGTAATTTTTCAGTTACAGTGTGGTGAGCCCTTTCATAAATTTTTATTGTAGTTTTTTACTTATTTTTTTTCACATTTTAAAATACAAATTTAGTATTGCATAAGAATTAACCATGGGCAATACAATTTAGTATTACAAATTTAGTTTTTCACATTTTAAGTTTTGCTAAAATTTTATTCATTAGTATAATTTATATTTTTTGTTAGTATGAAAAATGGGCAATACAATCCATAAGAATTAACCTTTGTCAGTGCAAATTTGCTATATAGAATCAACTACAAAATCATGTATTGCTATAGTTCTACATTTTGGTCAATAAAGAAAAACTATGAAGATTTCTATGAGAGTATTTAATTTTTCTTCTATCCTGTAGTAGGTCAATTTCTCCATCTGTGATATTCATGCACAAACGAACTTCTTAAACTATGTTGTTAACTAAAATATGTTTGGAGGTTGTTAATTTTGTAGCGATTAATTTTCCTTTACGGCAATTATTAAACCTCATTTTGCCTTCATACAGTTATCTTTGTCAAATTTACATAACCAAGCACTTTCAGGTTGAGACACCATTGACCTTCAACCGCTAATTATGGACAACATTACTATATTTGGTCACGTAAGTTGTTTTCTTTTTTATTTATTTGAAAAAAAAAACATTTTTCTTATAAGCAAAAGTCAATTTTCTTTTCTTTTCATAATTTTGTTATCTAATTCCTTATAACAAAATTCTCTTTTCTTATAATTTACAGATGGATGGAGACCTACGTCGAACTGTAATACTAATTCCTTTTACTCATTTTCTTACATGTATAATTTTTTTATTTTTTTTACCTCTAATTCTTTTGTATTTTTAGGTCCAATTTCTTCAAGAAAGAAATGTTAATGTTGTTATCCGTGATGAGCGTGACCTTAATGTCATCCGTGTTCGAGAGGTAGGCCCAATTTAATTATATAGATTTTTTCCATTCAAAACACCGTATACACCGTATATTCTTATTTATAGATTTTTTAAATAAATATAATTAATCAAGGTTCTTTAAATTATATAGATTTCTTTAAATAGATATTCTTAATTATATAGATTTCTTTAAACGTTCTACAATTTAATCAAGGTTCTTTAAATTTTATTTATTTATTTTTTTTTTGTAGGCAAAAGAAAAGGAAATTGCCAAGGCATTGTTGAAGAAAAACGAAAAGACCACCGTTTCGGGCAAGGAAAAGGAAAATGCATGTTCAGTAGTATGGCTCTTCAACATTTCCATTTAAAGTTCTTTTTTTGAAATATTTATTTTGGACCATGAACCTTGATTATTTATTTATTTTTAAATGTAAAATTGACATACTACTTGCATAGTGACATATACTGTTCTTATAGTAAACAGTTTCATATAAATTTGTGAAATGTTTTTTTTGAAGCATACTAAAATAGGATTTGTACAAAAAACATTATATTTGTTTTAAATTATTATTATTATTCTTTTTTGGCTTTTTGCTATTGACAAGAGAATAAAAAAGGAATATAACAAAAAAGGAATGAGGGGAGGAGGGATACATAATGAAAAAGTTTTCAATTTTTTTACAAAATATCAGAAGGAAAGGGAATTAAGATAAAATAAATTAATAAAAATGAAAAATGAAGAGAAAAATATAAAGCAGTATATGATAAAATTTAGGCATCTTATGAAATTAATCTTCATGTTTTAGGCACATAACAATAATATTATATCGAAAGCTGCATTGGCTCAACGTGCACGGCGAGAACGCGAAAGAAATGATAAGGCAAGCTCTTCATATCAATTGGGACAACGTTCGCGACGTGAACGAGAAAGATTGAGAGAATTGATTCCACCAAGCACAACTAATACTCCACCGGCTCAGAAAGGAGTAATGTTTACACATCTACCTTCGCAAAGCACATCTTTAGCTTCACAAAGGAATTGGTAAAACATTGTATTTAATTCTACAAATACATATTCTTATTGTTAAGATTTTATTTAACAAATTTTATTTTCTACACAACAAATATTTGTAGGCCTACTCATGCAAACCCATTGCTCCATGAGACTAGGAATATCGGTGTTGTTATTCGTGATGAGTGCAATCTTAATATTATCCGCAATTCTAAGGTAAGTATAAATATCAAGTTCAAAATGTTCTTTTTTCGTAATCTTAATAAATTCTATAAATACATGTTCTTTTTCGTATTCTGAATAAATTTTATTTATTTTTGGTAGGCAAAAGAAAAGGAAAAGGCCAAGGCAATGTCTAAAGGAAAAGAAAAGGCAACTTCTTTTGACAAAGGAAAGGAAAACGCATGTCCAATGGTATATATTCAACATCTTTAAAAAAAATATTTATCGAGTTGATAAGTGAACATTGATCATGTATATTTTTAAAAATATAAACTGTGTTGTCAATTTTTTTTGTGTGCTCTTTGTTTTCTGTACACTCAAACAAAGTATTTTTAGCTCTCTTTAACATTTCCTGAAAAATAATTGTAACCTTTACCAACTCCAAGAAAAACTTTGTCAAAAGGTACAATTTATTTATTGATAAATTTGTTATTTTAAAAATATTTTACTATATGTGTCGACTTTTGTAGGATTGGGTTAAAAAATATATGGAGCTCAAAAATATAAATACAACTAGATTGCTTCGATGGGGATGTAACAAGGTAATTTCAATTTGAAAGTGTTTTGATATATTACTTTTTTATTTGCTAATATACTAACTTTTTTATTTTTATAAATTAATAGATTGTCGTGCATGTTCCTCACTGGGGATACATACAAGTTGATACGAGGACTTTTTGGAAAGTGATGAGGCGCTCCTAGGATTTCTAAGAAAGAACAAGTTTGAATCTCATATTTATTTTTGTCAAAAGCGTACATATGCTAGCTACGATCCATATTTTGTAAAGTTTCCGATCGATGTGAAATTTATTACTTACAATAGTTTTGTAAAGCCTTTTATCTATGTGAAATTTATAACTAAGTTTAGATGTATGTTAGATAATTTTCATTTGAATTATTGAAAATGTTACACACTAGGTGATATATGTTTTTGTAAATGTTAGATATTTTTTCTTCCTAATATGCTCTTGAATTAGGTTAAACAAAACTAATCATATTTTTATTTGGTTATCTTTTTATTAGGAAGGGTGTTGCATTTTCTTTGTATTACAGAACATTGGTTGGTGTGCTTAATTTGTTATTTGACATTTTTTTTTTTGTATTGCAGAGCACTGGCTGGGGTGCTTAATTTGTTATTTTGGCATTTTTTTTTATATTGCAGAGCATTGGCTGGTGTGCTTAATTTGTTGTTTATTTTTTTCTATTGCATAGCATTGACTGGCGTATTTCGTCTGATTTTTATATTTTGTTGTTTTTGTGTTATGGGATTTACATTTTGTTGTTTGTTTAAAATCTTATGCTTTTATTGTGCTTGAATTTTACGTAGCAATTATGTGTTTACTTTTCACTATTTCATTTTTACCTATAAATTTGGAAAATTTATGTTCAAATTGATTTATTCACCAAGCAGCATACAATTTATTTATTTTTCATTTATTTAATTTTCTACACAATAAACTGACCACCAAACCATAAAAATTGGTAGATTTTAACAATTACATTAAAATTGATGCAAAACTATAGCTTTGAGATCTCTCTTCTTTACTTCAATCAAAACTCACTATCTAAAAAAATGTGGATATAGAAATTTATTTGGGTACTATTATTAGCTAGGATAATAAAATGCTTATTTTCTATTACAAATTGCAAGTGAGTTACATAAACAAAAATACTACAATACACTAAACTCTTTTAAAAAATCTAATTATAAAATTCATTTGAAAATTTAAAACCAAATAATTTTCACCTCAAATTATATTTTCACCTCAAATTTTTTTGAAAAACAAATTAAATAAATTACATTTTAACCCAATAATTTTATATTCAATTAATGGTCACCGTGCCTTCAGGCACGGGCATACCCTAGTTTTTTAATAAATTATATATAATTTATTTAAAAAATTAAATATAAATATATTATAGTTAGATTATCATATAATAATTTTATATGATATATATATTAAATTATAAAATTGTAAAAACACTCTTAATTAAATTAAAATATCAACTATATAAAAAAATTCAACGACGACTAGTCAAGAAATAATAACATAACAACATTAAACCCAAAAAGAAAAAATAATAAAAACATTTAAACGATAGATACATCTCAGTATGTGAAGTGATTAATCATCTGTAATATGATTTCAAAACATAAAAGAACTTGTTGTTCAATAATTGAAAAAGTAATTCAAGCAGTAAATCTAAACTTTAGAAGTTCGTCAAGAGTATCATTGTTGTGCAAGTTTTTCCTTCTGTGAATTGTGATTATATAAAATAATGTAGAAAAAGAAATATAATTTCATATATAGAATCACATTAAAATTTAAAAAATAAATCCATAATATAGAATTGGTATTAGATATAGAAAAATGTACGAGAAAATAAGAAGGAAAAAAAAAAGAAAAAAAAAAAAGAAGACAATTTAGCATTAAAAAAAATCTTAATACCCTTGGAAGAATTAAGAAGAAAAATGTGAAACGCAAAATTAATATTGAGTTTGTAGATTATCTCAATTTACCATGAAAAATATATGAAAAAAAATATTTGTTAAATAGAATTCATGTAAAATAGGTAAAGTTAGTATAATTTAAATTAGGTTTTAGTTTGTCTAGAACTTTATATGTAATTAAGAAAATACATACTGATGTAACTCTCTTACAAAAAAATAAGCTCATATAATCTACCACTTAAATATGAAAAAAAAATAATACTTTTAATAATATATATATGATTTGATGTCTAGTGTGAGGCCTCAAAAAACCAACAATACAACCAACAAGAGTTTATTTTTGTTACATTTTATTTTTTGTTTTCATCTTTTGAGGTTCATGAAGCTGTAATTTCTCCATTGGCAGGCCATGAATGTCATTTTGCATGGAATCCTTTTCAGCCTGCCTCTAGAGAAAAAATAAAATAAAAAAGGACTTAAGTGAAATAAAACATGCTATGACACTTCATGAAATAAATTAAAATCAAATCCAGGAGGTTGATGCACGTAATAATAAAGAGGAGTAGGTCTTAATATGTAAATTTATTATTTAATAGATCTTGTGAGAATTAATGACAATTTTTTATCAAACACTATTAAAAAAACGTCATTAATAATTAATTTTCAACGATAGTTTAAAAATTGTCACAAAAAATGTCATTAATTATAAATTTTAGCAACTGTTTAAAAAAATCGTCATAAAAAAGTCACTAATTTTCAACTTCATCGACAGTTTGAAAAATTCATCATAGAAAAATGTCACTAATTGTAAATTTTAGCAACAATTTATAAAAATTGTAATAAAAAAAGTCACTAATTGTCAATTTTTAGTGACGTGTAAAAAATCATCAAAAAAATATTTTTAACGACGATTTTACTTAATCTAACTATTAAGACCTATTAATAATTTATCCTAATAAATAACTGAATATAGCCGGTAATCCTGTCCCATTGTGACATGAAATTTGCTTCACTTGTATGATCCATGTTTGAGAAGTGGTTAATATAGGAAAAAAAATAAACAATATTTTTCAAATATAGTTAAAAAGTCAAAAAGTATGTCAAAAGTTTGAAGCTAACTATATTTTTTTCAAATCTCAAGAGATATAAGTGTAATTTATCCAAAATGCAAATAGAGTAATTTGAGCGAAACAATCTACTTAACGAAAAATTCCACCATTTAACATATATAATCAAAATTATTTTTTAAGTTAGGTCTGTGTCCCTAATATTAGGATGATTGTTCAGTAGTTCCAAGACATAATGTGAAATCAAGAATATTTAATAATTTCTCCTAAAACTTACTAAAATTTAGTATGTAAATATATCCTCAAAATGAAGATAAGGAGGCTTTGCACTAAATTCCAGAGCTAAGAAGGCACTTGAATTTTTGGGAGTGGAAGAGAAACTCCTATTTATGTGGTAGATATTGCAACCTATATAATAACAATCGCGATTGGGACCTCGAATCCGAGGTCCCCCGAATCCCCCGAAACCATGAAACGACGTCGTTTCATGGTTTTAATTTTTTTTTTTTTTTTTTTTCAGCAGACGGAGACGAAGACGGGGGAGGGGGAGGGGGAGGGGAGGAAGAGAAGGAGGTGGAGGGGAGGGGAGGGGAGGGGGCCAATAAACTCGGGGATGAGGCAAGGGCGGAGGCCAGGGTGGCGAGGCAGAGCCGGAGCTGCGGCGAGGCAGAGCCGGAGCTGCGACGAGCGACGAGCTGGAGCTGGGACGAGCGACGGCGGGCGATGATCGGGCGGCTGCGACGAGCGTCGGCGAGCGACGATCGGACGGCGAGACGACGCCTCTCTCTCCCTCTCTCTCTCTCTCTCTCTCCCTCCCTCCCTCTTCCTCTTCTTCCTCTGCGTCAAAAATGGCAGAAAAGAAGAAGAAAAAAAAAAAAAGCCTAAGCCCAAAACGATGTCGTTTTGGGCTTAGGGGGATTCGGGGATCCCAGATTCGAGGTCCAAAACATTTTTCATATAATAAATACTAGTGGTCAGAAAAATTTAAGGAGAAAATTTATATGTAGCCAATGTATGGGGTCATTTGAGAACATAAGTTAAAAATTAAAAGTTAAAAATTAATTTTTAATTCATTTTGGGTCATATCATTTTTCACATAAAAAAATTAAAAAAAAATTAATTTTTAATAATTTTCTCAAAACACCCCACAAGACAAAAAAAAATTATCAAACCCTAAATATATTCAAATACAATCACTTAAGTTATGCTTAAATTCTTGCACATAACTAGAATGGCATTGTTATATTTTATTAATTTTTAGCTGTCATTTCATCACCAATACTTGTGATTAATTGTTTGTTTCAGGATTTCAAAAAAAATATCTAAAGAAGAACACTAGTATCTTATCTTGTCATATAAGTTGTAACGCAATGTAAAATAAAATTTTAAAACCAATGACGCAACAGAAAATGCTCTGTTATTATTACTGTAGAGATATAATTTTGAGTTATTCACGTGGTTTAAGTGGTTAGTCGAGATGTGACGTAGGTGATTCTGATTGGCTAAGGTGTGATCAAACCATATATGAATTAAGATGTTCGGATAAAGGACTAGAGTAGATGATAACTGCATTTTGTTTGAATAGGTTAGAACTCTTGAGAGAGTTAATCATATTTCAAATTGGAGGAGTCCTTGATAAGTGGTATCCCCGTGAGGGATAAAATCATATGAAGTAAGATTTTTAGGAGACGAGGGCACTGTTCATTATAATAAATAAAAAAAAGGCACCCAGTGGGTCTAGAGTATATTCTGAACTAATATTATTTTGTATTGATATCTTTGAGAGATAAGTTAATTAACTTGATCATCGGAGTGCTCTAGGGTAGACGAGCCACCGATCCTGTTGTCTTCCTGTGTGCAGATGTTGAGCTTCTTTATTTCTACACTTGCTTTACGGCTTAGTTACCAGGATTTTGACGAAAAGATAAGATTTGGTTGTGAGGTCAAAATTTAACACCCATAATTTGGCGCCATCTGTGGGAACTTAATCAAAATAAATGGCTAACATCGTGCAAGATCAGCGTGTTGGCAATAATGAGTCATGATCTCGGTCGGAGGCATACCCTCCAGCATGTTGTGCATCGACATGTTGGAGATCAGATACTATAAGTCTCATCACCTCAGTATGACCGAGATAGTAGGACCTAGAGGGTAGTTGTGGAGCCATAATTTTGAGTTGTCCACGTGACCTAGATGGTTAGTCGATGTGCCACACGGGTGATTCTGATTGGCTAAGGTGTGGTCAAACCACATTTAAATCCAAGATGTTCGAATAAGGGATTAGAGTCCTGAATGATGACAGACTCTCTGTTTGGATAGGTTAGAACTTTTGAGAGAATTAATCCTATTTCAAATTGGAGTAATCTTTGATAAGTGATATCCCGTAAGAGATAGAATCCTATGAAGTAAAATTTCTAAAAGACGAAAACACTGTTTATTATAAAAATAAGACACCCTATGGGTATAAGGTATATTTTACTTTGTAAGTATTGTAATTAAGTTGTTATTTTTGAAAAATAAGTTGATTGACTTTGTACGGGAAAGAGATTCACCTTCTCGTATAATCCTGTTGATCAAGTCTGCGTTCCTCAATACGTCGTCGTTCCACCACCTGAAAACACAAACGTGAGCTGGCCGGCGGGGGTGTGCCGGAAACCTCTCCGATGCCTAAGTCAGTAAGCAAGACTAGAAGGCAAAAGCTCTGAGTATTCAGGAAGCAAAAATTGCATTACCTCTTCATAGGTGATATTGGTGAGCTTATATAGGTTTCGAGTGGCACAATCCTAGTAGGACTCTAACTTCTCCATGCAAAGAGTCCTCCTAGGACTCTTATTTCTCCATGCGTAGAGTCCTTCTAGGAATCATACTCCTCCTGGAAGATAATGCTTATCTTCAACACCCCCCTCACTGCATAAGCCAAGTGAGATGGCTTCATTATGGCCGAACTCCATTACGACCGAAGTAACCCATAATCCGAACTTCGCTTTACTTCTCTTACCCCGGTTTCGCATGCACAACCGAGCTAACCATAAGAGAGCTCAACCGGACTAGGACGTGGCCAAGCCGAACTAACAAGTCCGAACCGGTGTTAACATGCAACCGACCTAGCATATAAGAACCGGTATAATTCTACGACCGATCTACCAACTGGAACCGGACTACCTAGATACTTGCCGCAACCGAAGTACGCACACTTATTTGGCAGCCGAACTACCCATACTTCTCCTTTCTTAGTGGGTATCTTCCATTCTTGAACCTAGCTCGGCCCAACACCTAGCTCGGCCCAATAATGAATATAAATTACCCTCTCAATTGCCCCTTAATTCCATCTGCGAAGCATGATAGGGATTACCCATGTAACAACCGAGATAGAGTCTTAACATCTCCAGCCGAGCTAATAAATCCGTTAGCTACTCCAGCCGAGCTAAAACCTTTCGAGCCTTTCCAACCGAACTAACAACTGCTTAGCCTCTCCAGCCGAACTGAGACCTTTAAGCTTTCCCAACCGAGCTAAGTCCGCACCGAGCTATACCTGTCCGGCTCAAACGTCTTTTCGACCGCAGCAACTGAATCGATTGCCCTTCCTTGACACGTGGCAAGCTCTGATTGGCCCTCGCCAGCTGTAGCGCCGCCCTCGTATTTCACAACTTTTGAACAGTCCCGCCAAAAACGCCTTTACCCAAAATCAACCTTTCATTTCAGAATCACTCTCGCACTATTCATCCCCTCTCTTCCTTCTTGTGTTTTTCAATCTTGCATACCAAGAGCTCGTGTTCTTCACTGCTGCTGCTCCGTCCACTTTCAGTTCCTCCTTCACCAGGTATGCTGCCCAAACTTGTCTATTTCTTTCTGTTCTTGCTTCCGTTTGATCCATAGTAGTATGTTATTGTGTGTTTTCTCAAAACACTTTGCATGCTATGTTTTTGAAAAGAACTTCACACAAACACTATGAACTTTATGAACTGCTGGTAGAACAATCATTTGATCCATAAAAATGCACCCAACCGAACTAGAAACTGTTCGTGCTGTCTAGGTGAACCAAAACCGAGCTAGCACTTGTAGATAACACAGTAGTTTTAATAAGAAAGCATCTGATTCACCTTAGCCGAAATCCAAACTGACATGAGATAAGTATTACGGCCCCAGACCGAGCTAAACCTCCGGGGCCAAGCCAGCTTCCTGAGTTCCAAAACCGTACTCCGAAAAACTGCCCCTTGAGGTTTAACCGAGGTAAGGAACCCTTCAAGTGAAACCAAAATAACAAACATAACGTTCCAACCGAGATAACAAGAATAATGTGCCAACCGAGATAACAACAAACCTTTTACAAGCCGATGTAGACAGCTTAGCACCCTGTAGAACCGAAATAAGATCAGCCTTTTCTTGCTTTATTTCTGTAGCACGGTCATTGATCTGTGCTTGACACCTTGTTTTTTCAACTTTGCAGACTTAGGCTGTCCAGGCACTCCCTCTGTGCGTCCAACCGGACTACTGAGCACGCTCCTTCAACCGAGATAAATTATTTCTTAATTTATAAAATAAATGGGAAAGTACAGATATTTGGTAGAAACCCCTGGAGGTCTAGCCGATTTCCGAAAAGACTACCACATACCAACCGATGTAAACCTCACTTTGGCCAAACAAGGTGTAGACCCCTGGGGCAAGGAGGGCTTCGTCCCTTTTACTCTCCAGTCAATAATCGAGACCGGACTCAGATTTCCAGTTCAGCCTCTTATCTGTGAATTTCTTAGGCAGACTAGACTTTGCCCCACCCAACTATCCACCAACACATACCGAATAATAATGGGTATAGATGCCCTGAACCAACAAACCGGTCTGAACCTAGGTCTGGCCGAGATACTCCATCAGTATTCAATAGGATCCAAAAACCAAGGCTGGTGCTACTATCTGAGAGTGCGCCGAGGTAGAGAAAAAATAATAAAGCAAACACCGGATAAAGACGTTAATGATGACGACTTCTTCTGGGTATCTGGGAATTTCGAGGACTTCCAAGCCCGAATCCCAGGCCGAAGAATAAACTGGAAGAAAGGAGAGCCCGGTATAAGTACTTCGGTTTCCATTTCGCCTTGCCTTTGAGCTTTTACTTTCTCTGTAAACCGAGCTAACACTTGTCTTCTTTTGCTTTGCAGATAAAGCTCATCTCATCTCCAACTACAACTACCCCAACCTCGCCGTACTCCGTGCCGCACTCCGGGTGAAAGAAAGGAGTTGGGCAAAGCTTCTTGAATTCGAGCCGACCTACAGATACTCCGGTCGTCGAAAAGCAAAAGTCACAGATTTTCTCCTCGAGGACCCTCCAGCACCGGACCCAAACTTGCCCGAAGTCGTCCTTGTGCGATTAACTCCTGAACAAGAGATGGCGAAGAAAAACAGAATGAGGGCCATGCTCACCGAAACAAACCCAGCCGAGATACCACAGACCGGCCATTCAACCGAGGCCGTAGTGGCTCTTCCATCCCAACAGCCTTCTGCTTCGCGCCGAAACAAGCGTGCCCGGACTGAACAAACCGGGCCACGACTTGTCGACGAAGAGGAGAACGTCCTGCCACCAAACCCACCAGCAGTTATTCAACCGGACCCCCAGCCGGAATCATCGAACCGATCTGAAAATCCCCAGTGGGCTCCCCCCCTAGTCTTCAACAACCGGGCTATCGACGAGGGTGACTCCGTTGTCTCAGATAAGGATCACCTTCTGGCCTTCAACCTGGCCAGAGGTGTGTGCCTTCCAAAAGACATGGAGCACCATTCCAAGAAGCTCAATACCGAGATAAAGTCACTCCGGTCTGCTTCCAAGTCAATGATCGTGGTAAGTAACACTGGCCTTTCTGTCTTCAAAATTTGTCCAACTTCCATTTCGGTCAACAACTAAAAAATTCACTGTACCTTGTGCAGGCTCTTCAAAAAACCACGCTTGCACACCGGCAGGTGATGGAGCTTCGCAAGACCGCGAGGCAGGCCATGAAGGACGCCGTGGCCAATGCTACCGAACTAAGGCAGGCCCAGAACAAGGCGGCCGAACTGGAGGCCGAGGTATCACGTCTCACCGGACTGGTTACCTCGGCTGAAAGTGATAAACAAAAGGCCGTGACCGAGGTAAAAGATTACTACCTGAGGGAGATGTCCCAGATGCAGACCAAACAAGACGCCGAGATAGCCCAACTGAACGCCGAAGTAAAGAAGGCCAGAAAGGAAGGATTCAAGAAGGCTGAAACTGCATACGGCCTTCAATGTGGCGCTGCAAAAGACCTATTCTTCAAGTGCGGTTGGCGAAGTGCGGTGGAGAAGCTCGGTTGCACTCCTGACACCGACGCTTACAACGCTCCACCGTACTTTATTCCGGCCTCACTTAAGCAATATGCGGACGATCTTCAAAAGGCATTCCTTGAAGCGTCTGATGACGAAGAAGACGATGAAGATGATGACGACGATGAAGATGATGAGGGGGAGCCATCTCTGACTCCGGTTGTCACCGATCAACAAAACAATCAAGAAGCTCGGTTGGAGCCACCCGTGGATTTAACCAACGAGATACCAGCTAACTCTTCCCCGCCAGCGGATACCACGGTTCAAACCGGGCTCCCTCCTCAAACCGATCTCCAGGCGGCTGCTGAAGCGGAGTTCGATGCCGAACTAGATGCACTCCTAGGATGACTTGTATTTTTTGCTTCTTTTTTCTTTCTTGTATTTCGGTTTTGGGTGTCTGTAACCGGGCTACAGCCC
Source organism: Camellia granthamiana (assembly GCA_036172215.1). Taxonomy (NCBI): domain Eukaryota; kingdom Viridiplantae; phylum Streptophyta; class Magnoliopsida; order Ericales; family Theaceae; genus Camellia; species Camellia granthamiana. The sequence continues at coordinate 46,955,513 of CM069903.1, read as the reverse complement.
CTCGTTTGTACTTCCTTTTGATTTGAATGAAAAAATCTTTCGACTTGCATTCCGGTTCTGAACTTGAATAACTTGTATTACGGTTATGAACTTGCTTGGTTGCCTATGTGACAAATTTGAATCTGCTAAATTACAACTGTGATCTCGGTTAGCTATATAACTCACTAGCCAACCACTCTTCAGCCGATATAACTTACTTCGGCTGGAGAGTACAAAGAGTTGGTTTAATCCAGCCAACCACTCTTCAGCCGATATATCTTACTTCGGCTAAAGAGTACCAAGAGTTGGTTTAATCCAGCCAACCACTCTTCAGCCGATATAACTTACTTCGGCTGGAGAGTACAAAGAGTTGGTTTAATCCAGCCAACCACTCTTCAGCCGATATAACTTACTTCGGCTGGAGAGTACAAAGAGTTGGTTTAATCCAGCCAACCACTCTTCAGCCGATATAGCTTACTTCGGCTGAAGAGTACAAAGAGTTGGTTTAATCCAGCCAACCACTCTTCAGCCGATATAGCTTACTTCGGCTGAAGAGTACAAAGAGTTGGTTTAATCCAGCCAACTACTCGTTTTAGCCATTCCCATACTTTGGCTCAGTGTTAATTTAGCCATTCCCATACTTTGGCTAAGTGTTGGTTTAATCCAGCCAACCACTCTTCAGCCGATATAGCTTACTTCGGCTGAAGAGTACAAAGTGTTGGTTTAATCCAGCCAACCACTCTTCAGCCGATATAGCTTACTTCGGCTGAAGAGTACAAAGAGTTGGTTTAATCCAGCCAACCTCTAAGTTGGTTTTTCCGGCCAACTTAGAATAAAATGCTTGGTTATTCCGACCAAACGTCCTGCAGTCTGGATCCTTATCCTGGACCTAGGAAAGGTTGATAGTTGGGTATTCCGGCCAACTATGTTTACAATGCTACTACCTTACTAAAGCTACTTTCTATGGAAAACAAATATACTGAAAAGAATCGACTTGTTTTATTGAGAAAGTAGAAAAATTACACATACTCAAAAAAGAAAAAAGCTAAAAGTAAAATATCTTGAGATTGGCAGTGTTCCATGGCCTAGGAATTGCTTTGCCGTCCTCATCTTCCAAGTGGTATGCCCCTTTGCCTGCTAATCCGACCACTTTGTAAGGACCTTCCCAATTGGGCCCTAACTTGCCATCACCTGGGACCAGTGTGTTTCCCATCACTTTGCGAAGTACCCAATCGCCAATCTTGAACTGCCTTGGATGTACTGTTTTGTTGTATTTTCTGGACAACTCTTGCTGATAGGAGGCGATGTGCACTAGCGCCTTTTCTCTTCTTTCTTCCGCCAAGTCAAGTTCCAATGCTATTGCTTCGCCATTTAGGTCTGGATCAAAGTTTTCACTCCGAATTGTGGGGAGGCCGACTTCTAAGGGGATGACTGCTTCCATGCCATATGCTAAGGAGAATGGTGTTTCCCCTGTTGACCGCCGCGGTGTGGTGCGATAAGCCCATAAGACATGAGGGAGTTCTTCCGCCCACTTGCCTTTGGCTTTCTCCAACCTTTTCTTCAATCCGTCCAAGACAACTTTATTTGATGCCTCTGCCTGACCATTTGCTTGGGGATATGCCGGTGTGGAGTTGTAAAACTCTATCTTGTATTCTTCGCAAAAGCCTCTGAAAATTCTGCCATCAAACTGAGTGCCGTTGTCTGAAATCAGTGCTTTTGGTATGCCGAAGCGAGTAATAATGTTCTGCCAGACAAACTTCTTCACATCTTTTTCCTTGATTGACGCCAAAGCTTCTGCTTCTACCCACTTTGTGAAGTAATCTGTTGCCGCAAGAAAGAACTTCCTGTTGCCTGGTGCTGTTGGGAGCGGTCCCACTATGTCCAAGCCCCACATTGCGAAAGGCCATGGGCTAGTGAGAGGTAGGAGTTCTCTTGCAGGTTGGTGTATCTGATGCGCAAACTTCTGACACTTTTCACATTTCTTGACATACTTCTCCGAATCCGCTTGCATGTAGGGCCACCAATATCCTTGTGAAATAGCTCGGTATGCCAATGACCTTCCTCCTTGATGGCTGCCACAAACCCCTTCGTGTATCTCAAACAGGAATGCTTCTACCTTGCTGGGGTGGACACACTTTAAGTAAGGTCCTGAAAACGACTTTTTGTATAATGCTAAGGATGGAGAGAGCCAAAATCGTTGCGACTTGGCTCTTATTCTGTTTGCTTCTTTCTTATTTTCTGGAAGAGTGCCGTCTTTCAGGAACAGTATGATGGGGTCCATCCAAGAAGGACCTAGCTCCGCACAACATACCTCTTCAGCTTCTGGGTCTTCAATACTTGGTCTGGGCAGATAGTCAATCAATAGTGGATGGGGGATGGAGGTATCTGCCATTGAGGCGAAGCCTGCTAGTTCGTCTGCTCTGCTATTCTCCTCCCTGCCAATTTGTTCTATTCTGACGACTTCAAACTTCTTGATCTCTGTCCTGACTAAGTCTTGGTACTTAGCCATTCTTTCATCCTTTGCTTCATAATCGCCCGAAATTTGATTCACTACCAATTGTGAGTCGCTGTAGACCATTAGTTCGGTGGCCTTCATGTATGCTGCTGATTTGAGCCCTGCAAGGAGCGCCTCGTACTCCGCTTCATTGTTCGATGCTGGGAAGCCAAGGTTGATTGCCTGCTCCACTACTAGGCCGTCTGGAGAGATGAGGACTATGCCAAGTCCTGCTCCATGTCGATTGGATGCCCCATCCACAAAGAGTTTCCACATCTCCCCAACGAACAACTTCCAACAGGTGGAGGGATCGGACGATGCCTTGGGGTCTTCCAGATTGCTAATGTCTTCTTCAGAGTCCATAGTTGCAGTTTGCCCCTTGTCTTCCGATGGGCCCAAGTCATTAGTCGCCAATGAATCTTGACTTGGTGTAGTGAGGTTGGATTCCTCCTCGCCTTTTCTACTCTGGTCTGCCTTGGGCGCTGACTGAGTAGCCTGTACTAGGGGTTGCGCTATTCCGGCGTCAATCTCCATCCCTAGTTTGGTTGTGTCAGTCAGGTCGATTGGGCAGACTTGGTGGCTTCCAGGAGTGAATTCTGCGACGAAGTCTGCCAAAGATTGGGCCTTTACCGCGGTTCTGGGTTGGAACTTTACATCATATTGTCCCAATTCTACTGCCCACTTCAAAACTCGCCCAGAAAAGTTGGCCCTCTCAAACAGAGCTTTCAATGGAAAAGCTGTGAGGACGACAATGGTATGGGCGTGGAAGTAGTGCGCCAATTTCCTGGATGCCATCATTAATGCTAGTGCTAGCTTCTCTAGAGGCAAGTACCTTGTTTCCGCTCCCAGCAATGTCTTGCTGACATAGAAGATGGGTAGGTGTTGGATTCCTTCTGCTCGAACTAACACTGCACTTACTGCGTGCTGAGAAACTGCCAAGTAGAGGAAGAGTTCTTCTCCAGGTTTGGGGGTAACAAGTAATGGTGGAGAAGACATGTATTCCTTCAGACTCGCCAGGGCTTGGTCGCATTCTTCGTCCCACTCAAACTTAGCTTTTAATGACTGAAAGAATGGACGCAATCTGTCTGAAGACCGGCTGATGAATCGGTTAAGTGCTGCTGCCATGCCAGTAAGGTGCTGCACTTCTTTTACTGAGTTAGGTCTCTCTAACTCCTGAATTGCTTTGATTTGAGAAGGGTCAGCTTCTATACCTCGGTTGGTCACCAAGAAGCCTAAGAATTTACCTGATCCTACTCCGAAAGCACACTTCGACGCGTTGAGGCGTAACTTATGCTTTTTCAGGATCTCAAACATTTCACTTAGGTCCTTGAGATGGTCACTCTCACTCTTGCTCTTGACCACCATATCATCGATGTAAGCCTCCATTGTTTTGCCTAACAATGGCTCAAACATCTTGGTGACCATTCGCTGGAATGTCGCCCCTGCGTTCTTCAGGCCAAAGGGCATGACCTTATAACAGTATAGTCCTCTTGGAGTGGTGAAGGACGTGACCTCCTGGTCTGGTTCATGCATTGCGATCTGGTGATAGCCTCTATATGCGTCAAGGAAGCTAAGCCTGTTGTGACCTGCTGTTAGGTCCACCAGTTGGTCGATCCTTGGTAGGGGGAAGCTATCTTTGGGACATGCTCTGTTGACAGTTTTGTAATCGACGCAAACGCGCCACTTGCCATTTTTCTTTGGCACCACCACCGTGTTGGAGATCCACCTGGGGTAGTGCACCTCTCTGATTGCCCCTGCTTCTAACAAGTTTCCCACTTCTTCTGCCACTATCTCGGCGTGGTGGAGCGCCAATCTGCGGGTGCGCTGAATGACTGGCCTGGCAGATGGGTGGACGTTGAGTTGGTGGCAGATGAAGTTGGGATCAATGCCTGGCATGTCGTATGGAGTCCAGGCAAACACTTCGATGTTAGAGGTCAAAAACTCCAAGACCTCTAGCCTCTCAGTGCTAGACAACGACGAGCCAAGCAAGAAGAACTTATCCGGGTTCTTCTCGTCTATTCTGACCTCCACCAAGTCCTCCACTGCCTTCTGACTAGCCGCTTTGCCAACATCTGCGAATAGTTCATTACTCTCTGGTTCTTCAACCGAATGAACATATCCTTTGGCAGCGCGGCTCCCATTCGTTGCAACGAAGCACTGCTTGGACATAATCTGGTCCCCATAAACCTCCTCTATCACTCCGGTGTCGTTGGGGAACCTCATCACTTGGTGGTAGGAGGATGCTACCGAGCGCATGGCGTGCAGCCACGTTCTGCCCAAGATGATGTTGTAGGTGGATGGAACCTTTAACACCCAGAACTCCACTTGCTTTGTCACACTCCCTGCTCTGACTGGAAGGATGATTTTGCCGACTGGCCACTCCGGCATAGAATTGAATCCAATCAAAGGGGACACGGCTGGGGCTAAGTCCTTGTCCTGCAGCTTGAGTTGCTTGAAAGTTTCATAGTACATGATTTCACACGAACTACCTTGGTCAATCAGAATCCGCTTGACGTCAAAATCCTTGACTCGGAGAGTGACGACCAAGGCATCATTGTGTGGGCTATATATTCTGTCCAAGTCTTTATCTGAAAAGGACATGACATTTGTGGCTTCTGTCCTCCCCTTTTTGACGACTGGTTGGGCACTTAGCACTTCTCTCAAGTGCTCTGCTTTTTTGATCGAACCTCTGAGCTCGCATACACGCTCTGGTTCAAAGACTCCATGGATTACGTTGATGGTGCCTTGCGGTGGGGCGTCGTTCGGCATTCCATTAGGGAGGTTGTGGTCCTGTGGGGCTGGCTGCGCCCCTCCTTCTATGTATTTATCCAGGTGGCCCGCCGCCACCAACTCCTCCAGATGCTGCCTCAATGGCATACAGTTCTCAGTTCGGTGCCCCTTTTCCTTGTGGTAGGTGCATCTGGATCTGTCATCGTAGTCCTTCTGGGCCTCGCCAATCTTGGCTGGCCACTTGATGAAAGGCTCGTCTCGAATCTCACTAAGTATACGGTAGATTGGTTTTTTGAACACTGTGGTAATGGCGGTGCGGACTCTCAACCACCTCTTGTCCTGGTCTTCGTCATTATCTCGTTTGCCCCGTCCGTTTTTGTTTCGGCGATCTACCGTATTGACCTTTGCCGAGGTCTTCTTCTCTGGTGTTATGGTCGCGCCAGTCTTTGCTTTGGCGCGAGCGCCATCCTCTTCCACCCTGATGTGCTGATGCACTCTCTCCATCAGGGCCTCCATGGTAAGAGGTGGCGTCATAGTGATAGAGTCCCTCAGTCTATTCCCGACTGGAAGGCCTCTCTTGTACTGCGCGATGGCCAGGTTGGTTGGGCAATCCCCAATCTGGTTGAAGGTCTCCCAATATCGGCTGTTGTAGGACCTTAATGTCTCCTTCTCACCCATGTCGATGGAGAGTAGCTGGTCGATCTCCACCGGAGTCTTAGTGTTTGTTCTGAATCTAGTGACAAATGCTTCTGCCAATTGCGCCCAGGAGGCTATGCTGCCCTCTGGGAGTTTCTCAAACCAAGTCAAGCCTAGGTCACCAAGGCTTGAGGGGAACAAGATGCACATTAAGGCCTCGTTCCGCCGGTATACAGCCATAACCTGGCGGAAGTGGCTTAAGTGCAAGTAGGGGTCCGTCTTCCCCTCATATGTAGTGAACTTCGGCTGTAGAAAGCCTGACGGTAAAGGCGCGTTCTCAATTGCTGGGACAAACGGTGAGGTCTGCAGCCTTGCCAATACTTTGTCCGTTGGTTCGTAGGCCGGGCGCGGCTGTGGCATTCCAACCTCGACGCTTCCATGCGTCCGAGGAGCCAACCGCTGTAAGGCCGAAACTCTATGTGGATCCTGCGCCTTGGCCTCCTCCCTGCGTCGTGCCTTTTCTTCCAGCACGGTTCGTAGGTCGGATGACCTGGGTAACTCCGTTTGCCTGGACCTTGTTTGGTGTGTATGCGAAGGCCAGTATGTGCTTCCTTCCGTGTAAGACCTTTCAGATCTCGCCCTCTCAGACCTGGAGTGACGAGTTCTGGAAGATCTTGATTGCGTATCGCCTGTCCTGAGGCTTCTCTCTTCTGCCTGGGAGGGTGTTGAATTCCTACTACGACCCTCTGAGTGGCGAGGGGGCGTCTTGTTCGTGCGCCCCTCTCCTGTCGCCACTTCTTTTCCTTTCACCCGGCGTTTGAGAGCTTCCATGTCTGCTGCCATCCGCCGTATCAACTCGTCTTGTGCTTTGACGCGATCCTCCAAAGCTTGAGGATCAACCCTGCGCCTTTGTCTTTCTGGGCTTTGCGAACGAGAGGGATGAGGGCTGCTATTCCTCCTTCGTCCCCTTGCATCCCTTCTGGAATTTTGCCTTTGTGGTTCCAGGTTCGCCATGGGAGGGACCAAAGGTAGGCCTTCTCGCCTTGCACCTCCGTCTGGAGTTTGTCCGTCAATGGCGGACTGAGGCAGTTCTTCATTGTTGGCCATTTGAATTTTGAGAGAAAAACACTTGATCAAGAGGTTGTTCTTGTCTGTTATTCCCACAGACGGCGCCAATTGTACGGGAAAGAGATTCACCTTCTCGTATAATCCTGTTGATCAAGTCTGCGTTCCTCAATACGTCGTCGTTCCACCACCTGAAAACACAAACGTGAGCTGGCCGGCGGGGGTGTGCCGGAAACCTCTCCGATGCCTAAGTCAGTAAGCAAGACTAGAAGGCAAAAGCTCTGAGTATTCAGGAAGCAAAAATTGCATTACCTCTTCATAGGTGATATTGGTGAGCTTATATAGGTTTCGAGTGGCACAATCCTAGTAGGACTCTAACTTCTCCATGCAAAGAGTCCTCCTAGGACTCTTATTTCTCCATGCGTAGAGTCCTTCTAGGAATCATACTCCTCCTGGAAGATAATGCTTATCTTCAACACCCCCCTCACTGCATAAGCCAAGTGAGATGGCTTCATTATGGCCGAACTCCATTACGACCGAAGTAACCCATAATCCGAACTTCGCTTTACTTCTCTTACCCCGGTTTCGCATGCACAACCGAGCTAACCATAAGAGAGCTCAACCGGACTAGGACGTGGCCAAGCCGAACTAACAAGTCCGAACCGGTGTTAACATGCAACCGACCTAGCATATAAGAACCGGTATAATTCTACGACCGATCTACCAACTGGAACCGGACTACCTAGATACTTGCCGCAACCGAAGTACGCACACTTATTTGGCAGCCGAACTACCCATACTTCTCCTTTCTTAGTGGGTATCTTCCATTCTTGAACCTAGCTCGGCCCAACACCTAGCTCGGCCCAATAATGAATATAAATTACCCTCTCAGACTTAATTGTTGGAGTGCCCTCAAGACAAGCCACCGGTCTTTTTATCTTTTTGTGTGCAAGTATTGAGTTTCTCTATTTCTGCACGTACTTTACAGTGTAGTTCTTAAGATCTCAACGAAGAGATCCGATTTGATTGTAAAGTCAAAATTCAATACTCATAATTATTATTTTTTAAATTATTTTGTGATACTGCCTACATAAATGTTTATAATTTGCTATTTACTTATAAAATGATTATTGAAAAAAAAAAATCAAGATGAAGATCAATAAAATGATTCAAAAACTAAAAACATAGGCATATTTCTGTACACCCTTCCAAGGGTTCTAGAAGAAAGTGGTCCATTGTTCACGACAAGATTTTTGTTGTATTTTTTGTTTTCCCTTTTTTTTTAAAGTTGCCATATCACGACTTCTGTACACCCTTCCAAGGGTTCTAGAAGAAAGTGGTCCATTGTTCACGACAAGATTTTTGTTGTATTTTTTGTTTTCCCTTTTTTTTTAAAGTTGCCATATCACGACTTCTGTACACCCTTCCAAGGGTTCTAGAAGAAAGTGGTCCATTGTTCACGACAAGATTTTTGTTGTATTTTTTGTTTTCCTTTTTTTTTTAAAGTTGTCATATCACGACAAAGGACATTTACCACACTTGTGTGTCGGGAATGAGTTGTCTGGTTATGCTTTGGACGTGGACTCCAACATCCATGCGTAGGATTGTTTTGAGAATGTGGTAAAAAGTAATTTTTTTTGTTTTTAATTAAGATTTTTGATTTTTTCATAAAGTGATTTGGGAAGTTGGTAAAAGATTATTTTTTTAGGAATTGTTTGGAATGATCTAAGGGGTGGTTTGGCATCCCCTATATAATCCATCTTTTTATCTTTTAATTTTTTTTCTATCACATTATCTCTTTACTTTTCTGTACATCTTTTTCGTAAAAAGATAAAAAATACACTTATTTAGATCATCCCAAACAACCCCTAAATAAGTGTACTTTTTGACTTTTTATGAAATATGAGTTGGGTTTGGATTGAATTTGAAATGATATGTTAGAGAGGTGATATGACTTAATTAAGATGATGTGACTTCAATAAGAGAGTAACTTTTTGACTTTTTAACTTTTTTCAAACATGCCAAACCAGGCCTTACTTTTTTAGATAATATTTTTTTAAGTTGTCATGTCATGATGTACAATTGTAAAATTACCAAAATGCCCTCACCCAATGTAATATATTGGTCTGCATGATCCTGCACCAATTCTAAACAACAATAAGGATAGTATCGTAATTTCATGTAGTTGATTATAATCAGACTCCCAAATCAATTTTTGCCGAAAAACACTGACATCTGGCGTTGGCGTTCTTAGCCAGACGCAGCTTAAAACACTGTTGCCAAAATAGGACGTAATCACCGGGCTGATGATCCAGTGATCACCAGATAGATCTCACGCGATATTCTGATTGAATTTTACTAGTGTTTCTCGATATAATATCTTAAAGCATCTTTTTTCTTTTTTTTTCTTATTCAAAAATAAATAAAAAACCTATCAATACGGGGGACAATCGCTATGTTCAGATTTGGAAACTCTTAATTTTAATTTTGTTAGAGGTGGTTGATAAATTTCACTAAAGTTTTTGGGTTTACAAATATCATGATGACATCTTAAAGTATTCTTATTTTCTTATTCAAAAAATAAATAAATAAATAAAATAAAATAACTATCAATATGCGGGACAATCGCTATGTTTGGATTTGGAATTTAAATAGTACTAGCGGTTCACCTGTATAATGTATGTGTTATTTTTTTTCGAAAAATATTTGATAGTACATTGTGTTATAAAAGAAAAGTATGACTTTAATTATTTATTTTAATAATATTGACACAATCATTTTATAAATTGTTACTTGAATACTTAAATATATTAATTTTAGTTAAATTATGTGTATATTTTGATAATTTTAATTCTATCATATTATAAATGGTGAATTATTCGTGTCACTTTAATCTCTGACTTTTTAATTATGACATATTTGATTCTGAATTTTGAATTTTGAATGTTGTTCCAAATAAGGACAATTGAATACACTATTACTCAATTTCAAGGACAAAGTCGTCAATTTGATAAATATAAACTAATTTGATAAAAATAAATGTCAAAAAAAATATTTTAAAAATTTTAAAAATCATTTTGGAAAAATTACTCATAAATCCCATTTTGAAAAATGTTGTTCTATTTAGTCCTGAGTATTTTTTCTTAAACCATTTAATCATTTTTATTTTTGGTATGACATATTTTTTTAATATATTGTATATAGAGTTTATCTTTTTTGCCCATATTGTGATTTCATTTTAATTTTTTTCCTGGTGTGTGTTTAAAGGATGTTGTAACATTACTATTTTTTAAGAAAGGATTTCGTGAACTCCTCTGGAAGTTGTTCCCCATTCCCAGTTGGTGTTTGGTTTCTAATGTTATTTTGGGGTGTTATTTTGGGGTTGTTCACCACAATGGCTTACTCAAACTAAGACATCAATTCATATTATAACACAACTACATCATAATAAAGGACACAACAGCAGCAACCATAAAAACCCAACTCCATTCCCCTCCTGCCATTAACACACCAACGTTCAACATGCTATACCCCATCATTACAACGTATTCTCGTACACAAGACCAATAATCGACGAGGGGATAAAACGTAACAACTCCATTTCACCAATCCATAACGGAAAATCACAGGCAAACATCAGAAAACCATATAGTACATACCTGTCTCCATGTGTTTCCACGACGATCGCCGGCGCCGAGAATGTGTAAATGTTGTATTCACTGCTAATAAATAGACCAAACGGTGCTCAGACCCAACTTCACAGTGACAACAATGTATTTCTACGAATAAGATTTTGGGCAACTTAGGTTGTCGATGGTAAGCAAATGTTAATTTGGGAATTAATATAAACATTACATAATTCAAGAAAACCCTCAGGAATCATGAGAACAAAATCGCTGCAACATCGGAATGAAAATCCACAACCCAGAAATTACCTTCCATATTCACACACACAGGAGGGACAACACCGAAACACTGCAATTCGATGTTGGACACTTCAGTAAATTTAACGCCAAGAAAAACCCATATTTACCCTCAATTTTTGACACCTAGCACATAAAATAGACTTTAAAGTTTTTAACATTGAAATGGAACCTATCAGTGTTTCAAAAAAACTACAGGACTAAATGGTTTAACATTCCTAAATTTAGAATTTAATGGTGCTTTACACAATTATTTTTACCTACCAAGGGTAAAATTATGTAAAATTGATAAATGTTTTACGTATTTATTTTTTTTTTACCAAATTAATTTTTATTATATATTTGGATAATGATCATGTAATAGATGGTTATTAGGCTATTAATTTGTAATCGATGTATTTAATATATGAAATGTTTTTAGTTTTGAATTTTTTAATTTAATGGATTGGTTTAACAATGATATCAAAATTATCGTCATATTTGACTTTTGAAAAAATAAAAACTAATTTAATGAAAATAAAAAAAACCACCTATTACATAATTATCATCCAAAGGGGTTGTGGCATTGTGGTAAGGCCTTGGGGTTTCAGCCCCAAGGTCACAAGTTCAATTCCCCTCCTTGGGCCAATCTCCAGGGCGCAGCACTGTTGGTTAGGAGGTTGGACCTCAAGTTGTCTAGTCAGCACTTGGTGTGGGTTCAATGCTCCCCCGCTGTGCGAGTCCTGACTTAAGCGGAGCTTGTCTTGGGAGGTCGGGGCAAGTTCTCAGGTTATAGTCTCCTCGCTCGGAACGGCTAACAGGACACCTTGGTGATCTCTGTAAGGGGCGCTGCCTTGGACCTGCGGGAGGGTAGGGAGGATTTTCCTGTAACAAAAAAAAAAAAAAAAAAAAAAAAAAAAAAAAAAATCATCCAAATACATAATAAAAATTAATTTGGTAAAAAAATAAATAAATAAATTTTTAAAAGATTTATCAATTTTACATAATTTTATCTTTGGAGAGTAGAAATAATTTTTAAAAATTTAAAAATATTTTTTTGACATTTATTTTTGTCAAATTAGTTTATATTTTATTAAATTGACGACTTTGCCTCTGAAATTGAGCAATGGTATCTTCAATTGTCCTTAATTTAAGCAAGATTCAAAATTCATGGTCAAATGTATCACAATTAAAAAGTTATGGACCAAAGTGACATAAGCCCCAAACTATAGGGACTTGTACTTTGACCTATTATAAAAGTAAATTATCATATAATAATTTTGTATGATATATATTAAATTATAAAATACTAAAATAAATACTCATTTAATATTAAAAATAATAATAGTTAAATTAGGAGAAGAATTAGTAACATAAAATTAAAAATATTTCTAACTATTTAATTTTTTTTATATTTATTTAGAAAATAAAAATATGTAAAAATAGAAATTATATAAAGTTTATTAAAAAATTAAATATATATATGTGATAGTTAGATTATCATATAATGATTTTATATGATATATATATTAAATTATAAGATTATAAAATAAACACTCCTAATTAAATTAAAATATCAACTATATAAAAAAAATTCAACAACGACTAACCAAGAAAAGAATCACATAACAATATCTATAGCCAAAAAAAAATAAAATAATGAAAACATTCAAATGATAGATATAGCGATTCCGGTTTTGACCCGACTCTTGTTGTGTTCCGGACTCAAGTTGTATTGTTTTGAATAGTGATTCTTATCTTGTTCCCTTCTCTCCCCTTTTATTTTGGTTATCGGGTTGTGGTTGTGTGTTTCGAGCAAGTTGGTTGCGTGTTTTCCGCTCGAGCGGCATTCTTGCGCTCGAGTAGGCTTCACAAATTTTGCTCCTCCGCTCGAGCGGCCATTTTTGAGCTCGAGCGGGATTTGTCAACTCTCAGTATTTTCTTGCAGGTCTGCAAATACTGAGAGTGTGCATTGGACGCTCGAGCATCTAGTTTCACGCTCGAGTGGGGTCCTTCGTCTGCAAAACTTCTGGAAGTGCGTATCCTACGCTCGAGCGCCACTTTTTACTCTCGAACGGAACTTTGTATCTGACGCTTGAGCGGGGCTTTACACGCTCGAGCGGACTAAATGAATAACAATCCATGAAGATAATGTTTTGAATCACTTTTTCATCATTCTCTCTCTCTAAAACTTCCCAAAAACCAAGTTCTTGAGTTTCTCTCTCTAAAACTCACATTCTCTCTTAGATTTCATCTAGATCCGTTGATCTCTTCAGCCTTGTGCCTTTGAGAAAGAAAAAGATAGAGCATCTCAAGATCTACATTTTGATCCGAATAGAAGTGGGTTTCAGTGTTCTTGGAGTTTCTCTCTTGTTTGGCTCATCTTCTTCCTTTGAGGTAAGGATTTTTTCTACACCTTCATATGATATTTAGCTTACTTATTTGTATCTTGTGTAACAATGATGTGATTTGAGGGTGTTGTAAGCAAACCTAGGGTTTAGGTATAATATGGAAAGAAAGATTGTTGTTGAATATGAAATAAATGATTGTGGGGTTTGAAAATGATGTTGTATTTTGTCTAATTTGATGATTTTGACACATGGTTAATGTTTTGGGGAAAATAGGGAAATTTCCCTAATTGGATTAAACTATTATTTTGTATAAATAATCGATATTAACATTGAAAATGTGAGATTGGAAGGGTATTGATATGAATGGTGAGATTGGTTATGTATTAACTCATTCTTTGGAAGTTTGAATAAATTATCTGTCATGAGAGTGAATATCTATTTAGAAATAATTGTATTGGGCTATCAGTGGAGGATAGCTATGATTGTTGTAGAAATTGCATGAAGATTTTGTTCTTTGTCATTGAATATGATTATGTTTATATACGTTGTACATGTAAGATTATGTGGGAGTGGAAAGGGGATGTACTACATTGTTTGATTTTGTGTTTAAATACATTGCATATGTATGAATGATTGTTTGGGAGGAGAAAGTGAATGAACTCCATTGTTTGGGAGGAGAAAGGGGGACTCCATTATAATTAAGTTGGTCGGAGTGTCCTGGGTGAACGTCCCAAAATTATACATGGATGCCTAGCCCACGGACGAAATATCCGTAAAATGGCAATTGTAGTGCTTGTATAGCCTACGTTTACATGGGTCTCGTTTGACGGCTGCCCGCAGACGAAATATCCGTGAAAGGAAAGTTTGAAGTGCTTATATGTTGATGATGTGGTTATAGAATTAATGAGTTGTAGTCTCATTTGGGTTGTTGAGAGACGATGAAATTGGTTTATGTAATGAAATGAATTGAAGGGAAATGACTTAAGGATTGAGTTTGGTATCTTATAACGATATAAAATGTGGATGTCTTTATCACTGATGTTGTATATGCATAGTGTATTTATACCCTTGCTAAATTTCATATACTGTATTAGACGATTTCTACTAGGCTGTAGCTTACCCTACTTGGGAATAACATTTTCAGGTAATAATGGAATGCCTCCACCAAGGAAATAGCATTGGAGGGACCTTTGGGAAGCAAGAGCTTCTTATTTTGTTTTATTTTGTATAGCCTAGGGCTAAATTTGTATTGAACGAAGCTCATTTTGTTGCAACCAAGTCAAGGCTTGGAAAGGTGTAAGTCAATAGGGCATTTATTTACGTTAAACTCTTGTATTCATTAATTTTATGTAATGAAAGGACTAAGACTCTAATTTATGCTATTATTTATATATGTTTGTAGATGTATTTATGATATTATTTTGAGGGCGTTACAACTTGGTATCAGAGCGTACCGGGTTTGAATACTTTGGGTACGTGGGAAGTGGTTAGTACTACAATGTGTTTGTCTCACTTGCTAGAGATTTAAGTGTGAACGATACGTGCTTATATGACAACATGCTTATGTGATTATTTGAGTATGGGATTAAATTTTTTGGATGTTGATTGGGTTTACGGGTTTCTAGGAGTCCTGTTAGAAATACACTTGATCACTGCTATTTCTAATTAGAACTCTAGCAACGCCGCGGGATGGTTATTATCCGGAGATGAAATTCGTATGTGTTTACGTGATTACGTGCTTATATGGAGTGAATTACTGTTGTCCAATGTATTAGGACACGAGTGAGTTAGCTTCGGCACATTTGTGAATGTGCTAATTTCTTTGTTACCTTCATTAGGATGTCAGGACGTGGGTGTGGAGGTAGGCATGGTAGGCTTGGGAGGCACGAGATGCCTATACCGGATGAAATTTCGGCATAGGAGGAAAGGGTTGGTTAGGCCAATGTGGCCGAGTCAGAAGGTCAACAGGCCATGGGCGCCTTAGCCCGCGAAATGGCTGAAGCATTGGGGGAATCGATCGACATTCTCAAAACTGAGAATCAAGTTCAGGCCCAAGTAGCTGTGGCAAAGCCCTCTTTTTTGAAGAGGGGGTTTTCTGGTCAAATCCGGATGAGTTTTTGGGTGACCCAAAGGAGCCACTGAAGGCAGATGAGTGGCTTGAATAGATAGTGAAGACGTTCGAGATACTTGGCATCGAGGACGACCAATTGAGGGTGACCTTGGCGTCTTTCCAGCTGAAGAGGGATGCGGCTCAGTGGTGGAAGTATGCGTGGGGACACATTAGAGGGACTTGGGAGGCTTTTGTCAACGCCTTCTAGGACAAGTTTTTGCCTCCCACTGTTAGGGAGAAGTTGAGGGATCAGTTTTCTCGCCTCAAGCAGTTGAACATGCCTGTTTGAGGCCACCTTCACTAGCCTCTCTAGGTTTGCACTTGAGTTGATGGCGACTGAGGAGTGCCATTGTTTGGAGTTCATGAAAAGGCTGAGGACCGGTCTCATGTTCCGAGTAGCCGGGTCCATGATTTGAGAACATAGGCACCTTGTGGAGGCGGCGGCCCATCTTGAGACCATCATGCAGGCAGAGGAGGAGAGGATGAGGGGCTCCAACAGGAGTCAGAAAAGTCAGGGGAACGGTAAGAGGCAGATGGGTTCTAACCCTCAGCAATCCCAGGGAGCTCAGTCAAGGTCCACTTTTTCAGTGCCGAGTTCGGGATCTGGGAGAGGTGACCAGGGGGATGTGACTTGTTTCAAGTGTGGTTAGTAGGGCCACAAGTCTCCAGCTTGCTCGCAGAGATGAGGAGGGCAGCGAACTGTTTCATCTTCGGCTCGTTCTTAGGGCCAGAGTCAAGGTAGAGGATAGCCGCCCACTTGTTATCAGTGTGGTCAGGCGGGGCACCTGAAGAGGTCTTGCCCACAGTTGGATGGCACGTCTGGTGCGTCTGGTTCGAGACAGACACAGAGTCACCCGCCAACACAGTCAACACAGGCCTCGAGGGCCAATCAGGGAGCTTCTTCGGCTCAGTCAATGCAGCAGGCTTATGCTCCGAGGGGTGTGCAGGTAAATCAGAGGCCAACGAGACGTGTGTATGTTATTACCGCGCCAAATCTTATACCGGCTCCATCTGTAGTGAGAGGTACCTTTTTGTTTTGCAATTCAGTTGCTAATGTGTTGATTGATACGGGTGCATCCCATTCTTTTATCTTGTCTACATTTGCATCGGTTTTGGGGTTGGAGTTGGCACAGTTAGCATCTCCTATTTGTTTAGAATCACTTATTGGTGGTGAAGTTATTCTGAAACAAGGGTATCGGGGTTGTGATATAGAGGTTGCCGGTTGTCGACTTCCATTTGCATTTATTTTACTTGACATATCTAGTTTTGACGTTATTTTGGGTATAGACTGGTTATCGTCATACCGGGCTGTTGTAGATTGCTACCGTCAGATAGTTATTATATGTACCTTAAGCGGGGATTGCTTTTATTTCTTGGGGGACCGGGTAGATAGAGTCTTATCACCGGTATATGATCCGCGTGGGCAGAGTGAACTTAGTTGTCTTCTTGCTAGCTTCTTGAACAGTGAATGTGATGAAGTCCAGCTTGAGTTACCAAGGGTGGTTTATGAATACCCCGATGTCTTTCCCAAAGACCTTACTAGTTTGCCACCCTACCAAGAGATTGAGTTCTTTATCGATTTAGAGCCTGGCATGGCACCGATTTCTATGGCACCATATCAGTTTGCACCTGCTGAGTTGAGTGAGTTGAAGGTTCAACTCCAGGAACTATTAGATAAAGGATTCATCCGCCCTAGTACTTCACCTTGGGGAGCCGGCCCTCTTTGCTAAAAAGAAAGATTGAGCCTTGCGACTTTGTATCGATTACCAAAAGTTGAACCGGGTAACTGTTAAAAATAAGTACCCAATGCCTCGTATAGATGATCTGTTCGATCAGTTGAAAGGGTCTTGTTGTTTCTCTAAGATAAACCTGAGGTCGGGTTACCATCAATCGAGGGTAAGGGAAAGAGATATCCCGAAGACGGCATTCCATACACGGTATGGCCATTACGAGTTTCTAGTAATGCCTTTTGGGCTAATCAATGCTCAAACTGTATTTATGGATTTGATAAACCGGATCTTCCGTGAGTTCCTAGATCATTTCGTGGTCGTCTTTATGGACGACATTTTGATTTACTCACCTTTTGAGGAGAAACACGAGGAATACTTACGAGTAGTGCTTGAATTGCTTAGAGCCCATAAGTTGTATGCTACGTTTGGGAAGTGTGAATTCTAGCTGAGGGAAGTCAAGTTCTTAGACCATGTGGTATCTAGAGAAGGGGTGACTGTAGACTCATCTTAGATAGAGACAGTGCAAGATTGGACATAACCTAAGAATGCTTTTGATATTCGTAGTTTTCTAGGGTTGGTCGGGTATTATCAGAGATTTGTGAAAGATTTCCCTAAGCTAGCTTCACCTTTAACTAGGCTGACGAGGGAGGGAGTCAAATTTTTGTGGGATGAGACTTATGAGAAATCATTCCAAAAGCTTAAGGTTAGACTTACCACAGC
Organism: Camellia granthamiana; assembly: GCA_036172215.1. Lineage (NCBI taxonomy): Eukaryota > Viridiplantae > Streptophyta > Magnoliopsida > Ericales > Theaceae > Camellia > Camellia granthamiana. Next base: position 46,937,796 of record CM069903.1, on the reverse strand, counting down.
TCTAGTATTGATTATTTCGGAGAAGGGTTTGGGTTACTCAGTTTATTGTGATGCTTCACGAGAAGGTTTGAGTTGTGTTTTGATGCAAGAGGGAAAGGTAGTGGCCTATGGCTCGCGGCAGTTGAAAACATACGAGAGAAACTACCCTCCTCATGACCTAGAGTTAGCAGTGGTGATATTTGCCTTGAAGATTTGAAGGCATTATCTGTATGGTGAGAAATTTGAAATATTCTCCGATCACAAAAGTCTGAAGTACTTATTTACCCAGAAAGACTTGAATTTGAGGCAGAGAATGTGGATGGAGTTCATAGAGGACTATGATTTCGAGTTGCATTATCATCCCAGGAAGGCCAATGTAGTAGCCGATGCTTTGAGTAGGAAGTCTATTAGTAGTGTAGCTTGTATTGCCATCTGGGAATGAGAAATGTTGGGTACTCTCGGGGGGTTTGACTTGCACCTTGGTGAGCCCGTTGAATCTACGGCCTTGTTTTCTGTGGTTGTACAACCTATACTTGTGACCCGAGTGTTGGAAGCGCAGATGGGTGATCTTGAGGTAGAAACCATCAGGGAGAAAATCTCTAGTGGGAAAATAGAACAGGGCTTGAGTGCGTATCCTGACTCAAGTGTTAAATACCATGACCACTTGTTCGTACCGGAGTCATGCTGAGAGGAAGTACTCCGAGAGTTTCACCATTCTCGTCTTACGGTGCGTCTAGGAGGCACAAAGATGTATCATGACCTGAGTTACCAGTTTTGGTGGAGAGGTATGAAGAAGAATGTAGCCGTGTTTGTATCGAAGTGCCTTACTTGTCAGCAAGTGAAGGCCGAGCACCAGAGACCAACAGGTTTGTTACAACCCTTGCCTATAGCTGAGTAGAAGTGGGAGTATATTACAATGGATTTTGTTGTGGGCCTTCCGAGGACTCAACGGGGGTAGTGATGCCATTTGGGTCGTAGTTGACCGGTTGACCAAGTCTGCACACTTTATACTTATGCGTGTGAGTGATTCGGTAGACCATTTTACCAACTTGTATATCAGGGACATAGTGAGGTTGCACGGGGTCCCTGTAACGATTGTTTCCAATAGATATCCGCGTTTCACAGCTCGGTTGTGGCAGAGCTTGCCTAGATTGACTTTTAGTATTGCATATCATCTTCAGACTGACGGGCAATCCGAGCGTACTATTCAGATCCTTGAGAATATGCTTCGAGGGTGTGTGCTTGATTTTAAGGGGTCGTGAGAGAGGCACTGAACCTTAGTGGAATTTGCTTATAACAATAGCTTCTAATCGAGTATTGGCATGACACCGTTTGAGGCCTTGTATGGTCGACCTTGTAGATCCCCTGTATGTTGGGCCGAGATGGGTGATGCACCTCTATTGGGCCCAGAGTTGGTTCGGGAAACGACGGAGAATATAGCACTTATTCGTAAGAGGTTGGTTACAGCTCAGAGTCACCAGAAAAGTTATGCCGACCGTAGGAGAAGACCTTTGTCTTTTGAGGTAGGAGACCATGTCTTTTTGAAGATATCACCTAGACGAGATTTGATGAGATTTGGAAAGAGTGAGAAGTTATCCCCTCGGTTTATTGGCCTTCTTGAGATCCTTAAGCGGATAGGGGAGGTTGCTTATCGGTTGGCGTTGCCACCACAGTTTTCCGGGATTCATGACGTGTTTCACATTAGTATACTTCGAAAGTATGAGCCGGATCCATCGCACGTGTTGGATTGGACTGACTTAGAGGTAGATGATGATGCCTCGTATGAGGAGAGACCGGCGAGGGTCTTGGATAGACGGGACCAAATCTTGCGAGGCAAGACAATCTCCTTAGTAAAGGTATTGTGGAAACATTACGGGGTCGAGGAAGCGACTTGGGAGCGTGAATTGGAAGTCCGAGAGAAATATTCAGACTTGTTTGTTGATATCTAAACATGTATTGAGATTTTGATTATAATGATGAAAAGTATAAGCATTGCATATGTATTAGATTATGAGAACATTGTATATGTTATGGGCATTTTGAAAATATGAATTCAATATAAACATCGTATATATTTTGAGAATATGGATTATTGTGGATGTTATATCACTTTTGGATGCATTGTATATGTTGTGAAAATTCTAAAAATTCGGATTTTGATTAACATTGTAAATGTTTTGGGAAATCGTAAATTTCTTTTAATATGGGACTTGTGTATCGAGTCAATGAGAATGGATAACCGAGGAATGGGTCATGGTCTTGAACTTGTAAGAATAACATTGTTGGGAATGGTTTAATTATGTTTTTGAACTTGATTTGTAATTTTGGGGACGAAATTCTTTAAGGGAGAGAGGTTATAGCGATTCCGGTTTTGACCCGACTCTTGTTGTGTTCCGAACTCGGGTTGTATAGTTTTGAATAGTGATTCATATCTTGTTCCTTTGTCTCCCCTTTTATTTTGGTTATCGGGCTGTGATTGTGTGTTTCGAACAGGTTGGTTGCGTGTTTTTCCAAACTTGTGATGTCCAGAATTTGGTTTTTCTGCTTGAGCGGACATTCTTACGCTCGAACGGGCTTCACAAATTTTACTCCTCTACAGGTCTGCAAATACTGGGAGTGTGCATTGGATGCTCAAGCGTCCAATTTCACGCTCGAGCGGGGTCCTTCGTCTGTAAAACTTCTAGAAGTGCGTATCCTATGCTCGAGCGCCACTTTTCATACTCGAGTGGAACTTTGTATTTGACGCTCGAGCGGGGCTTTCCACGCTCGAGCAGAGTGCATGTATAACAGTCCGTGAAGATGATATTTTGAATCACTTTTTCATCTTTCTCTCTATAAAACCTCCCAAAAACCAAGTTCTTGAGTTCTCTCTTAAATTTCATCTAGATCCGTCGATCTCTTTAGCCTTGTGCCTTTGAGAAAAAGATAGAGCATCTCAAGATCTATATTTTGATCCAAATAGAAGTGAGTTTCGGTGTTCTTGGAGTTTCTCTCTTGTTTGGCGCGTCTTCTTCCTTTGAGGTGGGGATCTTTTCTACACCTTTATATGATATTTAGCTTAGGTATTTGTATCTTGTGTAACAATGATATGATTTGAGGGTGTTGTAAGCAAACCTAGGGTTTGGGTATAATATGGAAAGAAAGATTGTTGTTGAATATGAAATAAATGATTGTGGGGTTTGAAGTAATGTTGTATTGTGTCTAATTTGATGATTTTGACATGTGGTTAATGTTTTGGAAAAAATGGGAAAATTGCCCTAATTGGATCAAACTATTATTTTGTATAAATAATCAATATTGACATTGAAAATGTGAGATTGGAAGGGTATTGATATGAATGGTGGGATTGGTTACGTATTAACTCATTCTTTAGAAGTTTGAATAAATTATCTGTCATGAGAGTATCTGTTTAGAAATAACTGTATTGGGCTATCAGTGGAGAATAGCTATGATTGTTGTAGAAATTGCATGAGGATTAAGTAAATTGAAGCTAATCTCTTATTGTTTGTCATTGAATATGACTATGTTTATATACATTGTGCATGTAAGATTATGTGGGAGTGAAAAGGGAATGTACTCCATTGTTTGATTTTGTGTTTAAAGACATTGCATATGTATGAATGATTGTTTGGGAGGAGAAAGGGGATGGACTCCATTATTTGGAAGGAAAAAGGGGATGGAGTCCATTGTTTAGAAGGAGAAAATTGATGGACTCCATTGTTTGGAAGGAGAAAAGGGATGGACTCCATTACAATTAAGTTGACCGGAGTGTCCCGAGTAAAAGTCCCGAAATTATACATGGGTGCTTAGCCCACAAACGAAATATCCGTAAAATGACAATTGTAGGCCTTGTTTGGTTTATTTTTGAGAGAGTAATTTTTAAGAAATTTTTTTTAAATTTTGTTTGGTTTAGTGATTTTGGAAAAAAAAATTCAAAATCACTTTCTCTTTCCTACACATCAATTAATCACTTTTTCTCTCTCATCTCTCCTTCTCAATCACTTTTTCTCTCACACACATCTACTCAATTATAACAAAATATCAAATCATCTCAAACTCTCATACTCCGAAACTATTTCCAAAATATACAACCAAACAATCAAAAAAAATTCCAAACTCTCTCCTCAAAAAAAATTTTGAAAATTTATCTTCCAAAACCAAACCAAACACACCCATTGTGCTTGTATAGCTTATGTTTACATGGGTCTCATTTGATGGCTGCCCGTGGACGAAATATCCGTGAAAAGAAAGTTTGAAGTGCTTATATGTTGATGATGTGGTTATAGAATTAAGGAATTGTAATCTTATTTGGGTTGTTGAGAGACGATGAAATTGGTTTATGTAATGAAATGAATTGAAGAGAAATGACTTAAGAATTGAGTTTGGTATCTTATGACGATATAAAATGTGGATGTCTTTATCACTGACGTTATATATGCATAGTATACTTATACCTTTACTAAATTTCATATACTGTGTTAGACGATTTCTACTGAGCTGTGGCTTACCCTACTTGGGAATAACATTTTCAGGTAATGATAGCATGCCTCCACTAAGGTAATAGTATTAGAGGGACCTTTGGGAAGCAAGAGCTTCTTATTTTGTTTTATTTTTTATAACCTAAGGCTAAATTTGTATTGAGCGAAACTCATTTTGTTGTAACCAAGTCAAGGCTTGGAAAGGTGTAAGCCAATAGGGCATTTATTTACGTTAAACTCTTGTATTCATTAACTTTATGTAATGAAAAGACTAAGACTCTAATTTATACTATTATTTATATATGTTTGTGGATGTATTTATAATATTATTTTGATGGCGGTACAATAGATACATCTCAATGTATAAAGTGATTAATCATCTATAATATGATATCAAAACATAAAAGAATTTACTGTTCAATAGTTGAAAAAATAACTTAAGTAGTAAATCCAAAATTTAGAGATTCTTCAAGAATATCATTGTTGTTCAAATTTTTCCTCCTATGAGTTATAATTATATAAAATAGTGTAGTAAATGAAGTATCTTTTCATATATAAAATCACTAAAAAACTTAAACGATAAATCCATAATATAATAAAATTGGTATTGAATATAGAATAATGAACGAGGAAAAAAAAAAGCAATTTAGCATTAAAAAAATCCTAATAACCTTAAAAAAAAAAGTGAAACGCAAAATTAGTATTGAGTTTGTAGATTATCTTCATTTATCATGAAAAATATATTTAAAAAAACATTTATCAAATAAAGTCCATATAAAATAGATAAAGTTAGTATAATTTAAATTATTAGAATTGGGTTGGTAGATTATCTTAATTTATCATAAAAAATATATGGGAAAAAAATATGGTTAATTATTCATAAATCCCATTTGGAGAAATGTTACTCTATTTAGTCCTAAATGTTTATGTATTATTGATTTGATTTAGTACTATTAGAGTTTACTTGTTTGCCCTTGTTTGAGATTTGGTTTTAATTTTTTTTGGGATTTGGGTGTATGTATGGTTTGACATTTCCATTTTTTTAGGGATTCTGTGGAGTAATTGTAGGGATTGTTGATATTACCTACTTGGTGCTAGTCTAAAATGATTACATAAATCTTAATTGATAAAAAATAGTGGGTTTCATATCCACAAAGCTTATTAACCCATTAAAAAGTGTAATACTTCAATGTAACATTCAAACATAACACTCCAATGTAACACTTAAAAAAAAATCTTAGTGCAATACCCTAATGTAACACATAAAAAAATTCATTACTGTAATTTTCTCAAACATAACATTCCAATAACACTCCAAAAGAACTCCTTAGCATAACACTCTAATATAACACTCCAAAAAATCTCCTTAGTGTAACACTCTAATGTAACACACAAAAAAACTCATTAGTGTATTTTTCCCAAACATAACACTCTAATATAGCACTCCAAAAAACCTCCTTAATATGACATTCTAATGTAACACAAAAAATAAAAAATAAAAAACTCCTTAGTGTACTTTTCTTAAATGTAACTCTAATATAATATTTAAAAAAATTCCTTAGTGTAACATTCTAATGTAACACACAAAAAAATTCCATAGTGTACTTTTTTCAAATATAACACTCAAAAAAAATTTCTTAGTGTAACATTTTAATGTAACACACAAAAAAAACTCTTTGGTATACTTTTTCCAGACGTAATGCTCCAATATAACACCAAAAAAAAAACAAACAAAAATATTTCTTAGTGTATTTTTCCTAAACATAACACTCGAATGTAACATTAAAAAAGAAAGGATGTGAGATTTTTCAAACCATTCCAAAATAAGTATAAATATTCCTTAGCAAGTTTTAGGTAAATGTATAATTTCAAATTATGAGTGTTACATTTAGAAAAAGCACACTAAGAAATTTCTTTTAGTGTTTTTGTGTGTTATATTGGAGTATGTTATATTGAAGTGTTACGTTTGGAATTACACTGAATGGAGTGTTATGTTTGGGAAAAATGCACTAAGGATTTTTTATTTTATTTTTTTTAATGTTACATTAGAGCGTTACGTTTGAAAAAAAATACACCAAAGTTTTTTTTTTTTTTTTTTAGTATTACACTGTTACGTTTGGGAAAAGTACACAGTCTTTTTTAGTGTGTTACATTTAAGTGTTACGTTATTGGAGTGTTACATTAGAGTGTTATGTTTTTGTTTGTAATGTGAGATTTGTTCTAAAATGAAGGAAAATCCAAAACTTCTATAATACAAATTGCTTAAATGTGTAATTTTACATTTTGAGAAACCCACTTTTATTCCTAAAAAATTAAACCCAAACATGTAAATGACTATCTTTTTATGTAATTTCCACTTTAATGAGACATTTGGGCTCATAAGAAAAAAAGGGAAGACTAAACAGTTCATAAGATCATATTTTGAAACTTATTGGTGGTTCACCCAAAAAATATTTATCAAATAATCCATATAAAATAAGTAAAGTTAATATAATTTAAATTAAGTTTGAGTTTATGTAAAACACTATATGTAATTAAAAAAATACATACTGTACGGGGGTGAAATATCCTCCGCTTTCCGTACTCCTTGCGCTCCAAGCTTCTCTTGACGGCGTCTATCTCTGCGACACAAAAATGGTGACCTGCCCGGCGGTGGTGTGCCGCAAAGACCCTCCGACGATCAAGTCAGATCACTAAGGAAGAAGACAATCGGAGGAGAGAGTTTGTGAGAATGAATTTTCATACCTCCAACGTTCGTCTTTCTCCCTTTTTCTAGGCTGGCCATGCAGCCTCAAGGTTGTGCGCGCACTTCCTCTGCTATCCCTCCTTGGACAGGTGGCAGTGCGCGCCTCTCACCACTTTACGCGTGTAAAGGTTTTGTCCTTCCACCAGTACACACAGAGCTGTCTAACGGTATTGAGGCGTGCGTGGAGCAGATGTCCTCTCCCTCGCGCCATTGGTCCAGGTGGCACACATAACTGGAGTACCATAGCCGGCCTATTACTTGTGGAAGATCACCATTACATGTACATAACTGAGCTATATATCGCCGACCTGTCCCTCGGGATCCGGCGAAAGCCAGACCACTCCGGCCGAGCTACTCCAGACCGGCTTATCAGGACCAACCGGCTGCGAGGCATGCTGGCCCCCAACCATTCCATCCTAATTCTCGGTCACACGAAGTCGTTCATTTCGGCTGGCCGGTCAGAGGCATGCCGGCCTCGCTGCAGCCTCAGCCCAACCCGGATCACCCAATAGCTCGGTTACCATTCGCCACTCCGAGCTCCGTCCGGAACATGCGAGTCACAGCTCGGCTAGGGCCAGTTCACGCTTGCCCGGTCATTGTCTCCGACCGTGCAAGTCAGTCGCATCAATAGAGGAGTTAGCTCGGCGCCGTGCATTCCGTTAAGTCTGACGTCGCCTCAGCTCGGCCGTACTGTCGTGCAAATCTTCCCTCTCAATTGCCCCTTAAACCCATCCGAGCTATCGTGATTGGGTTTACCGATGTATCCGAGCTATGATTGAGTTGCGCCCTCGCCAGGCCGAGTTTGAATAAGGAATGTCTGCTGCCGAGCTATGGTTCAATTGGGGACACTTCTGTCGCCGAGCAATCTCAATTGGCCGGCCATTACCTCCGCAGTCCCATCAAAGGTCGTACAGCCGTACTGTCAGCCGCGTTTTCAGTGCCACGTGTCATCACGCCATTGGGTCATGCAGCCAGCCGTTCTGCACGCGCAGAATTCAAACGGCTGCGCCGTTTGGGTGGTTTTCCCCCCTTTTTCGTGCTCAGACCAAGGGTCACTAGGACCCTTCATAGCCTAAACCCTAGCCTCTCAACCCTTCACTTTCCATTATCCTCTTCAAGCCAGAAAACCCTAGCTCCCAGTCTCTTCGTTCTCTCTGCTGCTACCTTGCCTCACGTTCCTTCCTTGCTCATTCTTTGCCATTTCTGACGGTGCATTCCATCTCTCGAGGCCCAACTCACCTCACCTCCGTTTTTGGTAAGTTTTTCGTCTCTTGTATTTTTACTTCCATTTTCCAGTTCTTCAGGTTCATTCTATCGTGTTCTTCATGTTTTTGTGTTGCTCTTCTGTGGTCTCAACAACTTCACACCCTAGGAAAACTGGAACTGGTGGAGTGGAAGGGGGCCTTCGTGCCCCTCGATCCATGAGGCCTCTAAGCAAACCCTTTGAATTTGATATGTACAGTTCGAATCTGGACTGAACCGAGCCAAATGCTTATTTAGATCCGTAGGTAGAGCTATAGCCGAGCAAAAAACTATTTGTGGCTTCACGTAGAAGCTGCGACCGGGCTGGATATTCCACTAGATCGGCGAGTAGAGTGAACCGAACTAAAACCGTGAAAACCCCCGCCTGACACCTTGACCGAGCTGAAGGATCAACTAGATCCTGCATGTAGCCTTAACCGAGCTAGAACCGGACTAGCAGGCTTAGGCACACATGTAGTTAAACCGAGCTGAGACTTGTCGGTCAAAACACCAAATCCTTTCTTGAGCTATTTCCAATAAGAGCCGTGCAATATATGCCGTGCTAACCCTTGGAATTATTTTTTAACATGCAGAACAAATAGGACCGACCAAGCCCGTCCAGTATTATAATTGGTGCAGCTCAAAGTCCGAGCAACCATACCAACATTTTTGACCGAGATACAAAGTAAATAAAACTGACTTAGATGGGAAAATACCGGTTTATGGTCAGCACGCCCGGCGCGATGGCCGAGTTCCGTAGGGAGTACGACATCCCGGATGACGTAGTCTTAGAGCTCGCTAAAAAAGGGGATACTCCGTGGGGGGACTTAGACCGGTGCCCCTTCACGATCGTTTCCATAGTAGAGGGAGGCGTCCGCTTCCCAGTCCAGCCCTTGCTCTGCGAATTTTTGAGGCAGACAAGGCTTTGCCCGAGCCAAGTTTCAAATAACACATACAAGATAATAAACGGGGTCGCCGAGCTAAACCAGAGGCTCGGTCTGAATCTCGGTCTTGCTGAGATTTTCCATCAATATAGTTTAAGTAGGAATAAGAGCGGGCTCTGCTGGTACCTCAAAGTGAAAAAGGGCCAAGCAAAACTCATAGAGGGCAACCCTGACAAGGAAACAAATGATGACGACTTCCTCTGGGTGTCCGGTAATTACGAGGACACCGAGGCGCCCATATTGGGCTGGTACATTAGGAAAGATTTTGGCAGTGCTGGTAGGTAGCCCGGCTGACCGTACTACCTTCTTTCTGCATTTCTTTTTTGTCATCTTTGCCGATCTAACACTTGTCTTCTTCTTGCAGACAGACATTTGGCAGCGGACTACCATCAGGCCGATCCAGAAGCAATTCGAGCTCTGCTGCGACACCCAGCCGAGGAGAGACATGCATCAGACCTGCTCGGCTTCGAACAAACTTACCATTACCAGGCACCGCGCAAAAGCCGCGTGACCGACTTCCTTCGCGCGCCTTCCCCGGAGCCAAATCCAAACTTGCCACCGATCAGACTCGTCCCTCTTACCGCCGAGCAAGAAATGGCGAAAATCCGAGCGATCAAGTCCATGATCACTGGAGAGGAAGGCGAGTCCCAGCCTCCAGAAGCGACCGGGGGAACATCCTCCACCCCCGCCGGACAAACAGAAGGAGCGGTGCTCGCCCTGGCCAACGAACAACAGGCTGGCCGGCCAAAGAAAAGACAGAGGAAGGAGAAGGCCGGGCAAAGCCTTGTGGACGAAGACTCCACCGAGCTGGCCTCCAACGAGCTGGGCGACCAAGCCGAGCAACAGCAGCCCGGCAAATCCAAGGGCAAGGGCCCAGCCACTCCCCCGGTCTGGGCGCCCGAGTTCGTATATCAGGGCCGTCCAGTTTCGGCCGAGGATTCCGTCTACGCTGATAAGGATTACTCCATTGGTTTCAACATGACCAAGGGACTAATCCTTCCAGCGGACATGAAAAAACACGATGAGCTGGCCGACCTAAAGGTCCTCCGCTCGGCGGCAAAATCCATCGTGCTGGTAAGTTCTCTATCTTTTTCGCTTCAACTTTTTGCTCGGATTTTGCTCGGTTTCTGAACGCTAATAATCAGTTATTTGTTTGCAGGCCGCGCAAAAGAATTATCTTGCCCATGATCGCATGATCAAACTGCGGCAGAGCCTGCGCGATGCCATCACGAAGAACAAGGCCCAGAAAGCCGAGATAGCAAAACTTAGGGCCGCGCAAGAAGCAATCGCGGCAGAGCGAGATACCCTGCTCCAAAAGGTCGACCGAGCTGATGAGGACAAACAACGGGCCGTGAAGTCGATGAAAGCTCGGTATCTCGCCGAGCTTCAAAAGCTGCGTGATGCCAACAAGAAAGCTATGGATTGGGCGGTCGAGGACGCAGAGGACCGTGGATACAAGCAGGGGGAGAAAACCTACGAGCGTCAAGTCCAGGCGACCAAGGACATCTTTTTCCAGTGCGGCTGGAAAGCTGCCGTGGAGAAAGTTGGCCTTGGTCAGGATTCTGACATGTTCATCAACCCGCCCCCTGCCCATATCCCGGTCTACTTGCTGGCTTACTCCAGGGCCGAACAAAACCGACTTATAGCAGAGGCAAGGAAGGAAGCTGAGGAGGAAGCTGCCGCCGCGCAACAAGCCGAGCAAACCACTGCCGAAGCATCTCAAGATGTAGAAGACGAAGTGGCTGATTGGGATGTTGATTTGGGGGATGGAGCTGACGACGATGCCGAGGAAAACTTGTCTGAGCAGACAATTGTGATGGCCGAGCAGACGGTGGAGGCAGCCGGACAAACCGTCGATCTTGAAATGGATTAAAGATTCCCTTTTTTTTTTTTTTTTTTTTTTTTTTTTGTAACCGGGCTATGTCCCCCCTTTTGTACTGAATCTCATTTTATCAATGAAACTTGAACTTTTTGCTCGCTTATTGCTTATTTCTGTTCGGTTTTCGTACGTTTGAATTTCTTGCTTCAAACTTTAATCAACTGGCAGGTCGGCTAAACCGCACAAACTGCCGAGCTAAAACCAGCTCACAAGTAATCTAGTCAGGACTAGCAATTGTACTTTCAAATGAAATGACATTTTGCACCTGGCCGAGCAAAATCCGCTCGGCCTTGCTCAGTCTGCAGACTGTAATTCCAGTACTTCAATATGGCTGAGCAAAAACCAGCTCGCCTTTCATGTTGTTTAAAACGCCAATATTTTTCTTTAGCCGAGCAAAGTCAACTCGACCTATAACTGTTGGACAAGACACCAACGTTGCCAATTCCGCCGAGCAAAATCAGCTCGTTTCCCATATTGGACAAGACACCAATATGCCAAATGGGCCGAGCAAAATCAGCTCGGCTCCTACATTGGGCAAAACACCAATGTTTTAGTTAGGTTGGTCATGCCGCCAACATTCCAACTGGGCGAGCAAAACCAGCTCAGCCCTAATGCGCATTGCTCCATAGGCAAACTGTCTGTGCGGTCTGCTCCCATTCCGAGGAAAACAGTCCGGTCCCGTCCAGGCCGGTCTTCTTGCCCCTGGCATCTATAATTGCCTTTTGTGTCTTGCTATATCATTGGACAAACGTAATACCAAACAAGAAGAGGACTAATTTTCATTACAAAAACATTATTATCTTTTACATCAAGTGCCAAAGGGCTAGGGGTCTAGAAAAGCTAAACAACATAAGCAAATTACATTTCAAAAGTAAAAGACCTTAAGGTTGGCTGCATTCCATGGTCGGGGGACAGCCGTGCCATCTAAATCTTCCAGATGGTATGCCCCCTTGCCAGCAAGACCAACCACCTTGTATGGTCCTTCCCAATTTGCACCGAGCTTTCCTTCACCAGCGATCACTGTGTTGCCAAGCACTTTCCTTAAGACCCAATCCCCAATCTTGAATAGCCTGGGATGCATTGCCTTGTTGTATTTTTTAGAGAGTTCCTGCTGATAGGTCGCTATGTGGATCAATGCGCGCTCTCGTCTTTCTTCAGCAAGGTCCAGCTCTAATGCGACGGCTTCATTGTTCAGGTCTGGCTGGAAACTTTCTAAGCAGATGGTTGGCATGCCAATTTCTAAGGGGATGACGGCCTCCATACCATAGGCCAAAGCGAATGGTGTCTCCCCGGTTGACCGCCTGGGCGTAGTGCGGTATGCCTAGAGCACATTAGGGAGTTCTTCAGCCCACCTTCCCTTGGCCTTCTCAAGCCGCTTCTTTAGCCCGTCCAGAATGGTCTTGTTTGAGGCCTCCGCTTGACCATTTGACTGAGGATAGGCCGGCGTTGAATTGTAGAACTCGATCTTCAACTCTTCGCAAAACCCGCGAAAGAGTTTTCCATCGAATTGAGTGTCATTATCCGAGATGAGGCCCTGGGTATACCGAAGCGAGTGATCACATTTTGCCAAACGAATTTCTTAACATCTTTTTCCTTAATGGTTGCCAGTGGCTCGGCCTCCACCCACTTGGTGAAATAGTTAGTGGCGGCGATGAAAAACTTGCGATTGCCCGGTGCAACTGGGAGTGGTCCAACAATATCCAATCCCCATAGTGCGAACGACCAGGGACTTGTGAGGGAGAGCAATTCTCTTGCCGGCTGATGGATCTGGTGAGCGAACTTCTGACATTTCTCACATCGACGAACGTATTTTTGTGCGTCCGCCTGCATGCACGGCCACCAGTAACCTTGTGAAATTGCTCAGTACGCCAGAGACCTGCCCCCAGTATGGCTGCCGCAGACGCCTTCATGGATCTCATAGAGGAAGGCTTCCACCTTAGAGGGGTGGACACACTTCAGATACGGCCCCGTGAAAGACTTCTTGTACAATGCTCCGGAAGGTGAGAGCCAAAACCGCTTTGACTTTGCCCGGATCTTGTGGGCCGCCTTCTTTTCTTCCGGTAGAATTCTATCTTTCAGAAAGGCGATGATGGGGTCCATCCAGGAAGGTCCCAAGTTGGTGCAGAGTACCTCGGTTGCTTCTGGTTCCTCAATGCTTGGCCGAGATAAGAACTCTATCATCAAGGGATTAGGAAAAGCCGTCTGGGTCGAGGCGAGCCCTGCCAATTCGTCAGCCGTGTCGTTTTCTTCGCGGTTGATCTGTTTTACTCTTATCGCAGAGAACTTCTTGATCTCTTCGCGCACCAACGCTTGATACTTGGCCATTCTTTCATCTCTTGCCTCATACTCCCCTGAGGCCTGATTGACCACCAGCTTGGAGTCGTTGAAGACCATAAGGGCTGTGGCATTCATTCTCAACGCGCTTCTTAGTCCGGCAAGGAGAGCTTCATACTCCGCTTCATTGTTGGAAGCTGGAAAGCCGAGCGCGATTGCTTGCTCGATAATCAGTCCGTCCGGTGAAGTCAGCACAATCCCCAGCCCGGCCCCGTGTCTGTTGGACGCCCTGTCGACGAAGAGTTTCCACATCTCGCCGATGAACAGCTTCCAACAATCAGAGGGATTTTGGGAATTCCTCAAATCCGAGTCCCTGGTCGGTTCATTCCGGTTTCTTTCCTTGTCTAGGTTGGGTTCACCTTCCAGCAAATCGCCGGACTTTGATAGTTCGGTTGCGCTTTGCATTTCTCCCTCCTGCGAGCCAACACTTGTTTCCATTGTTTCCGTAGCCAAAACCATGGGTTGTGCTAAATCCGCACCAACCAAATCAATCGGGCAGACTGGATGCGTCCCGGGGGCAAACTCCGCCACAAAGTCTGCAAGTGCTTGAGCCTTGATTGCGGTGCGCGGTCTGAACTTGATGTCGTACTGGCCCAATTCCACGGCCCATTTCAAAATTCTCCCTGTGAAGTCCGCCTTTTCGAAGAGCACCTTGAGTGGGAACTCGGTTAACACCACTATTGTATGGGCATGAAAATAGTGCGCCAGCTTTCTTGATGCCATCATTAAGGCCAACGCCAATTTTTCCAAGGGAAGATATCTTGTTTCGGCCGGGAGCAGGGTCTTGCTTACATAGAAGATTGGTAGGTGCTGGATGCCTTCAGCACGAACCAATACCGCGCTCACCGCGTGCTGAGAAACAGCCAAGTAGAGGTACAACTCTTCGCCCGGCTGAGGTGTGACCAAAATTGGGGCTGAGGAGAGATACGCTTTTAAGTCTGCCAGTGCACGGTCGCACTCTTCATCCCAGAAGAACTTGGACTTTAAAGTTTTGAAGAAGGGCCTGCAACGATCCGAAGACCGGCTGATAAATCTGTTCAGCGCGGCTGCCATCCCGGCAAGATGTTGCACGTCCTTTGTGGAATTCGGGCGCTCCAGCTCTGAGATGGGTCGGCTTCAATTCCTCGGTTTGTAACCAGAAAACCCAGAAACTTTCCGGTGCCGACCCCGAAGGCACACTTGGAGGCGTTCAAACGAAGCTTGTGGTACTTGAGTATGGCGAACATTTCTGCCAGGTCGGCGAGGTGCTGAGACTTCTCCTTACTTTTCACCACCATATCGTCGATGTAGGCTTCCATCGTTCGGCCCAAGAGAGGAGCGAACATCTTCGTTACCATTCGCTGAAAGGTTGCCCCGGCGTTCTTTAATCCAAACGGCATGACCTTGTAGCAGTATAAGCCTCTGGGAGTGGTGAATGACGTGATCTCTCTGTCCGGCTTATACATGGCTATCTGATGATAGCCGCGATATGCATCCAAGAAGCTAAACCTCTGATGGCCAGCGGTCAAGTCCACCAGCTGGTCAATTCGAGGTAGGGGAAAACTGTCCTTTGGGCAAGCTCAGTTGACAGTCTTGTAATCAACGCAGACTCGCCACTTGCCGTTCTTCTTGGGGACAACCACCGTGTTGGATATCCACCGAGGGTATTGCACCTCCTCTATGGCCCCAGCTTCCAACAAATTCTTCACTTCTTCTGCCACCACCTCAGCATGGTGCAAGGCTGAGCGGCGCGTTCTTTGAATAACCGGCCGTGCATTGGGAAAGACATTCAACTGGTGGCAAATGAAGCTTGGGTCGACGCCAGGCATGTCGTAAGGCGTCCACGCAAAAGCCTCCAAGTTGGAAACCAAGAAGTTGACATAATCTGACCGCTCGACACTAGACAATGATGATCCTAAGAGGAAGAACTTAGTCGGATCGTTCTGATCAATGCGCACTTCCACCAAATCTTCGACTGATTTTTCCTCGGCCTTTCTTCCCACGTCTTCGAGGACCTCCTTTCCCTCGGGCCCCTCGATCATTTGGACAAACCCTTTGGCTGCTCGGCTGCCATTTACCGCAACGAAGCATTGTTTCACCATCACCTGGTCTCCCCAGACTTCCTCTATTTGCCCGTTCGATGCTGGAAAGCGCATGACTTGGTGGAAGGTCGAAGCAACTGCTTGCATGGCGTGCAGCCAGCCTCTGCCCAGGATCAAATTGTAAGTCGATGGCACTTTGAGCACCCAGAATTCTACTTGCTTCACAACCGATCCTGCTTTGACCGGCAGAATAATCTTTCCGATCGGCCATTCTGGTTGTGAGTTGAAGCCGACCAAAGGAGATGTTGCAGGAGCCAAATCCTTGTCTTCTAACTTCATTTGTTTGAACGCGTCATAATACATTATTTCGACCGAACTCCCCTGGTCGATCAATATTCTCTTGATATCAAAATCTTTGACGCGAAGGGTCACCACCAAAGCGTCATTGTGCGGCATCTGCACTCTTTCCAAGTCTTTGGTTGAAAACGAAAGGATGTCTCTCTCCTCGGTTTTTCCCTTCTTTACAGCGGGCTGGACAGAGAGTACTTCCCTCATGTGCTTGGCCTTCTTGATCATTCCTCTCAGCTCGCAGACCCTCGCTGGTTCAATGATGCCGTGGATGACGTTGATTACACCTTGCGGGGGCGCCTCTAGGGCGGCCATACCGTTAGGCTCGGTTTGCCCGGTTGGCGCGGCCTTGACTCCCCCATCTATATATTGGTCAAGATGCCCCGCCGCCACCAATTCCTCCAAGTGCTATTTGAGTGGCAAGCAGTCCTCTGTCCGATGCCCCCGTTCTTCATGGAAGGTGCAGCGATATTTTGGATTGAAGCCTCGCTGCGCATTTCCTAACTTGGCCGGCCAACGGACAAAAGGCTCGCCTCGGATCTCGCTCAAAATGCGGTAGATGGGAATTTTGAAGACCGTGGTAATTCCTGTCCGCGCCTTCAATTTTCTCTTGGCATCTTCTGCGGCGTCGCGAGGTGCGTCAGCCCGGTCGTTTCTGCGACCCTTGTTTCGGTCATCGCGGTTTAGTCCACGCCGTTGATCTTTTGATCGGTCGCCTGGGCGGTTATCCTCCTGCCCAACCGAGTTAACTTTGCCCGCCGTCCTTCCGTCCATCGCGACCGGATTATTCTTCTCGGTCGCAGAGGCAGCGTCATCTTCCACACGAATGTGTTCGTTGATCCGCTGCATCAAAGATTCCATGGTGGTAGGCTGATGCATCGTGAGTGAATCTCGCAATCTATGTCCGACTGGGAGACCCCTCTTGTATTGAGTGATCGCCAGATTTGTAGGGCAGTCGAGGATCTCGTTGTAAGTTTCCCAATACTTCGCATTGTATGCCTTCAGCGAACTTCCAGACTCCATCTTGACGCCCAGGAGATGGTCAACCTCCTTCGGCGTTCGAGTGTTGGTCTTGAATCTGGTGACGAAGGCTTCCGCTAGTTGCTGCCACCCCTCAATACTCCCCTCCGGGAGCCTTTTGAACCACTTTAAGCCCAGCTCTCCCAAGCTTGCTGGGAATATGAGGCACATCAAGGCGTCATTTCGCCGGTGGCCAGCCATCACTTGCCGGTAATGACTAACATGCATGTACGGATCCGTCTTGCCGTCGTACAAAGTGAACTTTGGCTGGTGGAATCCGGCAGGGAGTGGTGTGCTCTCGATCTCCGGGGACAACGGCGTAGCTGTAAGTCGCGCCAGCTCTTTGTCCTCCAACGCAGGGGCTATCACTTTGGGAGCTGGCATCACCACCTCTTCACTACAACGAACCGGAGCGCTCAACCTCTGCAATGCTGGCACTCTCTGAGCCTCCCGACGGCGCGCCCTCTCCTCCAATACATCCCTCAAGTCCCTGGAACGTGTGGAGAAAGAAGATCGCGACGTCGGCGTCGGGCGCGAGGGATGGTAAGTGCTGTCGCGAGTGAGGGATCTGCCTTCTCTTTGGTCGGAATCCCCCACCCCATAATTCCTGGTGATGGAGATAGAGTGAGTCCTCCTCTGGCGGCGACTGCTAGAACAAGGGGAGGGAGTGCGCTCACTGAGGTTGCCCTCTCCAGGAACATCCTTCCCCTTAATCTAGCGCTTCAGCAGCTCCATCTCCGCCGCCATCTTGCGAATGAGGGCGTCCTGATCTTTGAGTTTGTGCTCCAGGCGTTGCGTACTGGACTCCCCCCGGCGTCGGCGGCCTTCTGGGCTCCGCGAGCGATCAGAACTCCTCCCACGTTTGTCTCGCGCATCTCGCGAAGAGGTTTCCAGGCCCACCATGGCTGGAACATTCGAGAGGCCTTCTCTCCTTCGGACATACTCCGGAGTGACACCATCGACGACGGACAGCGGAACTTCGTCGTTGTTGGCCATGGAAATGGTCGATGAAGCTCGAAGAACAAGGGTTGAATATCAAGATTTCCCACAGACGGCGCCAATTGTACGGGGGTGAAATATCCTCCGCTTTCCGTACTCCTTGCGCTCCAAGCTTCTCTTGACGGCGTCTATCTCTGCAATACAAAAATGGTGAGCTGCTCGGCGGTGGTGTGCCGGAAAGACCCTCCGACGATCAAGTCAGATCACTAAGGAAGAAGACAATCGGAGGAGAGAGTTTGTGAGAATGAATTTTCATACCTCCAACGTTCGTCTTTCTCCCTCTTTCTAGGCTGGCCATGCAGCCTCAAGGTTGTGCACGCACTTCCTCTGCTGTTCCTCCCTGGACAGGTGGCAGTGCACGCCTCTCACCACCTTACGCGTGTAAAGGTTTTGTCCTTCCACCAGTACACACAGAGCTGTCTAACGGTATTAAGGCGTGCGTGGAGCAGATGTCCTCTCCCTCGCGCCATTGGTCCAGGTGGCACACATAACCGGAGTACCATAGCCGGCCTATTACTTGTGGAAGATCACCATTACATGTACATAACCGAGCTATATATCGCCGACCTGTCCCTCGGGATCCAGCGAAAGCCAGACCACTCCGGCCGAGCTACTCCAGACCGGCTTATCAGGACCAACCGGCTGCGAGGCATGCCGGCCCCCAACCATTCCATCCTAAGTCTCGGTCACACGAAGCCGTTCATCTCAGCTGGCCGGTCAGAGGCATACCGGCCTCGCTGCAGCCTCAGCCCAACCCGGATCACCCAATAGCTCGGTTACCATTCGCCACTCTGAGCTCCGTCCGGAACGTGCGAGTCACAGCCCGGCTAGGGCCAGTTCGCGCTTGCCCGGTCATTGTCTCCGACCGTGCAAGTCAGTCGCATCAATAGAGGAGTTAGCTCGGCGCCGTGCATTCCGTTAAGTCTGACGTCGCCTCAGCTCGGCCGTACTGTCGTGCAAATCTTCCCTCTCACATACTGACGTGACTCTCGTAGAAAAAAATAAATCCTTATAATGTGCCACTTAAGAATAGTAAAAATACTACTTTTAATAATATATATATGTATATATATATGATAAGGAAAAGTGAAGGACAAAATGGGAAAAGATTATTTGACTTAGGAATACAGAAATTCTATTTAGAAAAATATTCAAAAAATGCATTGACGTTTGAAATTTATTTTAAATGCAAGTCCGTTATGCATATGATTAAATCTAGATCACGCATTCATATTCATGGTAAAATTTTAAACACTTTCTAATTCGGATATAATAATTATTTTTTAGTAATTTTTTTAGAAAAAGTGCCAGAGAAAGAATTCCGAAAATTCACAATCTTCTTTAGTTAAAAATGAGATTAACAAAGTGTCAAAAGCCTAGTACAAAATTGCTGCCCATAAAGATCGAGAACCTAATAGATGGCATTTATAATGTGTTTACTGAGATCTCTCAAAAAAAAAGCTTTTTCCACTGGAAAAATGCCTTCGTTGGAGATTATGTGAAAACTTGCGCAGAAAAGTTTTAGGAAAATTCTCTTGAAAATGTTGTAACAACAAAAATAAAAAAATAACAACCTGAGCTAAAACTAGCAAAATGTGACTTCTTAGTTGCCCCACTATGGGTGAAGTTGTACAATGATCCTTTGGACCGAAGATGGTTTCGGTATACTGCTAGTATCATGGAACTCCTCTCTACTTGAATCAACCTACTTTTAATAGAAGCAAACTTACTTTTGCTATAGTATATATTGAAATGCCGGCAAATAAAAAAAAATCTTGAGTCTTGCAAAATATATCTAGAGATTATAGTGATCCGTATGATATTAGAGTTAAGGTAAACTCTTCAAAAATAAATCTAGATCATGACGATCCATATGAGATTAGAGTTGAAGTTCCCTGAAAACCACGAAAGTGTGATATTTGCAAGGGCTTAGTCTTATAAGCAAAAGACATTTAATCCTCCCTCTTGTACAAACAATAGTGGAGAGTCAAGAAAACTAAAACACAAAATCCAACAAAGTAAAAGTGGTGAAGAAGAAGAGGAAATGTAAAACCCAAGTTGTGTGTAGGATTATTTTATTGGATAGATTAGTAATTAAATTAATTTATATGGGTCATTTATTAATATCAAAGAATTAGTTATGAGATGGCATTATATTTTCTATTACTTAGATGGGTAATTTTGTAACTTTGAGAAATTAGGTTAATAAGCCCACCTATATATTGTGGCTTTAAGTCTTGGGAAACAAACAAAACAGAGGCTAGGAATTGCTCCATAGGCGGCTAGGGTTTGAGAAGGTAAAAGAAAAAAAAGAAAAGAAAAAGAGAAGAGAGGTTCAAGTGAGGCTACAATAGGGATTGAAGGCAGCACGTTGGTGATTTTGGGACACCCATTGGTTAAGGTAAAATCTATCTTTACTGTTAATTATTAAGTTTATGTTGAGGAATTTAACAATCAATGCATTAAGGGGGTTTGGAAGATCTATGGGTGCCTACTTAGGTTTTGAGAATTGGGTGCAATGTGTAAGTGTAACTTTGGGTGGGTAATAGAAACAATGGAGTTTTATATCATGGGTAAGGGTGTGTTTGGCCTTAAAGTTGGGTTGAATGGTTTGATCTCTTGGATATTAAAGCAATACATTAATCTAATATGGTGGGGCTTTTGTGGGTATATGTAACATGTAAAAATATTAATTTATTTAATGTTTTGTTTATTAGGTTTGTGTGATTGAAATGGTGGAGCTGGGTGTTTGGAGTTGGTGTTGGAATATTATTTCTAAGCGTTTGGTGTAAGTAACCCTCTATCACTGTTGGTTCATTTTTATTCCTATCGAATCGTTTAAAATCATAAATATATATTTATAGGCTTCGTGTTCTCTTAAAATAAAACATGGGTCAAGTATAAAACAACATCGAATATTATTATGAAAGTTATTTGAATATTTTGTAAAACTATTCTGAAAATTGTACCAAATGTTTATTCCGAAAATATCGAATATTTTATTTGAAAGTTGTGTATTGTTTGAATTTTGAACATCACTCTAGTCTGACTATGATTTGGACCCTAGCCAATGGGGGTTATTTATTGGCACAGAAACTAGTTTCTTTTGGGGCTTTACCACCGGCCTATGTGTGGTTCTGGGCCTTGTCACGGGCTAAGTGACCGTAGTCATTAAGACTTGGGTTTTGTGAATCGAATAATTGAACTATCTGAATATCGAACCATCGATTTGAACAACGAATTACTTTGAATTATCGCATTGGCTTTTCATTTAAAACGTATTGTACATTGTTTATTTTTAGCTATGAAACCATCTTACAAATAATTGTTCATTTATTGAACTGTAGAAAAATTATATTTATTGGTCATCGATTTATTTATTTATTTTTGTATACTTGATCCAGCTAGCAGTGATGGTTGGTTATTTACTGGGCTATCTGGCTTACCCTTATTTTATTTTTCAGATTCTGAGGAGTAGAGCTGCGCGGGGTTTTTACTTGTGGGAGTGCCGAGAGTAGGACTATGATTTAAGTATTTGGATCATTATTATTATTATTATTATTTTATTAGTGGACTTGGTGGACATTTTCATATAAGAACTATTTATTTTTATGGATTTTGGCATTTTGACAATTAAGGATTTAATTTGAGTATTTTACATTGTGGGTTATGTGATTGGATTCTTAGCCTTGCATGCTCACCTATATGAGTGTGCGGCGTTGTCACGGAGCTTGGGGCGTGACAGGAAAGGTGGTATGCAAGTTTCTTTAACAAATTTAAATGAAGAGGGGGGACAAGGTCCTCCGCCACTTGGTGGAGAGGTGAAGAGACAAAATCCGACAAAGTGGGAAGTGGTGAAGGAAAAAAAAGGGGGAGATAATGTGCAAGTTTCGGTACCTGATATAAAGTAAGAGAGGGGGACAAGATCCTCCACCTCTTCTATATCTATTGTCTTTGAAATCCTCAAATCTTGTAAAAGGGGAGATTTTGATAATAGCAAATTAACTTCTAATCAAGAGTGGAAAAGAATGTTCTAAATTATTCTCAAAAAATAATAGAGAGAGCCTATCTGTGCAAGTGAGATGGTGGAGAAGGTTGATACCACTAATAATAGAGAGGCTACTAAGGAGGAAAATAGAAGAAATCTAAAAGAGAAATTTCAAAACCTGAAAAAAACTAAAGGAAAACTTGTTTGAATCCTTATTTTATCACCTTACCTGTCAAGTTGTGAGAGATTTTTGTTTCTTCTCTAGGTTAGGTTTTTGGTTAGTAGGTCTTTGACTGTGTTTGTGCTCCCTTCGGGATGTGTCTGGTGATCCGCTACCAAAAAAAGGTGCCAAAGAAAGAGTATAAGAAAATTAAATAAATAAATAAACATTTACCGAAACCCATAGTCAATAAATTATTCTCCAAATTACACTCCTATGTCAAATTTCATTCTACATCGCCAAAACTAAATCTGGAAAAGAAACTTACAAAATAGCATTCCCAATGCTTTATCATTCGAATTTTTTTAGTAGTCAACCAAGCAAAATTAAGTGTGATTGTTAGAGTGTAATATGAGGTTTGGTTGTGGAGGTGATGAACTGCGAATTTGTTGCAAGTTTATCAAAGAAAACCTAAGATTGAGAATGATTGACACGATTATTCTCTTTTTTTATTTTTGACTAAATAGTAAAAATAATTAAAAACACCCCTAAAAATGCAAGTAAAGAAAAACAAAAATCAATAGAAATAAAACCCAGAGTAGATGCAATAAAGTTGCCCACAATAGATGCAATATTGTCTTCATGATAAAAAAAAAATGAACAATGAGAGAAGGCATTAAGAATGCATAATAAAATAACTCAAGGAAGAAGATTAAGACAAGCCCTTAATACAAAATAAATAAAAAATAACCTGCTATGTAGCAATCAAATTAACATAAGGCAGAATTGGAAACATGACATTGAGAAGAAAATCTACAATTCAAGTCTAGGAATTTCTATAATTTGAATAGTATCCATAGAAACCAAGCTATATCACATCTTTTGGTTGTATAGTTCTGAAAATAAGAATCCACTGATGTCATAACTCAAGGAAATGTTACAAAGTTTGTAATTATTCTAAAGATCAAGCCGAATTAATATTATACAATTTTATGCAACAGAACAGCAAGCATTTTTTATCCAATGATCACACTGGGGGTAGCATCACATAAGTTAACAGTTATTTGCCATCGCAAAACCCATAAAAAGCATAAAGAGAGAATAAATAATATTTAAAAAAAAATACCCACTACATAAAAAATTTCAAGATACAAATCCAGTACCTTATGTAGCGAAGATTGAATGATCCAGCTGCTTCTGTGTGACAATAATTCTAGCGATTGATTCACCTGCAATACATGTACAAAGCATTATATATATACACACACACACATACATATATTAAACATCATCTTTTAAATTTTTAATAAATTACAGCCACATACATTGGCCTAATTTTCCATTTGGCCATGACCCAAGCATTTGTAATACTGCAGATCATAAAGAAGAATAAGTAATAACCAACAGCCCTTCATTAGTAAAGAATATCATACATGTTAATTTCCATATACTACTATTGATTTCTATAGCAGTCTCGTACATTTAATTTGTCCATAGGAACTTCGGCAAATGTAGCCACCAAAACATAAAACTTTACTTGTACTCTGACAAAGTTTAAAGTGTCAGAATCAGACCAATTTCATTCTTATAAATCCTCAAAATAATATAGAAACTAAACCCACGTAGGTTGTGTGGAAAAAATGTCAAAAATTCTAAACCCACATAACAAATCTAAGCTTCTTTATTTTCACCAAGTACAATATTGAAACAGGAAAAATAAATATACATAAATAGTTACTGAGTAGTGCATCCCAAGAGAAAACATCTCTACATCCAGAGAAAGTAAAACCACACATAGGCAAACAAGACCAAACTGTGGTGTGGAAAAAATGCTAAAAATTCTAAGCCCACATAACAAATCTAAGCTTCTTTATTTTCACCAAGTAAAATATTGAAACAGGAAAAATAAATATACATAAATAGTTACTGAGTAGTGCATCCAAAGAGAAAACATCTCTACATCTAGAGAAAGTAAAACCGCACATAGGCAAACAAGACCAAACTGTGGTTTATGTGGTTCACCCACAAAGAAACACGAGATTTACATGGTTCACCCAAATTCAAGGCTATGTCCACCGAGTCACTTAACTAAAATCTGAATAAAAGAATTACAAGTCTCTTCACACTCAATCTCGCAAACACTATTGATCTTTCACTAATGTATATATCTCTCAACAAGATCACAAAACTTATAACTAATGGAGTTGTAAAGGTCTATTTAAAGTGCTAGATCAAGTCTGGACAGAACAAAGATTTTTTGTGCGCACAAAATCAATCAGGTCAACAACCTCCGGTTGTGCTGCCCAGAGGCTCCACTCACACAGATTAGTCCAGTATCAAAACAATCGTCCCAGTCAGATTCTGCTTGTGCGGCCAAGAACCTCCGCTCAATTGAGTGGATCAGGTCAGTAGCCAAAATCCTTTTTCTAATTACTCCCAGTCTTGTTTCAAGCTCAACCAACAACATATTCTAGTGTGTTTTACACTGTCAAAGGGAGGGGGCAAAGAAGGGTCGTGGGGCTGAACATTGAAAGTTCGAGAAACAAATCTAACTGTAGGATTAAGGAAGTATCAATCTCAGTCACCCAACTAATTGTACACATTTTCAAAAACTGACCTGTTCTATTACATTGAGATCAAAAGCAAAAATTTCACTCAGAATTTCTTAGAAGCAATCAAATACAAAACTGGTGAAAGCAGCAAATATAAAATAGAAGAATCCAAGACACGAAAAAATTATTGAGAACAATAATTAACTGAAAACAAAAATGTCCATTTGAGAGATATACAATCACCAATCAGAATAATAAGATGTAAAGTATGTAAAGGAAAAATACTCCAAATATAGGAGCAAAGTAACAACTTATATAATTATACTAACAGTAAAAAAGGAAATGGTCATAGTAAAACCATGTCCAACTTCCATTCAATCCCATCCCATGTAATATTTTGCTACAAGCTATTGTGAAGGGAAACAAAAACAAAAAAAAATTAGAAAACTCGGGATCCTCAAACCTGTTGTTTTCATTAAGCTCTTGTTTTCACAGTTTTACAGCAAAAAAATAGAAAATTCATGATTCTATTATTGAGAAGTAGTTGGACCGAATGAATGAATCATGTAAACATGTCATAGTGAGAAATTTTTAAAACCAAATTCAAATGAAGCTGAAAAATGTGCTAAAACAAGATTAAATTTAGCAGGAAAGGGAAGCCATCCTTTGCAACCCGAGTGGCCCTGTGGGAAATACACCACACTATTGAAGATTATCACCACCAATGATCTGTGGGAAGGACACCACCACTCTCTTGAAGATTATCACCAACCAACGATTGAGAGCAAATATAACAAAACCAAAGAAAATAAATCAAACAACCAACATCTTGACACAACAGAGCTACAACAAAACAACAAACCAAGCAAAATTCGGGTTCAAAAGATAAAAAACTAACAAAATTACAAACTTAAGACCATCAGCTCAAGATCTACTCAGCAAACATGGTTTCATCCCATGTTACATGATTACAGATTAGTGTAAACATCCTCCTTTTTAATAAACAAATAAAACATACTTTTATTTTTATTTTTTTCCCTCCTCAGTCGTCGTTGCAAATCCTATACCTATTATGCACAGGAAATATGGCATCAAGAAATGTACCAAATCCTATAGTTATCCTTTTTCATAAATGGGACCCTCCAAACAAAATCATAGTAACACTATAGTGATCAAATTTTGAATATAAATATATAGTTTAAAAGACCCCACCACCTTTCATATTTTTAACTCACACATTGATGACACATCAAATTATATCCAAATATCTAAACAATTAATCTACTATGAAAATGATACCCCAATAGGAACCATATTACATGTATTAATTAAAGGGTAATACTCAATCAAGCATAAGGATATCTCAAATTAAAAAATTGTCACCAGATATCAATTTTCGCTTATCAGCCACCATGTTGGTTTTTAATAGGTGAACCCACTGCAAACAAGCCAAAAAGATAGTTTTTAGTGTTATTACAATTTATAATCTTTTAAGCATCAATTTTGCTTACAAAAAAATAAATACAAGAAAAAAGGAAAAACAGCTACAATAGAAACAAAGAATTTCAACAGTAAGCTAGGTCAAAGCAAACTGCAGCTTCAAATATAATGGTAACATAAACTCAATTGACCAAACATAGATAAAGCAAGAAATAAGATATTTATCAAATAATAGATAAAATATTAAACAAAGAATTGTAAGACAAGGCTAAAAACTACAAAAATCAAGTACTATATATGGAATTACCAAATTAGACAATTATCACAGATAAATGAGCAACAGTTCATATGTCATATAATTAAAATAAAATAATTAAAAAAATTGGGAAAAAGACACAAATTTCAAAACTATCAACTAAAACAAAAAAATATGAAAAACTAAACAAAAAACAAAAAAGTAAATTAGAAACTAAGATTATAAATTTCATTGCAAAGAAATCTAAGAAAGGAACTTAGTCTCAATGGTGCAGATTGCGAGCAAGAGAAGTCCGTTTTTCATAACCTCTTGCATTGAGGTCCAAAGCATTGAATTCTTTGCTCAGGATTTCTTGGCCAAAAAACAAACCGAAAGACGAAGGAAACTCGAGCAACAAAAAACATATTTTTCAAAAGAAAACCAACTAATTTAAGAAAAAACATCAAATAATAGAGAAAGTATTAAACGAAAAATTGTGACACGGGATTAAAAACTACAAAAACAAGTAGCATAGAATTACCAAGTAACAAATCACCAATATATATCAACTTGCAACAATTCATAACCAAACCAAACCAAGCCTTAAGTCCTATCAAATGGAATTGGCTACATAAATCCTTCTTCTCCACTCAACTCTATCAACGGCCATTTGGTTAGTCAAATTAAGGAACAA
Organism: Camellia granthamiana; assembly: GCA_036172215.1. Classification (NCBI taxonomy): domain Eukaryota; kingdom Viridiplantae; phylum Streptophyta; class Magnoliopsida; order Ericales; family Theaceae; genus Camellia; species Camellia granthamiana. The sequence continues at coordinate 46,910,737 of CM069903.1, read as the reverse complement.
TTCATATATCATATAATTAAAGAAAAACACAAAATCAGCAAAAAGACACTCATATAAATTTCAAAACAATTAATTAAAACACAAAAATATGGCAAAAGAAACAAAAAACCGAAAAGTTGATTAGAAACTATGATTATAATTTGGATTGCGAAGAAATCTAAGCAAGAAACTTCGTCTCAATAAAGACTGAGAACGAGAAGTTCATTTTTTCTAACCTCTTGCATTAAGGTCCAAAAACAATGAATTCTATTCTCAGGACTTCTTGGCAAACAAACAAACCAAAGGACAAAGGAAAATCAAACACCAAACAATATATTTATTAGAAGAAAAAGAAAAGTAAATAATTCGAGAAAACTTATTAAATAATATAGAAAATATTAAATAAAAAATCGTCAGACAATTAAAAAACTACAAAAATCTAGTATATATAAAATTACCAAGTAACAAGCTACAAGTATATAAATTTTCAACAATTCTATATCATATAATTAAAGAAAAACACAAAATTAGCAAAAAGACACCTACATAAATTTCAAAACTATCAATTAAAATGTAAAAATATGAAAAATGAAACAAAATACCAAAAAGTAAATTAGAAACTAGATTATTATTTTGATTGTAAGAAATCTAAGAGAGAACTTAGTCTCAATGGAGACTGGGAGCAAGAGAAGTCCATAAAAAAAAAAAAAAAAAAAAGATATATTTTATTAAAAGAAAAAGAAAACTAAACAATTTGAGAAAATTTATTAAATAATATAGAAAATATTAAACAAAAAAATGCAAGACAAATGAAAAACTACAAAAATCAAGTAATATATATAGAATTACCAAGTAACAAACTACCAATATATATATGCAACAATTCATATATCATATAATTAAGGGAAAATTAGTGAGACACAACTTTGGATAGTAGGAGAGAGCTACAATATGTTTTTTTTTATCAACTAAAGTCCCTCGATGAAATTTCTCTGTGATCATACTAGAGAAATTTCGAAATTTCTCTATGAAAATTGAAATTTCTATGTCAGTGCGAAATTTCTCTGTGTTGAATTTTCTCTATGAAAATATTGAGATATCCCAACTACCATATAACAATATTGTATGTCATTTATCTTATAAAATCTTAATACTAGAGACCTTTAAAAAAAAATCCCCTATAATTAAAGAAAAACACAAAATTCACAAAAAAAGTATCATATAAATTTCAAAATTATCAATTAAAACGAAAAAATATGGAAAATGAAACAAAAAACCAAAAAGTTAATTAGAAACTATAATTATAATTTGGATTGTAAAGAAATCTAAGAGAGAGACTTAGTCTCAATGGAGAACATGTTCGTTTTTTCTATAGCCTCAAGCATTGAGGTCCAAAAGTAATGAATTCTTTTCTCAAAGTATCTTGGCAAAAAAACAAACCAAAAGACAAAGGAAAATCAAATAGCAAATAAGATATTTATTAAAACAAAAGGCAAACTAAATCATTTGTGAAAACTTAAAAAATAATAGAAAAAATATTAAACAAAAAATTGTGACATGGCATTAAAAACTACAAAAATCTACTACATATAGAATTACCAAGTAACAAATTACCAGTATATATATTTGCAAAAATTCATAATATCATATAATTAAGGAAAATGCAAAATTAGCAAAAACACCTAATTTTTTTTAAAAACTATCAATTAAAACGAAAAATACAAAAAAGAAACAAAATACCGAAAAGTTAACTAGAAACTATGATTATAATTTTGATCGCGAAAAAATCCAAGAGAGAAACTTGGTCTCAATAGAGACTGCGAGACAGAGAAGTCCATTTTTTCTAACCTCAAGCAATGAGCCAAAAGTAATGAATTCTTTTCTCAAAGATTTTCTTGGCAAAAAAACAAACCAAAAGACAAAGGAAAATCAAATAGCAAATAAGATAATTATTAAAACAAAAAGAAAACTAAATCATTTGTGAAAACTTCAAAAATAATAGAAAAAATATTAAACAAAAAATTGTGACATGGCATTAAAAACTACAAAAGTCTACTACATACAGAATTACCAAGCAACAAATTACCAGTATATATATTTGCAAAAATTCATAATATCATATAATTAAGGAAAATGCAAAAACGAAAAATACGAAAAAGAAACAAAATACCGAAAAGTTGACTAGAAACTATGATTATAATTTTGATCGCAAAAAAACCTAAGAGAGAAACTTGGTCTCAATAGAGACAACAACGACAAAGAGAAGTCCATTTTTCTAACCAAGCAATGAATTCTATTATCAAGATTTCGTGGCAAACAAACAAACCAAAGGACAAATGAAAATCAAGTAGCAAATACGATATTTATTAAAACAAAAAGAAAAAAATTTGAGAAAATTTATTAAATAATATAGAAAATATTAAACAAAAAATTGTAAGGCACAACTAAATACAATAAAAATCAAGTAGTATATAAAGAATTACCAAGTAACAAACTACCAGTATATCAACTTGCAACAATTCCTATATCATATAGCTAAAGAAAAACGTAAAATTAGCAAAAAGACACTTCAAAAAAAAAAAAATTTAAAAACTATCAATTAAAACAAAAAAATATGGAAAACGAAACAAAATACCAAGAAGTTAATTAGAAACTATGATTATATTTTAGATTGTAAAGAAATCTAAGAGAGAAACTTAGTCTCAGGCCTCGTTTGGCAAGTGATGATTTTAGCCAAAAAGCCAAAAAGTCAATAAAAAAACCAAAAAGCCAACCTCCTATACCAAAAAGTCAAAGATTCCCCTCTCTCTACTTTTTGCACATATTTTCGTAAAAAACCAAAAAGTCATCCCAAACATACAAGTTTTTTTTAACTCATATTTTAGCCAAAAAGTTAAAGAGTTACTAAAGCTTGTTCCCAAACAAGGCCTCAATGGAGACTACTACAAAACATGTTCTTTTTTCTATAGCCTCAAGCATTGAGGTCTAAAAGTAATAATGAATTCTTTTCTCAAGATCTCTTGGCAAATAAACAAACCAAAAGGCAAAGGAAAATCAAATAGCAAATAAGATATTTGTTAAAACAAAAAGAAAACTAAATCATTTGTGAAAATTTAAAAAATAATAGAAAAAAATATTAAACAAAAAATTATGACATGGGATTAAAAACTAAAAAAACAAAAACAAAAATAAAAAAAAAAACCCTAGTATATATAGAATTACCAATAAACTACCAGTATATATATTTGCAACAATTCATATATCATACAATTAAAGAAAACGCAAAATTAGCAAAAAGACACATAATTTTTTTTGATAATTATCAATTAAAACAAAAGAATACGGAAAACGAAACAAAATAGCGAAAAGTTAATAATTAGAAACTATAATTATAATTTTGATTGCGAAAAAATCAAAGAGGGAAACTTGGTCTCAAGAGAGACTATGAGAAAGAGAAGACCGTTTTTTCTAACCTCAAGCATTGAGGTCCAAAAGCAACAAATTCTATTCTCAAGGTTTAGAACTATCAATTAAAACAAAAAAAAAATATGGAAAACGAAACAAAATAACAAAAAATTAATTAGAAACTATGATTATAATTTGAATTGTAAAGAAATCTGAGAGAGAAACCTAGTCTCAATGGAGACTACCAGAAAAAAAGACATTGGGTTCGTTTGGTTTGAATTTCCCAAAAATTTTTGGAAAAATTTCTCTACAAATGAGTTTTCAGAAAAACTCAAACCAAACAAATTTTTCCAAAAAAATTTCCCAAAACTTGTAAACCAAACAAGTTTTCCAAACAAATCTCTCTCTCATACACATCAAATCAATCACTTTTTCCAAAACTCTCTCTCAAAATAATTTTCCAAAACATCTTTCCAAAAAAACCAAACCAAATAACTTTTCGTACTTTTTATCTCCCAAACTCATCTCCCAAACTCAAACCAAACATTTTTTTCTAACCTCAAGCATTGAGGTCCAAAAGTAATAAATTCTTTTCTCAAGATTTCTTGGCAAACAAACAAACCAAAAGACAAAAGGAAAATCATATAACAAATAAGATAATTATCAAAAGAAAACTAAATAATTTGTGAAATTTATTAAATAATTGAAAAAATATTAAACAACAAATTGTGAGACTGAGATTAAAAACTACAAAAATCAAATAGTATATATATAGAATTTATATTACCAAGTAACAAATAGCTGGTATATCAACTTGCAACAATTCATATACAACCATATAATTAAAGAAAAAAACAAAATTAGCCAAAAAGACACTTGTATAAATTTCAAAACTGTCAATTAAAATGAAAAAATATGGAAAACAAAACAAAATACCGGAAAGTAAATTAAAAATTTTGATTATAATTTTGATTGCAAAGAAATCTGAGACAGAAACTTAGTCTCAGGCCAAAAAGCTAAAAAAGTCACTATAAGTTATCACACATCACTCTCTATCTCTACTTTTCTGCATATCTTTTCGTAAAAAACTAAAAAGTTACTAAGAGCATCTCCAACGGTTCAGCTAATGTTTCACCAGATTTGAGTAAAAAAGGGGCCATTTCCTTAATTTGATATTTCGCGCTCCAACGGTTCAGTATCAAATCTTTTTTATCAAATTTGCTCCGGGCAACCGGTTGGTTGACCGGCCGGTCAACCGGTAAAGGCAAAATTTTTTTTTTTTTTTGATTTTTTTTTTTTTTTTTTGAACTTTTTGAACCTTTTTGGTGGTCGACCGGTCGACCGGTTAGGCTAAAAAATTTTTTTTTTTTTTTTTTTTTACCGGTTTGAACTTTTTTTTCTGAACTATTTGAACTTTTGGTGGGCGACCGGTTGGTCAACCAGCCGGTCGACCGGTTCGTATCCTAACAACGGTCATGTACAGTATTTTGGTGAAATGCGAAGTCTGTCATCAGTTTGGTGCAACTTTTGCTGAATTCTCATTTTGGTATGACTTTAGTGCAACCGTTGGAGCATGAAAAAGTGGGTTTTTCATCAAAATTTAAATCTGATGCTGGGTTTGGTTCACCGTTGGAGATGGTCTAAAATAGCTTGTTCCCAAACTGCGCCTCAGAGTGCGAGAAAAAGAAGTCTCTTTTTTCTAACCTCAAGCATTGAGGTCCAAAAGCAATGAATACTGTTCTCAAGATTTCGTGGCAAACAAACAAACCAACGGACAAAGAAAAATCACATAACAAATAAGAGATTCATTAAAAGAAAAAGAAAACTAAATATTTTGAGCAAATTTGTTAAACAGTATGGAAAATATTAAACAAAAAATTACAAAACTAAAATGTACAAAAATCAAGTAGTATATATAAAATTACCAAGTAACACGAACTACCAGCATATTTGCAACAATTCATATATCATATAATCTCTGTTGTTAGAATCGTACGATTCGCGATTCGAATCGTACGATTCGGTTCGATACACATAGAAATCGATTCGAACAGGTACATGGAATCGCAAATGGTACAGAATCGCATCTGAATCGATCGATTCACGATACGAATCGAAGAATCGCTGAATCGCAAGATTCCTGTCTGTCGCGGGTCGACCCAGTTTCTCGAACCCGAATGGAAAAAAATTCAATTTTGGCCCAATTTTTTTGCTTTTTCTTGGCACAAGATGGGTCGTCTGGTCTTCTAAGACCAAACGACAGTCCAACCAAGGTCACCCATGGTCCCTTTTTACTCCCAACAGACAAAACCCTAGAAAGACTCACCTCTCTGTTCGACGCAGAGCTTCGTGGTCCCTCTTCTCACTGTTTGGTGGTCCCTTGCTGCTGGAATCTGCTTCGTGGCCCTTCGTATAGTCTTCAAAGCTGTATAAAAGTTTGCCGTGGACTGTAGAAGAAGCACTGAAGCTTCGTCTCTTGCGTCTTCAATTTTGTTTGAGGTATTACCAGACAAACTTCATATAGCCAATATAAAATACTATATTCACTTTAGACGACTCCTTAGGTAATATAAAATACTATTTCCATTACTTTATTACTTTATTGTCTATTGTGTGGACTGTAGAAGTATCGTTAGATATAAAACACTATTTCCATTACTTTATTGTCCATTGTGTGGACTGTAGAAGTATCATTACTTTATTATCTATTGTGGACTGTAGAAGAAGCACTGAAGCTGCTGTGTCGGTGAGACATTAAAAAAATATTTTATTTTTTTTAATGGATAAAAAAAAAAAAAAAAAAAAAAAAAAGTGGGAAACAAATGTGAATTGCCATACATATATATTGTAATGTGAATTTACATAAATTATATCATAAACACATAAATATAATATAGGATGATAGATCACGGTGGGACTCGGACCCACATCTCTTGCCATAGAAGCGTCTTACCTATTTAGACCACGTGATCATCATGTAAAATAACATTTTTATTACTTTAAATCTAAATATTGCATATTTATGATATTTAAGTGTATAAATATGTTTTTTTTATGTAATTTAGAAAACGTAAGTGAATCTTTACGATTCACGATTCGATTCGATTCGCGATTCGGTACATGGTCATTTCGATTCACGATTCGAATCCCGATTTGACAACTATGCATATAATTAAAGAAAAAAATGCAAAATTAGCAAAAAAGACACTCGTATAAATTTCAAAACTATTAACTAAAACAAAACAAAAAAAAAATGGAAAATGAAACAAAATAACAAAAAGTAAATTAGAAACTAAGATTACAATTTGGAGAAATCTGACAGAAACTGTCTCAATGAAGACTGCGAGAAAGAGAAGTCCGGTTTGAGAAAATTTATTAAATAATATAGAAAATATTAAACAAAAAATTATAAGACAAAATTTTAAACTACAAAAGACAAGTAGTATATATAAGAAAAAGAAACCAAAAATCAAGTAACAAATAAGATATTTATTAAAAGAAAAAGAAAACTAAATAATTTGAGAAAATTTATTAAATAATATAGAAAATATTAATCAAAAAATTATAAAACAAAATTAAAAATTACAAAAATCAAGTAGTATATATAAAATTACCAAGTAAAAAACTACCAATATATGAATTTGCAAATATTCATATATCATATAATTAAAGAAACACACAAAATTAGCAAAAGACGCCTATATAAATTTTAAAACAATTAATTAAAACGAAAAATATGAAAAACGAAACAAAATAACAAAAAGTTAATTAGAAACTATGATTAATAATTTGGATTGCAAAGAAATCTAAGAGAGAAACTTAGTCTTAATGGAGACTACGGGAAAAAAGATGTCAGTTTTTTCTAACCTCAAGCATTGAGGTCCAAAAGTAATGAATTCTTTTCTCAAGATTTCGTGGCAAACAAACAAACCAGAAGACAAAGGAAAATCAACTAACAAATAAGATAATTATCAAAAGAAAACTAAAAAATTTGTGAAATTTACTAAATAATTGAAAAAAAATATTAAACACAAAAATTGCGACACGGGATTAAAAACTACAAAAATCAAGTAGTACATATAAATAGCATTACCAAATAACAAATAGCCAATATATCGACTTGCAACAATTCATAGATCATATAATTAAAGAAAAATGCAAAATTAGCAAAAAGACACATAAATTTCAAAATTGTTAATTAAAACGGAAAAATATGGAAAACGAAACAAAATATTGAGAAGTTAATTAAAAACTATGATTATAATTTTGATTGCGAAGAAATCTGAGAAAGAAAGAAATCCGTTTTTCTAATTTCCAGCATTGAGGTCCAAAAGCAATGAATTCTATTCTCAAGATTTCTTGACAAACAAACAAACCAAATGACAGAAAAATCATATAACAAATAAGATATTTATTAAATGAAAAAGAAAACTAAATAATTTGAGTAAATTTATTAAATAATATAGAAAATATTAAATAAAAAATTATAAGACAAATTAAAAAGTACAAAAATATAGTATATATAAAATTACAAAGTAACAAACTAGCAATATATATTTGCAATAATTCATATATCATAAAATTTAAGAAAACAATGCAAAATTAGCAAAAAGACACCTATATAAATTTCAGAACTATTAATTAAAATGACAAAATATGAAAAACAAAACAAAATACCAAAAAGTAAATTAGAAACTAAGATTACAATTAATATGAGAGAGAAAACTTCATCTCAATGAAGACTGCGTTTTTTCTAACCTCAAGCATTGAGGTCCAAAAGCAATGAATTATATTCTCAGGATTTCTATGCAAACAAACAAACCAAACGACCAAGAAAAATCAAGTAACAAATAAGATATCTATTAAATTAAAAAGAAAACTAAATAATTTGAGAAAAATTATTAAATAATATAAAAAATTATAAGACAAAATTAAAAATTACAAAAATCAAGTAGTATATATAAAATTACCAAGTAAGAAACTACTAGTATATCAACTTGCAACAATTCATATATCATATAATTAAAGAAAAAAGCAAAATTAGCAAATATAAATTTCAAAACTATCTATTAAAACGAAAAAATACGAAAACGAAACAAAATAACCAAAATTTAATTAGAAACTATGATTATAATTTGATTGCAAAGAAATTTGAGAGATAAACTTAGTCTCAATGGAGACTATGAGAAAAGATGTCCGTTTTTTCTAACCTTGAGCATTAAGGTCCAAAAGTAATGAATTCTTTTCTCCAGATTTCTTGGCAAAAACACAAACCAAAAGATAAAGGAAAATCAAATAACAAATAAGATATTTATCAAAAAAAAACTAAATAATTTGTGAAATTTTATTAAATAATAGAAAAAATATTAAACAAAAATTTGTGACACAGGGATTAAAAACTACAAAAATCAAGTAGTATATATAGAATTACCAAGTAACAAATTACCAGGTATATCAGCTTGCAACAATTCATATATCATTTAGTTAAAGAAAAAATGCAAAATTGGCGAAAAGGCACATAAATTTCAAAACTATCAATTAAAACGAAAAAATATGGAAAAAGAAACAAAATATCTAAAAGTTAATTAGAAACTATTGATTATAATTTGGATTGAAAAGAAATCTGAGAGATAAACTTAGTCTCAATGGAGACTACGAGAAAAAGACGTCTGTTTTTTCTAACCTCAAGCATTGAGGTCCAAAAGTAATGAATTCTTTTCTCAAGATCTCTTGGCAAACAAACAAACCAAAAAACAAAGGAAAATCAAATAACAAATAAGATATTTATCAAAAGAAAACTAAATAATTTGTGAAAATTTATTACATAATAGAAACAATATTAAACAAAAAATGTGACAAAGGATTAAAAACTTAGTATATATAGAATTACCAGGTAACAAATTACTTTATATATCAACTTGCAACAATTCATATATCATATAATTAAAGAAAAATGCAAGATTAGCAAAAAGACACAAATTTCAAAACTATCAATTAAAACGAAAAAATATGGACAACGAAACAAAATACCAAAACGTTAATGAAAAACTATGAGTATAATTTTGATTGCGAAGAAATCTAAGAGAAAAACTTAGTCTCGATGGGGACTGCTAGAAAGAGAAGTCCATTTTTTCTAATCTCAAGCATTGAGGTCCAAAAGCAATGAATTCTATTCTCAAGATTTCTTGGCAAACAAACAAACCAAAGGACAAAGGAAAATCAAGAAACAAATAAGATATATTTATTAAAAGAAAAAGGAAACTAAATAATTTGAGAAAATTAATTAAATAATATAGAAAATATTAAACAAAAAATTGTAAGACAAAATTAAAAACTACAAAAATCAAGTAGTATATACAAAATTACCAAATAACAAATTACCACTATATAAATTTGCAACAATTCATATATCCTATAATTAAAGAAAAATGCAAAATTAGCAAAAAGACACCTATATAAATTTCAAAACTATCTATTAAAATGAAAAAATATGGAAAACAAAACAAAATTCCAAAAATATAATTAGAGAAACTATGATTATAATTTGGATTGGATTGCAAAGAAATTTGAGAGAAAAACTTAGTCTCAATGGAGACTACGAGAAAAAGATGTCCGTTTTTTCTAGCCTCAAGCATTGAAGTTAAAAAGTAATGAATTCTTTTCTCAAGATTTCTTGGAAAACAAACAAACCAAAAGACAAAGGAAAATCAAATAACAAATAAGATATTTATCAAAAGAAAACTAAATAATTTGTGCAAATATATTAAATAATAGAAAAAAATATTAAACAAAAAATTGTGACATGAGATTAAAAACTACAAAAATCAAGTAGTTTATATAAAATTACCCAGTAACAAAATTAAAAAACCATCATTGATTCCTATGTCATTTATTAAGGAAAAACAAAAATTGGGAGAACGGCACACGCGATATGTGTGCAATTATATTCTATTCAACTAATATATAATTTGCAATAGCTAGTTAAATTATAAATTATAATTAATGGTGATATGTATAAAATAAATAAGGAAATTAATTGTTCCAATAAGTAATAGATAAAATTATGAATAATGAATGATAGAATGCTTCCAAGCTTACAAATTAATATATTTACAGATTCACTAAAAAAACATATCAAAGCACACAAATCATATATTTACAGTGAGTGAACATTAATATTTTTCTTCTACAAACCAAACTTCTTGCCATTGAAGGGTGAAAAACATAAAAACAAAGGCAATTAAAAGAGAACGAAAAATAACAAATCCAAAATTTCTAGTGGAGTATTTCCTTGTTTGTAAATCCAATGCATCCATGACTTTCAAATCATTAGTGGGTTTCAAAACGACGATACTAAGGTAGTATTTGGTTCACTGGAGTGAAACGGAATGGAATAATCATTCCATCAAAATGTTTATTTTCATGTTTGGTTGACTAACAAAATAGTGACAAAATGCATTACAAATGAAATCATCATTCACTGTTTCAAGGGAATGGTCATTCCATAAGAAAGCCTAAGAATGGTCATTCCATTCCATTCCATTCCCACTCATTCCAGTGAACCAAATGAAGCCTAATGGTTTTAGAGAAAAGGTTTGAGGTCATGCTGGGTAGTCACGTCAGTTTGTTTCCGAACAGGGCGTAGTTGTTGTTGCAAAAAGCAAAGCATAGAAGAAGAACACAGAGTGTGCATAGAAACTGAACATCGCAATGTTGAGATCATGGAAGTGCAGATAGAAACAAACAGTTGTAGAGTTCTTAGAAGGGAGTGTTCATCTAATGTGCACTTTTTACTTTATTGGCCTGACAGTTAATTGGAAACCTACAAGTTTTGGAATGAAAAACCCCCAATACACAACTTTCTAATTTTTCGTTCATACTAAATTAAGGGCTGACATTATTATATAGTATAGAAGCATAGAAGTATAGATCGTATAAATGAAAAGAAAACCAAACAATTTCACAAAATTTATTAAAGAAAACATTAAATAAAGAATCACCAGACACCAATAATAACTAAGAAAATCAAACACTACAAATCAAATAATGGAAAATATAAATTTGAAAATATTTAGGAAAGAACAACTAGCATACACCACCGAGAGATTGATATATCAACGTTAACAGAAAATTACCAGACTTTGTTTTCTCTTGAGATCAACGTCGATTCTGGTATCGAATTCCACCGCGACGAACTTTTTCTTACCCTAATCGGCTTCCCAAAGTCAGGTTGTCCATAGAAATCGCTGTTTCATAAGAAAAAAATCGCCCAGAAGAATGAGGATTTGGAGAGTGAAAGTGATAGAAGGAAAAACGAAACTAACATTCTCTGCGCGAAATCGAAGAACAGAAAAACAAAAATTGTAATTAATCAAACGAGAGTGAAAGATGGGAAATCAAAAACTTACATCCTGGGCGAGAGAGAGAAAGATGAGAAATCGACTCCCATCGCTATCTCTGATAGAACTAGGGTTAGGGTTCGAGAAACTGAACGTTACGAAGACAAACAAAACACAAAAAAGAATAGAGAGAGAATAAGGAAGCATCAACGATGTATCTATACTTCTATAATCTATACTATATATCTATATCTATCTATCTATCTATGGTATATATTAAGCAAAATGAGATTTTCAACTCAAGACCTGTCGGAGTTTCAATCTCTTAATCTTAATTTTTTAATTATTTGCTTTAAAAAAAAACCTCAACATTTATTGACTTCTCCCAACCCAACCTCAGCATTTATTGACTTTTCTCAACCCACAATCCCTTTTGACTTTTCTCATAATTATTGCAACATCTTTTTCAATTTTTCCCATAAACTATGGTTATACACAAAAATAAAAAATTTAAAAAAATAAGAATTTAGCTATAGATCTCAAAAATATATAACATCTAAATTTGAATTATGATTTAATAATATAATTATGTATTTTTTTATGTATATCTATCAAAATTTTAAATCATTTAATGGGACAAATTAATCAATTTTTCAAAATTATTGATTTTTAATTTACAAAATAGATTAAAAAAAACTATTGACTGATTTATTTATTTAATAATAAAAATATTTCAGAATCTCTCTCTCCTAATCTCTCTCACAAATTTTCAAAAAAAATATTAAAACTTGCATTCATTTTCTCTTCTCCAAAAAATCAGATAGGAGCTCCAATGGGAAATCAAAAACTTACATCCTGGGCGAGAGAGAGAAAGATGAGAAATCGACTCCCATCGCTATCTCGGATAGAACTAGGGTTAGGGTTCGAGAAACTGAACGTTACGAAGACACAAACAAAACACAAAAAGGAATAGAGAGAGAATAAGGAAGCATCAACGATGTATCTATACTTCTGTAATCTATACTATATATCTATATCTATCTATCTATCTATGGTATATATTAAGCAAAATGAGATTTTTAGCTCAAGACCTGTCGGAGCTTCAATCTCTTAATCCTAATTTTTTAATTCTTTACTTTAAAAAAAAAACCTCAACATTTATTGACTTCTCCCAACCCAACCTCAGCATTTATTGACTTTTCTCAACCCACAATCCCTTTTGACTTCTCTCATAATTATTGCAACATCCTTTTCAATTTTTCCCATAAACTATGGTTATACACAAAAATAAAAAATTAAAAAAAATAAGAATTTAGCTATAGATCTCAAAAATATATAACATCTAAATTTGAATTATGATTTAATAATATAATTATGTATTTTTTGATGTATATCTATCAAAATTTTAAATCATTTAATGGGACAAATTAATCAATTTTTCAAAATTATTGATTTTTAATTTACAAAATAGATTAAAAAAACTATTGACTGATTTATTTATTTAATAATAAAAATATTTCAGAATCTCTCTCTCCTAATCTCTCTCACAAATTTTCAAAAAAAAATATTAAAACTTGCATTCATTTTCTCTTCTCCAAAAAATCAGATAGGAGCTCCAATCTCCTAATCCTAATTTTCTAATTTTTTCATTAAAAAAAAAAACCTCAGCATTTAGTGACTTCTCCCAACCCAACCTCAGCATTTATTGACTTTTCTCAACCCACAATCCCTTTTGACTTCTCTCATAATTATTGCAACACCCTTTTCAATTTCTCCAATACACTATGGTTACACACAAAAATTTTTAAAAAAAAGATAAGAATTTAACTATAGATCTAAAAAAGATATAACATCTAAATTTGAATTATGATTTAATAATATAATTATGTATTTTATTAATGTATATCTATCAAAATTTTAAATTACTTAATGGGACAAATTAATCAATTTTCCAAAATTATTGATTTTTAATTTACAAAATAGATTAAAAAAAACTATTGACTGATTTATTTATTTAATAACAAAAATATTTCATAATCTCTCCCTTCTAATCTCTCTCACAAATTTTAAAAAAAAATATTAAAACTTGCATTCATTTTCTCTTCCCCAAAAAATCAGATAATATTTTCTATTAAAGTTGTAGATATCTACCTATATTTTATATATTATATTATAATATAACAAAAAAAATAAAAAACTAAAAAAAAATCTTTAAAGTTTATCTAAATAAACTTTACAAAATTATTGATTTTTAATTTACAAAATAGATTAAAAAAAACTATTGACTAATTTATTTATTTAATAACAAAAATATTTCATAATCTCTCTCTCTCCTAATCTCTCTCACAAATTTTCAAAAAAAAATATTAAAACTTGCATTAATTTTATCTTCCCCAAAAAATCAGATAAGAGCTCCAATCTCCTAATCCTATTTTTCTAATTTTTTCATTTAAAAAAAAAAACCTCAACATTTATTGACTTCTCTCAACCCAACCTCAGCATTTATTGACTTTTTTCAACCCACAATCCATTTTGACTTCTCTCATAATTATTGCAACATCCTTTTCAATTTCTCCAATACACTGTGGTTACACACAAATTTTTTTTAAAAAAAAGATAAGAATTTAGCTATAGATCTCAAAAATATATAAAATCTAAATTTGAATTGTGATTTAATAATATAATTATGTATTTTTTTTATGTATATCTATCAAAATTTTAAATTACTTAATGGGACAAATTAATCAATTTTTCAAAATTATTGATTTTTAATTTACAAAATAGATTAAAAAAAACTATTGACTGATTTATTTATTTAATAACAAAAATATTTCATAATCCCTCCCGCCTAATCTCTCTCACAAAATTTTTTTAAAAAATATTAAAACTTGCATTCATTTTCTCTTCCCCAAAAAATCAGATAATATTTTCTATTAAAGTTGTAGATATCTACCTATATTTTATATTATATTATAACATAACAAAAAAAACTAAAAAACTAAAAAAAAATCTTTAAAGTTTATCTAAATAAATTTTAAATCAATAAAACTCACATGTCTATCACATGTCTAACTTACATCATAACTTAGCTAAATAATAATAATTTAAAACAAATGGAAACTACAGATAAATTAAATAAATAAAAAAAAGATACCCACAACTCCATCTTAAATAAATTGAAAAAAAAAATACCCGAATAGAAACCACACAAAAATAAAAATAAAAATAAAAAGATATATCTATCTATCTATCTATCTATATCTATACTATATATTAAGCAAAATGGGGTTTTTAACCCCCAAGGCCTATGGAAGTTTCAATATCTCAATCTGAATTTTTTATTTAAAAAAAAAACTCAGCATTTATTGATTTGGTCAAAATCCCCTTATTAGCATTTATTAACTTTTTTCAATCCACATATCTTTCCACATGCCTGCAATTATTGATTTGGTCAAAATTACCTGATCAGCATTTAAAATCCCCTTATACAAATAATTATAGATACAATTCGTGTATAGTTACTGCAGTACCCTTCTCAACTTCCCCCATATATTATGGTTAGTGATAAGAAAAAAAATCTTAAAAAACATAATTTATATATTAAAAAAAATCTAAAACAAATATAAATATCTATAATTATCCTGTGCATAGCATGGGTGATAGGCTAGTACTATATATTAAGCAAAATGAGATTTTTAACCCCCAAGGCCTGTGAGAGTTTCAATATCCTAATTTGAATTTTCTAAATTTTTTATTAAAAAAAAACTCAGCATTTATTGATTTGATCAAAATTCCCTAATCAGCATTTATTAACTTTTTTCAATCCACATGTCTTTCCATATGCCTGCATTTATTGATTTGGTTAAAATCCCCTGATCAGCATTTAAAATCTCCTCATACAAATAATTATAGATACAACTTGTGCATAGTTATTGCAGTACCTTTTTTAACTTCTCTCATACACTATGGTTAGTGATAAGATTGTTAAATTATTTTTATAAAAAATCTTTAAAAAACATTATTTGTATATTAAAAAAATCTAAAACAAAAAAATATATATATAATTATCCCGTGCATAACACGGGTGATAGACTAGTATACTAGTCGATAAAAAGGGCGGTTTGAGGCGCGGGCCACTTTAATATAATACATTTTGATTAAAAAAATGTAGTACTTTTTTTTCTTTTTTCTTTTTGGCAAAATAATATTTTGCTTGGTTTCATTTTTTCAAAAACACTTTTCAAAAAATTTTACTTTCTTATTGTTCATATCTTTTTGTTTTTACTAAATTTTTTCAATATTTTAAGTAATTTTTTTTACTTTTTAGGCATATCTAACATAAATATACCTAAAAAATAAAATATTTATGAAAAAATCTTTTAAAAATTCACTAAATACCAAAAATACAAAAAAAAAATACGAGAATTCAATACATTTTTTATATTTTTATATATTTATTAATTTTTTAAAATATTTTTTTATAAATTTTTTTACTTTTTAGATACATCTAAGTAAAGTACATCTAAAAAAGTAAAAAAAAAAATTGTTTAAAATTTTAAAAATATTTACTAAACAAAAAAATATGAAGACAAAAAAACTCAATTTTCAAAAAATTTAATCCAAAAAACTCAAATCAAACACACTTATGTTTCACAAAAACACCGAACTGAATTATTATTAAAATATATGATAGTTGATTTGTGCGATATACTTACTATTTTAAATATATATATATTTGATAGTATAACGTGTGTTATGAAATAATAATTTTAATTTTAATTTGAAATTAAAATAAAACTCCAGAGCCAAGTTGTAACTCAGAGCCAAGTTGTTAGTATGTTGAGTTATTCTTTCTGTTTAATTTCCTCATTTCATCTCTATTTAATTAAACTCCAGTCTCTTCATTCTTGCTTAACTTATCTTTGTATTCCACTTTGTCAGTAGCTACCCACCTTTCGTTCCAATCCAATGTAAATCCTTAGGTTTAGGCAATCGAAGGATATAGGAGTTCCCGGAAAGGATATGCGTGAACACACAGTATGAGAAAACATGATAAGTTATAAACGAATTTGGGAAAATTTGATTTAATTTTATAGAATTAAATGAATCGATTATTCAGAAGTAACTTTTCACTTAGCTTAGATCTACGACTCTATCTCCTATTTCTAGTACGGATGTACTAATTAATGAAGAAGAACATAAATATCAAGATATTAAAATTGATTCAAGTTGGAATATTCCCAGAGTCAAAACTAAAGAAATATACAAAACCAGTTTTTTACAATCTACCTTTCATGTTGATTTATAAGTTAAAACTGTTGAACAAGTTTACGCTTTAACCAGAGTAAGAGAAACTTGTCAATTATTATCTAAAGAGTCAATCAGAAAACATCTTAAAGCTGGTCATAATTTTTTCCATTTAAGATTAATCCAAGTCGGCATAAACCCATTAACCCAACAAGGGAAAAATACTTTTGTCCTTTTATGTTTACGCGATGCTTGTTTTATTGATTATAATGCCAGTGTACTGGGCATAATGGAATCTGGCCTTCATAAAGGACCAGTACATTTTAATTGTTTTCCTGATTTTACTTTAAGTTTACGGAATCCCCATATATTAAAGGCTTTAACATTGAATATTCAATTATCTGGTGAATATACTAACATGTTAGAAAGTACTCATAACATTACTTTAATTTATCGAATTTATTACAAGTGTATCAAAACTAATTTGAATGTTCAAGCTTTAACTAAAAGTCTCAAAGATAAAACCTTATTAATCCAAGGTAACACTACTGAAACTAATATTTCTGTTCAAAAAATGATTTGTTGCAAAGATATTAATCTTCCTGATGATTGGGTTACTGTCAATAAAAATTATTCCCAAAGTCAACAATCTTCTACTAGTCATGATATTCAAAATATTCAACAATTTAATGACGGTTCTGTCCATATCCGATTTAATAGACCTAATAGTCAATCCTTTCGTCATAGTACTTCTAGTTTACCTGCTGAAACTGATGAAGATGAGATCTTCAATACTCCTTTGTTTACTAGAAGAGATAGGAAACTATACCTTTGTGAACTCTCCTCACAAACTCAACATGCACATAGTAAATTAAAAGGAATTGATAATTCCTCTACTTCCCAAATTAGTAAACCAGTTTACTCTACTCACACACACCTTCAAGAAGAAGATACTGTATCTCAAAATTCACTTACTCAAATTGATTTTGAAGTAATTCCTCTTGTCAACCTACAGTTATTAACAATAAGTAAACCTCTTACTCCAGACCTTAATAAACTTGATACTGAATTCACCTCTACTACAAATAAGTCAAAAAGACACACATATAGGCATATTTATGATATAAAACAACAATCTAAAATTACTAGAAAATGGTATAAATTTATGACAGAAATCAATACCGAAATTAATTTCTTTAATTATTTAGAAAATTATTATCAAAAAGTAAATGTTATTACAAAAACTAAATGAAAAACTTCCTCTACCACTTCTGTTTCATCTAATCACCCTCCTTTAAAAACCATACTTATTGAACATAAAGGAACCATCGTTCATGCTTCTCCTTTTAAACTTCCCAATGAAGAATCTAAAATTAAAAAAGTCATTGAACAAAATAATTATACCAATTAATTGTTAAAAAATATTGATAAACAACTAGATAAACTCGAAACTACTTTCGAGGATTACTCCACTAGTCATACTTCTACAAGTAAACCTTTAGATAAATCTCTTATTAATCTTCCTAGTATTAGAAAGCGATTAAGCTTAGCTACTCAAGATAATACTACGGTTGAAGTTATTGAAAAATTATTTAATAAAATGTCTACATCTACTACCAACAAAGGAATTATTGTCCTAACACAACAACCTCCACTACAATTTCCTAGTCATTCTGATACGTCTAGCGATAATGAAATCACTAAGTTAACACAACAATTTCAACCTTCTCATCTTAATAGAATCACACACCCTAAAGTTAATCCTACCACTCTTACCAAAAATTGGTATACTAAATCTACACCTCCCAATCTTCAATTTGAAGAAACTAATATTAGTAATCAATTTTCTGTTTCTACTAAAAAATTATATGAGTGGAATATCGATGGTCTTAGTGAACATCAAATTCTCCAAAAACTCAATTATTTATCTATGGTTGCAAACAGTTACCTTACTAATTATCCTGATTATACCTAATCTGAAATTGTTATTTTAATTACCATTGGATTTACTGGTATGCTTACATCTTGGTGAGATAAATATCTCACTTCTGATCAATGAGAATCTATTCAACATGTTGTACAAATGGGTGATAATGATTTTCCTATCTTTAACGAAGAAATAGGATGTAGTATCCCTGATGGTATTAATACTTTAATATATATCATAGTCAAACATTTTATAGGCACATCAACCAATATTCATTCTTGTATCCATGATTAACTTAGTAATCTCATTTGCCCTACTCTAAGTGATTTTAGATGGTATAAAGATATTTTTACTTCCAAAGTAATGCTTAGAGAAGACTGTACTAAGTCATTTTGGAAAGAAAAATTTATTAATGGATTACCCAACCTTTTTGCTCATAAAATAAGAGATGTCCTTAGCCAACTTACTGGCATTATAGAATATGATAATTTAACTTATGGTGACATAATTAGCACAATTCAAAAGGAAGGTCTAAAAATGTGCATTGATCTGAAACTTAGTCAAAAAGCTGCTAAAGATAAACACAAAGCTAAATATGAATTAGGAAATTTTTTTGAACAATATGGTTTACCTCCAGCAGCCCATTCTTGTCGAAAAACTAGTAAAAACAAAAAATCTTCTTACAAATATTCTAATAAGAGCAAAAAGAAATATTCTCCTTCTAAATCCATTGATAAATACTATACTAAACCCAAAAGGAAATATCATAAAAAATCTACTAAGAAAGAGTCAAAATCTACTTCAAATGTTACTTGTTATAATTGTGGTAAAAAAAGGTCATTATTCCAATAAATGCAAATTAAGAGGCAAAATTAAAGCTAAACTTAATCAATTACAAATTACTGATGAACATCAAAGTCAAATATTAGACATATTTAAATTAACCACTTCTCCAAATCAATCTCCTGATCAATCTAGTAATTCATCTAATAACGATATTCCTTCTAGTGATACTTCTACCTATTATTCTCCTACCGATACTACTGACAATGAAATTGAATTAGGATGTAATGATACCTGCTGTAAAACAGTCAATGTTCTTAGCAAATCTCAATAAGAGGAAACTGCTCTCATTGAATTTATTAGTAAATTAGAAAATCCTGAATTAAAACGACAATATACTAATAAGTTGAAATATTTATTAATTAATAAAGATAAGAAACCTAAGCATGATAAACCAATCATTAGTTTAAATAAAACCTTGGACCGATTTAAAAAAGAAAAACATAAAGAAGTCACTTTACAAGATTTACAAAATGAAATTAATCATATTAAACTAATTATTTAGGAATTAAAAAGTAAAGACAAAACCTTAGAAGATGATATTACTCTATTAAAAAATAACAAAAGTCTTAATAATTTCCAACAACCCAATAAATCACCTTCTGAATCAGAAAGTGAATCTAACTGATGGGTCGTTGAACACACCAAAAATAAATTACTAAATTATACAAAATTCTTTTAAAATAATGGCAAGTCTAGGTATCGATCAACATGGACAATTGTGAAATTAAACTAATTTAATTGATAAATTCCTAAATTAATTTTGATGAAAAGAATGATTGATCATAACATAATTTAATAATGAATAAATTAAACTAAATAATTAAATTATCGATTATTACTGAAAGTGGATTTACTGAATTGGGAGAAAACCTAGGGCAAAGAGTCCACCACTAGTCACGTAATTAGGGTTTCCAATTGAAATCAATTATGTTATGGTTCGAATGGAATAATGCTTTGCAACTACAAGTTCAAAGCATTTAACAAGAAAATCATCACGTTCAATGTACGAGCATGAATCATCTCAAGTAGTATGAATCGTTCACTCTAAACTAGGGTAGTGACACGACTCCTCCCTCGTAGTATGATTCGTCTCATACCTTGAATGTGAAAGAATATAAAACTCTTGTATGAAAAACATTCAACAATCACATAAAGCTGAATATTTGAAGAAATAATGGAAAGTGTATATATAAAACTTCTAAAACACCATACAATTGTTCAAACCTTTACATAATTGAAAATCAAAAAGAAAAACTAATTACATGGTTAGGGTTTCATCCAAAACCCTAGAAAAAGAAACTAGCTACTCATGGAGGAGTGGAAGAAGGTAGATGGAGAAGAAGCCACCATGGGAGACATGCTTGAAGCTTCAAGTTCCTTTTCTTTTCTAACCCCAGCCCCCATTTCTTAACAAAACAACTTCCGAACCATAATCCAGCCTTTTTCTTGCCTATTTATACCTCTGGTGTCTTTCCAAACAGGTTTAAAACATCTGGCACGTTTTCCCAGAAAAAATCAACGCACGTGCGGGAAAGTCAACTATCTCCAAATTCTGTCTTTTTGTTCATTTTATGCTCCGACTATGTACAACCTGATTGACATTCAACACACATAAAGTATACATTTTGACAGGCAAGTGAAGTTAAGAGATCCTGATTAACGGTCTCAATGATGTACAATTCGGCCTTAATCACTAACTCTGAACCAGATCCAAACAAAGTCATCTTTGATAATAGAACTACTCCACACAATAGTGATCATGATAATAATCACTTTAATATAATTAATATTCAAAAATGGCATTCAAAAGTCAAATTAGTTATTAGTGATTTTGAAATCGAAGTTATTGCATTAATTAATACTGGAGCTGATTTGAATTGTATCCAAGAAGGATTAATCTTTACAAAATATTACCATAAATCTACTGAACAATTAAGTTCTGCTAATGGCAGTCAAATTCATGTTAAATATAAATTACCAAAAATACACATTTGTCAAAATAATGTTTGCTTTAAAGCATCTTTTGTGTTAGTTAGAAACTTGACTGATAAAGTCATTTTAGGTACTCCATTTATTTTTTTATTATATCATTTCACTACTATTTCTAAAGGAATAACTACATAAGTTTTTGGTCATATTATAACTTTTAAATTTCTATCTCTACCTGAGATCAAAGAATTAAATCAATTAAAAGAATGTTCAATCTCTCAATCTATTAATCGGTTAACCAAACAACTCAAATTTCTCAAAGAAGAAGTAAATTACAAATGAATTGAAACTCAATTAACTAATCCAATTCTTATATCCAAAATTGATGGATTTAAAAATTAATTAACAAATACTATTTGTTTCACTTTATCCAGTACTTTTTGGTATAGGAAAAAACATGTAGTAACACTCCCTTATATCAAAATTTTTAATGAAAAATAAATTCCTACCAAATCTCGACTTATCCAAATAAACCATAAATTAATGGAAATGTGCAAAAAAGAGATTAATGAATTATTAAAAAATAATATCATTAATAAAAGTAAGTCGCCTTGGTCTTACCCTGCTTTTTATGTTAATAAAAATGTTGAACTTGAACGAGGAGTTCCTCGATTAGTCATTAATTATAAACTGCTAAACAAGGTTTTAGAATGGATCCAATATCCAATCCCTAATAAAAAAATATTTAATTAAAAGACTTAGTCAAGCCGTCATTTTTAGTAAATTCGATCTAAAAAGTGAATTTTGGCAAATACAAATTCATCCTGATGATCGTTATAAAATTGCCTTTACTACCCCTTTTGGTCATTACGAATGGAATGTTATGCCCTTTTGATTAAAAAATACTCCTAGTGAATTTCAAAATATTATGAATGAGATTTTAATCCCTTTAGTCATTTTTTCATAGTCTATATCAATGATATCCTTATTTTCTCTGAGTCACTTGATGAACATTGGAAACATCTTAATTCATTTTTTCATATTATCAAATATAATAGTTTAGTCATCTCTGTTCCTAAAATTAAACTTTTCCAAACTAAAGTTCGGTTCCTAGGATATGATATCCACTAAAGTACTATTCTTCCTATCAGTCGATCTATTGAATTTGCTTCTAAGTTTCCTGATGCAATCTTAGACAAAACCCAGTTACAACGATTTTTAGGATCTTTAAATTACATTGCCGAATTTTATAAGGACCTTCGAAAAATTTGTCAACCCCTTTTTAATCGATTAAAAGATAATCATTCTCCTTGGTCTCCTATACATACTACTATTGTTCAAAAAGTCAAAAAATATGTCAAAACTTTGCCTTGTCTTGGTATTCCTACTGAAAATTCTTTCAAAATTATTCAAACTGATGCTTCTGATGTTGGTTATGGTGGTATTCTCCTTTAGAAAATCACACCTCAGTTATCTGAATAAATTGTTCGTTTCCATTCTGGTGTTTGGAACAAAGCACAAAAGAATTATAGTAATATTAAATAAGAAATTTTATCTATTGTTTTATGTATTAGTAAATTTCAAGATGATATTTTAAATCAAAAATTCTTATTACGCGTTGATTGTAAAAGTGCTAAATATATTTTAGAAAAAAATGTTCAAAATATTGCTAGTAAACATATTTTTACTCGATGACAATCTATTTTAAATATTTTTGATTTTGATATTGAATATATACCTGGTTATCAAAATTCTATTCTAGATTTTCTTACCCGCAAATTTTTACAGGGTGGATAAAGGATGGCCACTCATTTTATTTCCTACCATAAATTAAAAGTCACCTATTATAGAAAACTTGTTTACCAAACTGCTTACCGCATTGCTTGCCTTAAGACAGCTCGCAAAACTACTCGCCGTACGTAATTCATACAATTTCATTAAATTAACAGTCGTCGCAATTTACTCGCTCATTATACTAATTGTCTTCATTTCCATATGAACAAATTAAATATCCTCAGTGGATGCTAATTTTGTTCACCTTATTTGCTTATAGATGACAAGACCTTCTAGTAAAGCCATTGTTCCAACTAATAAATCCATTGTTGTTCCTCCTATTAACCTAGTCACCAAATATCATTCTATTGACACTATCAACCGTTATCAAGTTCTTGGTAATATCCCTAAACCTAGTTATACATCCGCTCTTGCTTCAGATCCATTTGCTTCTTCCTCTCAGTCACTCACTCTTTACCCTCCTAACCCAGTCAAATCAATTCGATCTGATTATGTCAAATTTCAATCAACTAATCTCTTTTTCAAAGAACCTATTCACAAGAATACCCATAATGTTCTTAATCTAGTTAAATCCTATTTCCCTCCTGGATGGCATTTTGTTACACTATATCCAGAAAAGTCAATTACCTACTACAAAGATATTCTCTTTCATTATCAGTTAATAGTCATTAAACCCATCTATGATCGTACATACACTAGTAAAATTGTTTACCATTCTTTTTACATCCACAATATAGTTTCTCTTGATGAATGGGGTCCTCCTTTCAACTCAGAGATTTACCTAGTTGTAACAACCCTCGTACTGATTATCGATAACCCACTGAATTATATACTGATTACTGTTAAACTGAACTGATAATGACTGATAATTGGATTAACTGAAGTACTGAATGGACTGATTGAAATCGAAACTGAAATTGAATAAGTATATCTATTGTATTGCATTTCTATCTGTTTGATTGATTGATTATCTGTTAGAATTTATGTGTTTAAACTGCTAATTGAAGGCCCTATCGGCGGCCGAACCGAAAACCGTTTAGTGTTTCATGATCAGTAGAATTTATCTGATTTTATGATATATTTACTTAAAATGTGATTAGGAATGATTAAATTAGATTTAAACAAGTTAATTGCCAAGATTGACTTATTTACCACATTGCCACCCATAGTGGACATTTTGTTTATTGTTAGTATTGAGCCTTAACACTTAATCAAACTCCTCCTCAGCCATTTTGCTTGCTCCAGCCGAATTATAGAGTGAGAGAGAGAGAGTTTAGAGAGAGATTTGAGCTCATTTGTTGAACTTGCTTGGAGGTTGCTTAGAAATTGAAGTATAGATTGGCAAATTTAGCTCCCACACCTTGATTTCAAGACTTAGTAAGGTAATTGGGCCCCTCATTGTTGTCCTTAAGGTTTATTCTTGCATGCTCCATGCTTAATTAGAGAGC
This sequence comes from Camellia granthamiana, assembly GCA_036172215.1. Taxonomy (NCBI): domain Eukaryota; kingdom Viridiplantae; phylum Streptophyta; class Magnoliopsida; order Ericales; family Theaceae; genus Camellia; species Camellia granthamiana. The sequence goes on along the minus strand of CM069903.1, from coordinate 46,885,823 downwards.
TAAGCCATGAATTTGTTCATAATTGTTGAATTAGAGCTCCATTGTTGCATGCATGCTCATGTAGTCAAGTTTGGAGGTTTAATTTCAAGAAAATCTCACATGCAAGCTTATATTCATGCATGGTCCATGTTTTCATCTTGTTTTCCAACTATTGAACTCAATTGAACAAGAATTGAAGCTTGATTTTGGTTTAAAGTTCATGCATTGCATGTTTTGAAAGTGTTCTTGAAAATGGGTTTGAAAATGGCTTTAATTGACCAACCCTTGGCCCTTGCATGTGCAAATTAGCTTTTGAAACTTGTTATACATTGAGTTTAAGTGTATTTTCCAGAATTTGGGGCCAAGAGGTTGAGTTTTGGATGGTTGAATGCTTGGTTCGAACTTGGGAGACAAATCTGGAAATTCCAGATTTTGCTTCTTCGCTCGAGCGAAGGATTCCTCGCTCGAGTGAGCACCTTTGTTCAGGGCTCCGCTCGAGCGAGCATCGAGCGTGGTATCGCGCGTAAAAAATGAGCATCCAGTATTTTTACTATTTCTGCAGACCGCTCGAGCGAAGGACTTCTCGCTCGAGCGAAGCCTTTGATTTTGGAAGCTCGCTCGAGCGAAGGAAGGCTCGCTCGAGCGAGGTGCCTATTTCCAGCAACTTTTGAAAAATGCCTTCCAAGTGTATTTTTGCATCCTCATCCCATCCTAGGCATTCTTAGGCCTAGTTTAAGGCATTCTTAGGCCTAGTTTAAGGCATCTTAATGAGGATTTAGATATAGAACCACACCGAGGAAATTTAGGGATTTAATTATCATCCTTCCGACTGTTAAACTTAGTGTGTGTTCTCTATTTGTTAACTGTTTAGGGTTGGCTTTCGGGGACGCGCTCTAGTTGCTATTAGCCCAATCTCTGTGAGTAACAGATTATGTAAAGATATGTTCAAAATGGTTATATTTTGAATACTGAACTGAACTGTTTATTGAACTGATATTGTTTATTGAATGAATGTATGTCCTTTATTTCTGAACTGTACTGTGGCATCCTTAGCACCTACTGTTATTGACTGTTACAGAGCTCTGTCGGTTTCCTTGTGGAACCATACTGTTTATTGATTGATGGCCATCACTACTGTTGGGTCTGTTAAGACCCGGTCCTTCTGGACCTACTGTTTATAGGCTATTGGATGTACCACATATGACTGATTGACTGAAATACTGATTGACTGAAATACTGAAAGACTGAATACTGTTTAATGAACTGTTTTCATTACTGTAAGGACATTCATTCATAACCTCTTTACACTTATTGTTATTCACTGGGCTTTAGCTCACTGTTTATATATATATGTAGGTTCTCAGCAGCCAGACTGGAGCTAGGAGCGTGGGTTAGTCCCCAGTTTTGTCAAGCCAGCCTATGTGCCTCACTGCGAGGTTCCGAGACGCCATGCTGTGGCTTGGGGTGTTTTTGTGTCCCCTATCGGTCTCCCTACTGTTTTGTACTGTTGTATAAACTGTTTACTGTTTGACCGTACTGTTATCGAGGGATTAAGTCCCCGCACTGAATGATTGTAAATGATTGTATAGACTGTACTGTTTTGACTGTATGAATGCATGAAAAAAAAGTTTTTGGCATACAGATTTTCACAGCTCAATGGACACTAGTTATTTACTGTATTGGCTTCCGCCAGGCCCTGTACTCTGTCTTACTGTACTACTGTTCAGCAGGCCTTCGGTAATCTCGGATTACTGGCCAGTTACGGTACTAAACCCATAGGGCCGGGTTTGGGTCGTGACACTAGTCATACAATCCAGTATAGTTATTATGACTACATGGATGCCTGGTTTAAAGTTCTCCTGTATCAAAATGAGTCATACAGTCACTCCTGGTTTCTCGAATTTGATCATAAATTCAAGTCAGAATTTCCTATTTGGTTTCTTCGATGGTGGACTCAGCATGGTGCTATTCTTGAGATCTTCCCTTCTGTTTTAATTGAACAAGTAATTTTAAACCCCAACGCGTAATTGATCAAGTTCAAGAAGAATTCCCAGTCACTCTCCATGCACCAACACCTGCAATGGTCAAAGCTCAGTAGAATCCAACTGCTTCAGTCACCCAAGGAACTCAAGGAAGCCCAATTCCACTAGTCAGACTTTGAAGCCCAACAACCAGCTCTTCCAAGCCCAAATCATCCAAATCCAAGTCAACTCAGTCAAAGCCCAAAGCCAAGACTAAGTCATCCAGTGATTAATTGATCCAGATGGCCAAGCTATTAATGGCCCAAGCCAAGTCACAGGTTGGAAATGAAACCTCTGAAGAATCTAGTTCCTCTGAGGCCTCAACTAATAATGATCCTTATGGGCCCCCATTTCAAGATGCTCAGGATCCATATACTTAAACAGTCAGCCATTGGATTCTCTATATGTATAAAATTAAATTATAATATGAGAGCCAAGTTGTAATTTTATAAATCAACTTTAGTCAGCCAAGTTGTTAGTGTCAGAGCCAAGTTGTTATTTTATAATTTGAGAGCCAAGTTGTAACTCAACATACTAACAGTCAGCCATAAATAATTTTAATTTTAATTATTCATTTTGATAATATTAGTGTTATCGTTTTATAAAATTGTTACTTGAATACTTATATATATTAATTTTAGTTAAGTTATTTGTGTATTTTAATAATTTTAATTCTATTGTATTATAAAAGTGTAATTATCATATAATAGTTTTGTATGATATATATTAAATTATAAAATAATAAAATAAGTACTCATTTTGATATTAAAAATAATAGTTAAATGAAAAGAAAAATTAGTAATATAAAATTAAAAGTAATTCTAATTATTTAATTTTTTTTATATTCATTTGGAAAATAAAAATATGTAGAAATATAAATTATATAAAATTTATTAAGAAACTTAAATATAAATATGTTGTAGTTGGAATATCATATAGTGATTTTATATGTATATATATATATATTAAATTATAAGATTGTAAAATAAATACTTTTAATTAAATTAAAATATCAACTATCTAAAACAAATTCAATAACGACTAACTAAAAAAGAATCACATAACAACATTTAAACCTAAAAAGAAAAAATAATAAAAATATCCAAATGATAGATACATTTCAGTATGTGAAAATGATATATACATCTCAGTGTGTAAAGTGATTAATTATCTGTAATATGATATCAAAATATAAAAGAAATTACTGTTTAATAATTGAAAAAGTAATTCAAATAGTAAATCTAAAAATAATAAAATAAGTACTCATTTTGATATTAAAAATAATAGTTAAATTAAAAGAAAAATTAGTAATATAAAATTAAAAGTAATTCTAATTATTTAATTTTTTTATATTCATTTGGAAAATAAAAATATGTAGAAATATAAATTATATAAAATTTATTAAAAAACTTAAATATAAATATGTTGTAGTTGGAATATCATATAGTGATTTTATATGTATATATATATTAAATTATAAGATTGTAAAATAAATACTTTTAATTAAATTAAAATATCAACTATCTAAAACAAATTCAATAACGACTAACTAAAAAAGAATCACATAACAATATTTAAACCTAAAAAGAAAAAATAATAAAAATATCCAAATGATAGATACATTTCAGTGTGTAAAAATGATATATACATCTCAGTGTGTAAAGTGATTAATTATCTGTAATATGATATCAAAACATAAAAGAAATTACTGTTTAATAATTGAAAAAGTAATTCAAATAGTAAATCTAAATTTTAAAATTCCCTCGAGAGTATAATTGTTGTGCAGGTTTTTTTCTCTTACTAGTTGTGATTATATATAATAATGTAGGAAATAAAATATAATTTGATATATAGAATCACTATAAAATTTAAACGATAAATCCATAATATAAAATTGGTATTGGGTATAGAATAATGCATAAGAAAATAATAAATAAATAAATAAAAGAAGTAATTTAGCATTAAAAAAAAAATCCTAATACTCTTGAAAAAATTAAGAAGAAAAACATGAAACGCAAAATTGATATTGGGTTTGTAGATTATCTCAATTTACCATGAAAAATATATGAAAAAAAAATATTTGTCAAATAAAGTCCATATAAAATAGGTAAAGTTGGTATGATTTAAATTAAATTTAAATTTATGTAAAACTCTATATGTAATTAAAAAATATACGTGACTCTCTTGAAAAAAATAACCTCTTATAATATGTTACCCAAGTATATGAAAAACATTACTTTTAATAATTTATATATATATATATGATATGATATGATTAAAGAGGATATCATAAGAGAGAAGTTATATCATAAAATAAAATTAGATAAAATAAGTAACTATTATGGTATTATGTTTGATTGAGATAAAAATAAATAATTAGTTTTTTACTGTCGTATAAATGAGGGAAATATATAGTATAATATGTGATTTCTTAGGTGGTATAACCTAAAATAATAATATTTGACAACTTTAAATACTCCAATCAAATTCTCATTATCCTTGGCAACATATTTTTCCCTACCATGTTAAATTTGACATATGAAAGTAAAGAATGTTTTATTTATTTATTTTTTTCCTTTTTTTATTATATAGAATCTACACCTACATTAATGGTAGATAGTAGATGAATAATTTTGCATGGTCATAGGGTATTTTCATTGCAAAGAAATATAAATAATTGTTTCTCTAATTTTAAACAAAAGTTAGTTTTAGAAGTAAATGATGAAATTTTGAAACATGAAAGATCAAAATGGGAAATAAAAAAATAAAATAAAAATTCAAGGGTCAAAGTAAGAAAATGGCTAAACATAAAAAGGTCAAAATGTAATTTACCCCTCTTTTTATATACTAAATTTATTAGTATATAAAAAAATGACCTGTTATATTTTTGTCATAAAAATTAGGAAAAGAGACATTTACAAAACATTTTTCACAACCTATCTTCATTTATTCAAGATGTGAAATTCTATAGAATTTTATAGGACCCTTGAAACCTCTTGAAAATCTCTCACTCTAAACTAAATAAAATTGAACTGTAGCATGCACTCGGTTTAGATTCCTTAACTGACAAAATTAAAAATTCAATTCAATGCTAAATTTTTTCTTAACGCAAACCAAGCTGCATACAACTCTCATATTTAGGTTAATAGTGGATTCGCGGTGAATGTTGTGATAACATCCATGTTGTCACACCCCGTGAGATTTGTTCCGACCACATTTTAATGATCAAAGCTGTTCATATTATAGGGTTTGGATCATTAAAATAAATTTTGAACATGCTCTCATGAACTCACAATACGGTAACCCGAGGTTGGTGCCTGAATGCAGTGTTTATGGGAAACATGGCTAACAAAATGGCATTAGATTGAACCATATAAGAAAAAGATGATCACATTTTCTTAATCAGTAAGACTCAAGGGGCATGACAAACTGATTTTAAGGTCAGGGGAAACATAAATTACATTGCTTGGCAAAAAAACCAAAAACTAAAAAACTAAAGTAACATAGCAACATTCATGATCCTTGAACTACGATGATGTTGCTGGCTAATGCCCAACTTTCTCTACCGATGCAATGCAACCACTGCTGGAGAGCAAACAAAAAGCAGGAAACATTTGTTGAATAAACTGATAGGGATCAAGCTTCAAAGGAAAGCTGCATACTTTACAAAGCATCGAACTTCAAGACTGCAAAACAGCAGAGATTTACACTCCAGAAATGCAGCAAATGGATGGCTTGGCATCATATAGAAAAAACCTCAGCCCTGACTAGAAATGCTAATCACTTATCAGCAATTTCCATCATCTTTGGCCCTTGGGTTTAGAAGCAGCCCACTTAAAATAGCCGCAATTTGATTCAGGATTAGATGCAGGGCCCTGTAAAAAGATCAGCAAAGAAAACGGTTCTGATCAGTTTGTAAATTCCACGCCATCTCCCAGTGCGTTGTTCACATGCAAAGACTAATGCAACCTGTCTAAAGATCTAGAACTAAAAAATGGGCTAGTTCCTTAAACAGATTCTCGAAACGTGTAAACTAAAAGAAAAGCAAATTATGCATAATAAATAAGAAGCATAAATTCCTGTTTTTATAATAATTTGAATGGAAATGAGGGAAATTTCTGGAGGCTCTTTGCACCTCACAAAGCAGTGCTAAACAAGTGTTATCATAAATTATCCATGAAACTACAACAAAGAAGTTAAGATGGATTGAACATATCGACTAATCAACTGTATCAGATTAAATTTACTAACAAAAAAATGAATATATACCAAAAGGCTTCAGCAAAACTTCTTTCTACTTAAGTTTACGAGTCATATGAGTCTGGAACCTCTAGAGTGATATGCTCACATTCCAGCACCGAACTAATATCTAAAAAATATCTCAACTCTCCAAAGAATTGGCAGTCTCACAAAATTAACTTGACCATATAATGAGTAACATGGAGGATATACAGACAGATTGCTGAACTAAATTGAATGTGGGCACAAAATACCTCAGCACGAGCACAGACATAAAATCTGCGGCCAAGACTAGGGCCTGCTTTCTTCACAACCCGAGAAACACATGGTTCACGGTGGCCTTTGCAAAGGGGTACGCTGCTCTGCATGAGTTGTCGAATCCTTTGCCACTCCAGTAAAGCAACATTACTCTTCTCCACCTCTGCAGAGCAACAGGCATTTGGGTTACCTTGATCCTGAGTAGACGCACAATCATTCAACTGAGACTGCTCAGGACTATTGCTCTCCTGATCACCAATGAAAGTTTCATTCAATGACTGATCAGACTTTGAGACATCTGCAGAGTTGTTGTCATTACTAACTCCAGATGTCGAACTTTTCTGAAAAAATGATTTCAGTGAGAGTTGTGACCATTGACTTTGTCTTGCTTTTTTCCTGATTTCTGTGACAGGTATTGAGTTAACAGGGCCACTTCCAAATGCAGTCATCTTAGCATCAGTCTCATTAGAAGAACCTCCAGGTAGATCATCTGTTCTTTGAATGATAGCTTTAGGTTCAAGGCTTGAAGAATGAAAACTTCCTTGTAAGGGTGAGCCTGGTACACTGCAGCCATAAGATGATCTTTTCCCACTCGCAATGCAACTCCCAACTGTAATATTTTCCAGTGAAAATGAACTTGACACTTCATCTGTCTTAACTTGCTCCGGTACTTGTCTTTTCATCAACACTGACACTGCAAAAGGCTATTAGCTTGGTAAACTTAATAGAGTGTGTAGGACAGTTCAATCACAAGAGAAACATAATGGAATAATTTTTAGCACTCTTAGGCTATGTTTGAATGAAATTTGGAAAGGGAAATGTGAATGAAATAAAAGCTTATTTTTTTTCCATTTCTCTCACCTGTTCCAAATCTCTACCCAAATCCATGATCCAAGTACAATCTTATAATCCAAGACTTGCAAAGTAAAGAAATAAAAAATATAAAAATATGGAATTGGTTTTTGTTTGGGTTTGGTTTTTTCTTTCTATTTTTTTCACTAGTCCAAGACACCGTATCACATTTATGAGCAAGACAAACATAACTAATGCAAAACATCATTTGATAAATCTTTTAACATTATTGAATAGTCACAAAGATGTAACATTGGTAACATGTGGCAACTTTGCAACTGTGCTCTGACAGCGAGATCAGATCACCCAAATTACCTCCATATGAGAAAACTCTATGTGCAGTTCTCCATGCCATAGCAGGTTGTCTGATTTTTGGAATCAAATAGTCAACACTTCATGCCAACTAATTCTTCACTTATATGAATTATTCCACAAACTTAAAAATTTATTATCAATTATTCTAACTACTGATCTTTGTATATAATTTTTCACTAGTATGATCTTGTCATGTGTAACTTTTGATACTCCAACATTATTCACGATGATATAAATTTACAAATTTGGAAGAAAATTATAAAATTTATTTCCATTAAGGGAAAAACAGCAGGTTACTTGTATATTCAATGAATTGTCTACCATCAAAATCAATTCATTATGTCAAATATTAAAAACCTTTTAGCCCATCAGAAAAGCAATAGATAGATGTGAGATATAAGCTTCAACCAAATACTTGCTTCCATCAATTTAATAATGTGCAAGTACATGCCACTAATCTAAAGGGAGACATTTTGATATGCAAGTCAGCATATTTTTTGTGTGTGTGTGTGTGTGTGTGTGTGTGGAATCTACAGATGCTATAGACAGGTATATTATCTTTAGAAAGGATAAATAATCTTCTCGCACCAATAGTCTGCTGGAACCCACGAACTTCTGGAGCATATCTAGCAGACAAAGAGGGAGTACTATGCTGCAGAATATCTGGGATTTCCACCAAACTCATATATACAGGAACATGATCAGAACCTTCCAATTTGATGTTTCTCCCTCCTTTCCACCTGCGGACAGAGCAGCAAGAGAAATTACATCCTCTCCTTTCATATAGACAAGTAGAAAAGGACAGGATTTTTTGTCTGATTGTTAGCATGGATGCAAATCCATTATCACTTGACAGAGAGACCTGGAGAAAACCGGCAAAATTTTACTTCTGAATACTTCAGTCAAGTTTGTCATTTGCGCATTTAGCACGCACTCATCACAACCAGGTACCCACCAAACAAAACACATATATATCAAATACGTAAACCACAAGGTTCAATCCACTCAATAATCCCTAAATGACCTAGGATGAAAAGCAGTTCTAGCAATTCCCAGAATAGAAGAAAATTATCAATAGTTTGTTCAGTCTGGTTAAACTGTAAGTGTCCCCTCTTCTAGACATAATATCACCTGCAAACCCTTTCCCCCGAATTACACACAAAAGCCAAAAAAATGTTAATTATAAACAATAATATTAATAATAATGAATGAGGAAGCACAATGTTGAGTTAAGAGTGCAAACAGATTCACGTGCTGAGACTAACTACAATATATATTTGGTTTAAACATGCAAAATAAAAAGCATAAGAATGACGCCCTTGCATGGTAAAAAGTGTGTGCATCTCAGATCTAGAGGATTCAAGCTTCGGATGTGCAAGCTATGCACGTGCCAAGAGAGATGCTACATTTATAATCATATAACTTAAGTAGAACCTTTATAGTCAACTGTACCTAATCTTAATTACTTTCAATTGAAGACACATATGGCTTGATGCCTCAAACCTTTTCCGTCTAAAAATAGCAATAATAAACAATTCAATGAAAGAGTTGAGGTGGGATACGTTTATATTTATCAGGTGCTGGTATTGTGCCAAAGTTGGAGATGGTACATGGATTCAATGCACCTTGAAATTTTGTAAAATAACATAACATATGGTGTTAATGTTCTTGAGCAATATAATTGAAATTACATGGGATGCAGTAAGAAAAGGGGATTTTAATCCGCTCCCTGCATGATCAGTGAAAAAATCTTCTCTTCTATGGCATCTGAATACTGAGCTTCATCTTCTTCTTCCATCAAAACAGGCTCTGGTTCCATATGTTGAACGAATGTCCATACCCTCACCATGTCGTAACATGGATACCATGGGGGAACAGCAAAGACCAGATGACACAGAAGACAAGAAAATACATGCATGAAAGTATAATATATGCCAATGGGGGAAACATATATAGGGGGAAATGCACACGGAGAGAGAGAGAGAGAGAGAGAGAGATTTGGTCAACATATTATTCCAATCACTCAGTACTGCCATTATATCAAATTACTTTATTTAAATACAGCGCTCTAACTTTTACCTAGGTGAACTTCCAGGCCTCCATCGTTTAAACTGCATCATTATGTCACAGTCTTTCACATGGCAATTCAAAAAATTATGACCTTTCTGGCCATCATCTTCATGTAAACATGATCCAGCACTCAGAATATGGTCTATCCTAGCTCCATAATTGAATTCTTCAGCCCCAGTGGTCTGTGACCAGTGAGTGTATGCTTCTCTCCTGTAGAATAAAGGATATGCAAAATTAAGGCAAATATAGTAAATCTCAAAGCATAAAGCATATATGACTGAACAAATTAATTTGAGAAGATCATTAGGTTGAAAGGAAAAATAATTGGTATATCATGGAAGTACCAATAAGAACAGAAAAACAAAGAAAGACTGGAATCCCCAATTAACAACAATGTGCATTACAATTAATTAATTTGAGGATTCATTCAACAAAATTGAAACAAAATTCAGTCAAATTCAAACTAAAAACTGCACAATGTACAGAACTCATGATTTTTTTTTTTTTTTTTTTGTTATCAATTAACATATCTAACAAATCAAGCATGATGCATAACCTCTCAGGATGTTTTGCTCTAAAAACATCAAAGAAATTGCCGCCGTTTTCCACTAGTATGGATTTAAACCATCTCCTGAACCTACAAGCCAGTTCACAATAATACATTAAACTTTAAGATTGACTTTGGCAAGTAAAACAACATTTAAGATCAAAGGTAGAGGGAGAAGGAACATCACTGATGTGCCCTCCACAAATGAGTATATGTGCTAATTTAACAATCACTCTTTAAGAAAATTGTCAGCAGCTCACTTGTTCTTGTCAAAGTCTGGTCTTGGATTACAGCTATCTATAACAGCAGGAGCAATGTTGAGATCTCCAACAACGAATATCCTTCTTCCTTGATGCAGGAGAAACTCCCATCTTTTCTACAGCAAAGTTTACTAATATCAACCAAAGTTACCCAACAACATGAAGCAAAATGCTTGGTGAATATTATAATTCTACATAGTTTCCTTATTTGATGCTGCAAAAGAGACAAGTAAGAACCTAAAAAAGTATGATAACTAGACTTCCAGAATTATTAGTACAACCACAATTATCCAGCGTTGAGTTGAGCTGCAAGCAACCCTTGATATCCACCATCAGACATTTTCACTGTCTCCACCTTAATTCTAAATGGAAATTTTTGGAAATTTAGAAACTGTCCTTCTTACCTAACCAAGATATATTCTCGGGAATTGAGATGATCCAATCACAAAATGGGTAGAAAACGCGCCACCCAAGGTGCAGGTGTGGACAACCAACATCCCCACATAACATTTTTTTTTATCCTAAAGAACTGAGATTTTAGTGTTTCTAAGATAAATTATGTGACGTGTGAAATTGACAAAAAAAAAAGATTGACCCTAAAGGTATTGTCTGCCTTTCCTATTGTCATTTGCTGCATAGCTGGACAAGAAAATGTCTACACAATGCACAAAATGTAACTCAGTCCTCCATGCACATGTGTATAAGAAAAATCATAATTCACAATAATGTTTTACAGCAAACTATCTAATCAAATAAGGAACATAAATGGGATACCTGTAAGATCGTAAAAAAGGTGAGCTTAAACTGGATCCTCTCCGTATCATCACTTTCTGCTCGAGGCCCATAGATATTGAAAAGCACTGTCAGACTCCCAATGTTAGTCCCTATGTAAAACTGTATGGAAATTTGGAAGAAAATAATTTTTGAAGCAAACAATGCCCTTCAGATGAATTAATTAAATGAAAAGGAATACGATATGCAAAATTATAACACATCGTAGACTATAGTTAATACTAATGAAAGCTGAACTCAGGGCAGAAACGAGATTCCTAGGAAAGAACATGATTATTTTGAGGTTCATCCACTTTTGTTTCATTAATGAACACATTGAACAGTATGTCAAACTCACCAAAATGGCCATGGTCTGTTATGACACATCGCCCCTCACCGTCAACCTTAAGAAGCTCCTCCTTTGTGAATTCCTCAAGGCCCTCTGCTTTTCCAGGTCTTTCATCTTCTCCACTTCTTGACCCTTTTGAACGTTCGAGCACCCCAGTAAAGCCTTCCTCGGCTGCAACTGGCAAAGCCACTTCATTGCTCGAAAATGCCGACTTTACTCGACAAAATGTTGCAACACCTGTGTTAAAATTAAAATTTTTTTTTTTTTATATATACAAAAGATAGTCCCTACGATAAACACATCAGTAATCAAAAACTTCCATTCATATACCAATGTTCGGTGTCAACAACCTAACAAGAAAAAATTATCTTCTTGCATTGGATGAACCCCAAGCAGTTTTACCAATTACTTATTGGCCCAATGGTATGAAGTGGTTGCTGAGATGCTATGTCAAAAGGGTTCAGTGATTCAAAACTCAATGTGTGAGATTAAAGATGAATATACTTATCATTTGGCCATGGAAAACTTAAATGAAAATAAATAAATAAGTGATTTTTGTTTGTTGTCAACAAAGAAAGATTATGAAAAGGGAATAAGAAGAGAAATACAAAAGAAAAATAGGGGACAAGGAATCCACTAAATAACAAATCACAAATGACTCTCCAAATAGTTGTTCACACACCATCTTAACCTGGGTTAGTATCAGTCACGGTGCATCATTTTTCATTGAATGCGGATTCGGGATCTCACTCATTCTATTGGTTACTCAGACTTAATGCCAAAACACCCGCAGCAAAGTGAAATGCAATAACATAGGTAACTTTGAGTATAAAAGTAAGGACCACAATATATTACATAGCCTATTGATTTCACACACACACACACAGCCATTGAGGCATTTACACAAACACCTTACCGGAGTAGCAGATGCGTCCTTTATCAGACGTGCGCGTGCAGGAAAAGAAGCACTCGTAGCCTTCGGCGATGATCAAATCCGCCGTTAAATCCTTCCTCGATAACTTCGTCTCCTTTAAAATAAAATAAAAATAAAACGAATTATCAATACAGATTCAAAGCCACAAACAAAACACACACACACACACATATATATAGAGAGAGAGAGAATGAAGGGACCTGAAAACAGATGATATCGGCATCGAGAGAGTCGAGTAATTTAAGGAGAGAGCCGAACTGTGAGACGCGAGGCCTGAGGCCGTTAATGTTGTAAGTCACTATCTTCATTGATTCATGATAATATAGTTGTTACTACATGCGTGGTTTGTGATCTTCGTTCGTTGTTCTCTCTGGCCCTCTGCAGATACCTCGGAAACAACTATTAACCTAACCTTGGTTTTCGCCTGAGGTTCTGATATCCTTGAGACTATGTTTGGATTGATTGATTTGAAGGGGGAAAAAACACAAACAAATGGTGAGATGTGTGGAATACGGATCCTCAGTGCCCCTTTCCTACGGCGCAACTTGTAACCCTCCAAAACGACGTCATTTTGAGAAGGGTTTTTTTTTTTTTTTTTTTTTTCTCTTTTCTTCTTCTTCTTGCCAAATTTAGAGAGAGAAAGCAGAGAGAGAGTGTGACAAAAATGGACCCTCACGACGGCATCAGCAGCAGCAGCAGCAGAGCGGAGGCAGAACGGTGGCTCCTCATCGCCGAGAAGCTCCTCGCCGGCCGTGACCTCATCGAAAGCAAGACATTTGTGATCCGAGCTAGAGAATCCGAGCCGAGACTGGAAGCCGCCGACCAAATCCTCGCGGTCGCTGACACTCTGATTGCCAGCGAGAAGCGGATCAACTCTCAGTGAAATCACTTTCCCTACACCGATGAAGCCTTCAAACTCGTTTGCGATGCCTGGTCGGCGCCATCGGCCTCAACAACCGAAACCCATCAACAGAAAGAGAGAAGAGAAAGAAAGAAGAAGAAGAAAAGAAAGAAAAAAAAAAAAACCTCCAAAACGACGTCGTTTTGGAGGGCGGCCGAGGATCCGGATTCGAGATATGTGTATTTCTCTTATTTGTTTAGGTAATTTAAGTTGAGAGAAATTGAAAGAAATTAAGAAAAATAAAGAGAAATTTTTTTTTTTATATAATTCTCATTTTCAATCTTTTCAAAAGTGGAGAGATTATGAGAGAAAAAAAACCAACAGATTATTATATTTTCATAATATCAATTTTATCCCAATAAAAATAAAAGAAATAAAATGATTGATAAAATATAAAATGGTTATCTTAGTAATATAATATGAAACAGTTTCTTTTCTTTTATAATTCTCATTTTCAATCCTTCCAAAAGTGGAGAGATTATGAGAGAAAAGAAACCAACAGATTATTATATTTTCATAATATCAATTTTGTCCCAATAAAAATAAAAGAAATAAAATGATTGATAAAATATAAAAAGGTTATCTTAGTAATATAATATGAAACAGTTTCTTTTCTTTTATAATTCTCATTTTCAATCCTTCCAAAAGTGGAGAGATTAGGAGAGAAAAGAAACCAACAGATTATTATATTTTCATAATATCAATTTTGTTCCAATAAAAATAAAAGAAATAAAATGATTGATAAAATATAAATAGGTTATCTTAGTAATATAATATGAAACAATTTCTTTTCTTTTTTCTTATAAAATCTAACCAAACAAGAAGGACATAAATCACAATTATTTTTTTTTCTTTTATTTATTTTATTTATTACTTATCCAAATAAGAAGGAGAGAAGTCGCAATCCAATCCTTTCTCTTTTTTTTTCTCTTGTAACTTAAGTAATTATTTTTTTTTCTTTTCTCTCATAGGTTCCTAAACATAGCGTAAATTCTCCGATCAACCCATGACAGCGCGCAAAAACCAAACCAAAAAGGCACAAGAAGAGGGAAAGAGTGGTTGGACCATGAACGGCGTCGTTGGGACACTCAAATTTTATTACTAGCATTAGAGTATCGCCACCGCTTTATCAAATTTTTTATTAAATTTGAATAAAAATTTGATAAAAAGTATCATCTGATATGGTGCACTTCAATAATTTTTATCAATTTCGTCGGTTGTCCTATCAATATTTGATAAAATAGTAAATTTTTATCAAATTCATTCCAAAATCCGATTGTGCAAATTTTGATAAAAGGTTAAATGCTTATTGATTTGATAAAAAATATACTGCTCCCTTCATTTAATATCAGTTTGATAAAACAGTTAGAGTATCATTTTCATCAAATTTAAATTTGATGAAAGATTTGATACAATGTTAGAAATGACCTTAGTAATAATAATGTGAAATCGTTGATTTTATTCATGTCAAAAAAATTATTAGTCCAAAAAATTAAGGAAAAATTACAAATTAGTTGTACTCTCAAAAAATAATTGAGTATTTATGAAAAAATATAAGATATTAATAATTAAAATTTGTGAAATTTACCATTAATTTTGATAATGCAGTTTGGTCAATGGAGAATGGGTTGAACTGATCCACGCATTACACGGGCCTACTGGCTTTCGTCTTCTTAATGCGAGCCTGCAAAAGGTCCGATGGAAAGGCTCCAAGACTGGAGAGGTTTCTCCCCGCGGACACTCCGACGATCAAGTTAAATTGGAAGTGATAGAGAGAGTAGTTAGAAAGAGAGAGGGTATTACTTGTTGTTATTAACATTCTTTGTGAGCTTCCTTATATCTTTTCTTCATCATTTCCTTGTCCATTCAAGCTATTTTATTAGCCAAAAGTCTAAGGTCTACTCGTTGTTGGCCATTGTAGTTTCACCATACCCGGGAGCAAGAGGCCTTGTTGTGTTTGATGCCATGACAGTCTCATTTAATGCTTGATGCCTAGGCTCAATAACTCTGTAAGATCTGTGTCTGCCACGTGGCTAACTCCCTGCCTAATAGGTGTCAAAGTGTCACAAGATCTGGGCCAATGTGGGTTCTTCGATGGGCCCGCTGTTGGGTTTCACCTACTAGATTGTAACTAAATGCCTGTTTAGGCTATCCAAGGTAGTTATGGATTAGGATGTCCTGGGCCATGTGGGCCATGCCCATTCCCGAGTGCAATTTTAGTCCAACAAACGGAATAAGAAAGTTGACGGTAGTCCCCTAAGTCGTTAAAGATAGGACCGAGCGAGTAAGAGGAGGGGTGAATAAGGAGGGATGAGGGTGGATAGTCGTCTTGGTGACTGATTGGCGAGAGAGCTGAGCGCGAAGGTGGGCAACCGTCAAGGTGGCCGATGATCGGGATAATTGACCATCGAGGTGGCCGACTGTTGGGGGGGTCAACCATGAGGGTGGCTGACTATGGAAGTGGCCAATCGCAATGGTGACCGACCATTGAGATGGTCGACCATCAAGGTGGCCAACCGTGGAGGTGGTTGACCGTCAAGGTGGCCGATCGTTGAGGGAGTCAACCGTTAAGGAAGACTTAATGGCTTTGATGGTGCACGTGGCTCAAAGTGCAGAAATGTGCGTAATGATATGAAGTGGAATAAACGAGGGAGAAGAAAGAGAATTAGTGGGATAGAGGAGGAATCATGGCCTTACATGTAGGGCTATCTAGGCCCCTAATTAAGGATTTCGCACCGTTTGCAGGAAGTGAAGGGGTTTGTATAGTGAGAGATGTCGAAAAATGCGGGGGTTTCAACTTGTTTTTGGATTTTCAAATTGGCAAATTTTAATCGTGATCCTTGGAACACAAGCAAACCCTGGGCAAGCGGACTTGTGCAATTTTCTTACATTATTGCAAAAAACCAGCACATTCCAGACTTTAGTTCTTTTATCTCGTTTGATTCTCCACTCTTTCACATTGCGAACTTCCTCACCCCCGTAACCGAAGCGATATATAGAAACGTAAAAGGTATGGCACAAGACAAAGCTCCAGCCATGGCGTTTGATGCATTGGGAGAGGACGACAGAGTGGCGCTAGCTGAAAAGTACAGAGTAGAAAGGTTGGTGGAGAGGAGGGCGAAGCGACCATCCCGACCCATTTCGCCGACGATGATTTCGGTCGCCCAGCCGATTAGCCAAGTGGCACCTGACCATTGGCATACTAAGGCAGACAGGTCTAATTTAACGGCCAAGGATCTGAAGGAAATATGCAAAAAATACCAGATTTCAATAGATATAGGGTTGAGACTTTTAATGGCAATGGAGAGGGCGTCGGACGCGAGACCGATGGAGTTTGCACTGTATAAAGAGGCGTTCCGTGGGGGTTTAAGGTTGCCGTTCCCACAACTAGCCATCGACGTGTTGAATCGATTAGAGGTGGCTCCAGGCCAATTGATAACGAACACTTGGAAGATCCTATTCGCATGTGCGATCTTGTGGCCACGGGCAACCGACGGGGAAATGATGTTAGTGGACGATTTTTTCCCGTGCTACAAAGCGTTGGGTCAACAAGAGACATGGGTGACCTTGCAAGTAGTGGCAGGAAAAGGATTAGTGGCAAGGCTGCCTTCATCCGTTAAGGGTTGGTGAACAAAATGGTTTTTTGTATTGGTGAAGGGTGGAGAGGAAGTCTGGACAATGTGGAAGACCCCAACCAAGTCATTGGAGTTAAAGTTGGATGTAGCGGTAGAGAGGAGAGTGAGACGGGTGAACGGATGGAGAGACAAAGAAGGAGTTAAATGGGATGACCTGATGAAGCCGTCAGCTTTGTTTGCCTTGAAATTAGAACCTAAGCCCATCGAAGGAGATCCTGCTCCTAAAAAGGTGGAGGCCATGAGAAAAACCCAAGAAGCAAAAGATCAGCGAGTGTTGGTGACGGCGGAGAAGTACAAGGAGAAAGAGTTGGGCCCTACCCCTAAGCCGGTTGCGAAGATGTTCATCCGGCGTCCCAAAGGCTTGGAAGAGCAGGATTAGGAAACATTCGTGCCACTGAAAGCACCTGTGGATCCTATCAAGGAGATAAGCAAGGCAGAGGTAGAGCGAACCTTGAAGAAAAAGAGGATGCCAAGGGAGGGTAAGGAGGGGAGAAAGTCAAAAAGGGGTAAGGGGGAGGTAGAATCAGCAGTGGAGGAAATGAGAGTGGCAAGGCCTGGGATGGCAACCGAAGGAGGTGAGGCAGACCTACCAGTGGCAGAAATAGTAGACTTGGGGGAACTGAGGGGAAAGAGAATGTAGAGCAAACTGTTAATCGCCCCCCAGAGTAGGAAGTAGGTATGGGTAGAAATGAGCTAGCAGTGGACGCCTCTTCAACAAAAGGATAAGGGTTGTCAGGGCAGGAAGTGGAGAGGAGGCGCCCCTCTCTGGCTCAAGAATGTAATGTTGGAGTAAGTCTAACCGTAAGGACTAAGGGCAACGCCGTTCGCCACCTGAGTGCAGTGGTTGGTCGATCACTTGCTGAATGGTAAAAGCCTGCAAATATGACTTTAACAGCGGAAGCGGCAACAGAGCGCCTGTTGGGAACCATAGAAGATGCAGCCATGAGGGACGTCTCCAAGTTTGGGGGGGGCTAAGCTGATGATGGCCTTTTGCTTGTCGCAGATGGAGTCCCTAACATTGGTGGCCGCTCTACTGGGCAAGGGGGTAAGCGTAAGGATGGATGTAAAGCCCCTTAAGGCGCAGTTGGAGGTAGTAAGGGCAAAAAGTGGGCGGTGGCAGAAAATGGCACAAAGTGCCTGTGCCAAAGGCCTAATGCATGCGAAGCAGGCCAAAAAGATGGAAGTATTAGCAGTGGTGCAAGGGTTTATGGTTGAGCGAGCCACGGTGGACCAGACGAAAGTGGCTGCTTGAGTTAACAAGCATAAGAGCTGAACTGAGCTAGGCTAAGTCTGAATTAGAAGCGGCATGCCGTAAGGAAGTGTCACTGGAGTTCAGCTTGGCGGCTGAGTAGAAAAGGACTGGCGAAGCCTAGTAAGCCTACACCACTGCCAATGAGAGGTTAGAGGAGGCCCTCGCCAATAATGAAGAGCTTTACATTTCACCTAATTTCACACACATTTTTTTATTTTTTTTTCCCGATTCCTTTTTAAATTCTCCAATCAAACACAACGTAAATGAACCTTCTCTCGAGCATGAGACTCACCCTTCATCTAAAAGTGAATGAGGCATGGTAATAATTATGGGAGTATTATATCTTCGTTTGGAATGTGAGTTGACTTTCTAATTTTTTAATTTTTTGACTATTTTAGTTTAGAATTAAAAAATTTCGTTTGGGATCAGTTTTTTAACTTTTTTGACTTTTATGACAGGAAAAATAAAATGATTATCGTTTGAATATGATATTTTGCCTTATTAATTTTTTAACTTATTTCATATTTTTGTGATTATTTTAGTCCAAAAAATTTATGCCAAATATACGTTATGTGAGTATCTGCCCACTCAACAATAGCACAAATTATCACAGATTGATATATCACGTCACCATATATTAATAATAATTTATGAATTCAAATTATTTATTATGTCACAGTACATTCAATATACCCATTCAATAGTCGTCCTGTAAAAAAATTTACAATGTGTACTATTTTAAATGGTATACATTATAAAAAAATTATGATTTTTTTTATAATAAACGTTATCATTATTTATAATGTGTGTTATGATATTTTGTAACAAAGTTAAAAATAACAAATTTATGATGTACACCATAAAATTAAGAATGACTACGTTATGACATTTTATAATTTTTTGTTAGGACTCTTTTAAGATTTTGTTATGACACTTTAATGAAAAAAAAATTATGACTTTTGTAATGAAAAAGTTATGACATTTTAAATTTAAATTATGAAATTTTGTGAAAAAATTATGAAAGATATACCATATGCACATTTTTGATGGTGCATATTGTAACATCTCCCATAGAATAAACAAGAATGAATTCAAACTACAAACAAATTTCACTACAAACAAATTTCATTAACAAACAAGAATGAATTCAAACTACAAACAAATTTCACTAACAACTTTATTTATGTCACAGTACATTACACTCGCGAAAAAACACCAAAAGATTTGCAACACTCCAAAGGATTGGATGTACATTTTAATAAATACAACAATTTCACCCCATAGCCATTTTCCCAGAAGGGTCAGCAACAACTACATCAAGCACACCTCTCAGAGCGACGTTCCTTCGTGAGGCCTATCAGAATTCATATCCCTTATTACTAGAATTTTGGAAAAGGTCAAGCAGATGAGAGCCATGTCCACGTGTACAATCATCGAGCAAAAGGTCATTGAAAAAGGAACTAAAACTCCCTTTACCCTTTCGCTTCTCTCTCAAAATTTGAACAACTCTTCCGATCTATATTTTCCGAGAGTTTTGATGGCCAGTTGGGCTGGTAACGTTTCTTGAAGAACTCATGCTTGCGTTTCTTAGAAGCCTACGGAATTCTGACAGACTTATCTTACCATCTTTGTCAATATCGGCCTCCTCTAGAAGTGGGTCTATGGAGCCTTTTAAGCCAGTGTGCTGCAAAAGGCAACAAGGTAGTATTAGGAGCCACATATTTTAAGGTTTGAGAAAGATTATCTTCACATGTCAGAAATATCTGAAGATCTGAGCTGGGACATGAAGGGATTAGCTATTCCAACAGTTCAGGTCAAATACGCGAGTTGTGATTCAATAATAAATTTGTTAGAGATAGATGGAAAAAAAATTGGAAAACAATAAAATAAAATCACCAAGAGAATTTCAATAATTGAATTAGGTTTGTCGGATTTGGATCCTCTTCACTAAGGTGGGATACGAAAATCTCCACTACATGATCAATGGCAGAGTAAGAGCCGCGCCAACAAAATTAATATTTTAAACTCCAAAACGGCTAAGAGAGAGATTAAGACTTATAATGACATGATAATTTACAAATCGTGGATTTTGAATCTTGATTATGTATTGAAACCTAATACATTGAAATGGAGATCTCCATTTCAAGCTTGTAATGTTGAGGATCACAATGCAGGCTTGTCATATCACAGCCAACCACCAGAGTCCCAGTCTCATTTTCCCGTAAGGTAACATAATGAATTAAAAACATCAGTCAGGTTTGTAGTAATGAAGGACATAAAACTAACCATTTTTAGTTCTTCTGCAGTTATATATCCGTCTCTATCCACATCAAATTTCTCAAAAGCAGCTTGTGACCTCTGATGCCAAATTTCAGAGTTATGTTCCTCAAATTGATGGACATGCAACGTTGCTGCAACGTTGATAATTTACAAATCGTGGATTTTGAATCTTGATTATGTATTGAAACCTAATACATTGAAATGGAGATCTCCATTTCAAGCTTGTAATGTTGAGGATCACAATGCAGGCTTGTCATATCACAGCCAACCACCAGAGTCCCAGTCTC